>VWZZ01001663.1:177572-381781 GCA_013399095.1 Psophia crepitans
GGCGGCGCGCGGGGAGGGCTGTTGAGGCGGCGGGGCCTGAGGGGAGCGGGGGCCCGGGCTGAGGCCGGGCTGCGGCCCTGGGCGCGGTTTCCAGCCTGACGTGGCAGAAAACGCTAGAACTGGCACAAAATTGAGTCATTAGTTGGTTAATCCGGTGTGGTCACTGGGGGTTGCTTGGAGACTTGGGCTGAAATTCACGTCCCGCAGGTGCGAAGCGATGTGAGGGCCAGCGCCATGCGCCATGCGCCATGCGCGCGTTTGGCAGGCGGTTGGTGGCAGCGAGCCTGCCCTGCTCCCGTCACGCTCCGTCCTGCGTGGCCTCTGCATAATTCACAAATCGTGGGTTTTAGGGAACCTGAGAAATACAAAATAACATTACTCAGCATTATCATGCTGGGGATCTCACCCTACCAAATTATTTAAAGTTTGTACTTCTTAAATAATTTATATGATGAGTTTTAACTACAGAGGTTTGAAAGGTGCTTTTCATCACCATGTCTTAGTGTTTAACAAAAAGGTTTTCTTTACAGCATTAAAAAGAAAAAACAACCAACCTTAAATTTTCGTGCATGTGTTTTCTGTGTCCATGCACGTTGTTGTTCACTTTTCCCTCGATTTCACCCCCGTTTGGATCCCGTCCTGGGGCTGTGGATACAAACCGGGGTCCGGAGACCCAGTTCAGCCAGCATATTCATGAGCAAAGACAAATATATAAGTATAAAATTCCCTTAATTTACAAGCGTAATTGTCTTGAGTGGAATCTATCTTAAACAATGAAGTCCGTAGGTCCCAAACTGTCCTGAGGTTTGATTTCTTTTTTCAGTTCTGGGGAACAGAGTGCTGCTCTGTTGGCAACGCGTGGAACAGCAAAGGGTCAGGCAAAGGCACTCTGAGGTGGAGAAAGATTATCACCAAAGGCAATGAGACTGCATCTGTGAGGATGGCTGGCAGGATCATCCTTTAATTTCTTGCATTTCAATACAATTAACAGGTCAATAATCAATTAGCAGGAGTAACCTTCCTCTTTTTCTTTTAGATCCCCATTTTCCTACCAGTGATGCCTAAATGTTTTCTGTACGTGTGAAAAGCCTCACTTCAACTAAATGGATCATTTTAGTCTGAATCTGGAAAGTCAGTGAGAAATCAAGTTGCATTTAAAGCATCTGTGCATTTTGTAGAGATATTTCTGAAGAGGTAAACTAATGGTAGATCTCTGGTCACAGCCTTGTGTTTAGAACAGCGGGTGGCTGCGAGTGCAGATTGCAGAAATACTTGGTCGAGTGCATTGCACTAAATCATAGTGCGATTCTCTGTTAAATTCAGTTTTTAATGCAGACGTATCTTGAAGGGCTGCCATTCTCTGCACAGTATCAATTCTCCTGTTTTCTCCCCCTCATACTCGAATATTTTAGGCATGTAACAAAGTGATTCTTCCTTCAGGGTGTATCAGCTTTACAGCATCTCGATTGGTTAAGTTTGAACTTTGTCTACACTCTACCACCTTTCTCAGGACTAAGGCTGTCAGTAGCTAGAAAATAAAAGCATGTCCATTCACTGAATTTTTAGAAAGCTTCTCAACGAGATAGGCAAAACGCTCTTAAGGGTGACCCTGTGGAGGTCCACGGAGTCTGTAGAATCCCTCAGACCCCGGCAGACTCTCCCCTGGGGAGCCAGCATGCTTTAACTGGCTTCCCATTGAAGCAGCTCTAAGAAGTGAATGCATAAGAAAGAAAGGTAATGAAAACTGACAAGTTGAAAAGAAATTGAGAGTTTAATCTGCAAAGTTGTGCTTGAGGGGGCTTCCATCATGATATTCCTATGGAGTAGCAAAAAGAGAAAAAAATTAAGAAACTGCGGAGTATGATGAACTTACATAATTTTTTCTTGCACCAGGCGGTATTTATTAATTTCTTTTCTGCCACTTTACAGCACCTCTTTGCCTCTCAAAAAGAGAAAATGAAGTACACAAAACCTGGCAATCATAATGAACGTGTGAAATGCTCACAGATTATTTATAAGCATGCAAGTTATGTAGTTGTGGAAGATTCTCTCCCTTCTGCTCCTGCTTGGTGATGAAGAATGGTATTTTAATAGGCAGATGGTAAAGACAATTACAGTTTGGGGCTCAGCTGGGAGTTACATCAGTTTATTGCAAATTATTAGTTGATAAATGCTTTTGTTTACAAGCAAAGTCTTAAGCAGCTTTGTAATCAGTTTATCAGCTGCAGCCTGAATTTTGACAGCTTGCCTCTGGGTATACAGTCACTTCTTTCCTGGCCATTTAGAAATCATGCTGACCAGGCAGGCAGAATGGCAGCTCCTACGCACCTGTATGATGCTCGGTAAACTGGTATTTCTTATTAAGCCTGTTTTGGAAGAAATCGTCAAGTACAGAATCCTCTTTAATTGCTAATCCATGTTAGTGCGTACAGCAAGAGTCTTAACTATTTGCTCATTCATAATCTTTTTTTTTTCTTTTTTTTTTTTGAGTTATGCCCAGAAGTAGAGTAGCACAGTCTTGCTGTTACCATTACAGGATTTGCTTTCTGCTGTTAACAGTCTCTCTTATTAGGTGAACTAAACGGTAGGCTGGCAGTGGTTTATAATGCTTGTTTACTTTGGACATTCTATGCAGCTTGGAAAGTGGAAATGCTTTTGATCATCACAAGTTTTTGGTTCCTTTTACTTGTAGCTTTTACTTCAAAAGGCAGAACTGTAATACCTGGTTTTTAACACATCTGGAGGAAATGTGGTGGTTTGGCATGGGTTTTGTGTGGGTGGTGGTGGTGGTTTTTTTAAGTGAGGTAACTTTTAAACAGAAAACACTGGGTTGGATGCTTATTGTACCCTATGACATTTACATTTTAGAACAGATTAAACATCCAAATATACTTTTTTATGCTTTTTACTTAGGTGCTTGTTTAGTAAGTCAGCCACTGATTTGTTACAGTCTTGTTTCCACTGCAGCCAATGCAACATGTTCTAATGGCTTAAGTGGGAGCAAGATTTTTTTTTAATCAAGTGCTACATGGTTGTTACAGCTGAGGTAAACTAGTTCCTGAACTTCAGCCTGTGAGCTGAACGTTAACGTGAGGAAAGGTCCAAGATAACCAGCAATAATAGCAGCTGGTGTCTCAGGGTTACAGTGCACACAGCTAAATGCTCCAGCTCCTATTCATTATAAAAGGTGGCTTTTGTTTCGTGCACAGCCTTGAGCTTCTTCTGGAGTGTGGCCCCTGTTGTTGAATAAGCAACCAGGTCTCATAGCTGATATTTCTTTCTTACTATGGTTTTGCCATTCTGTAACTTCCCCATTTGTCCTTCTATTTAATGTGTTTATTGCCTTTACAAATACAACCTATCAATCCAGCTCCCTCTATATAATCCTTCCTCCCGCTCAGGTACCTTTGGCATTCACTCTGCATTTGCCCAGGGGCAAGAAATGAGCCCTACAGTAACAGGTGCAAGACAGCAGAAAATCCATTGATAAGATGTTGTGTACCCTGCTTTCTGTGTAAGAAAGAGGTGCCATTAAAGCACATCTATTGTCTCATTTAATCACCTCCTTTTTTCATACACTCCAGCCTCACAAAATAACTCTGAAAAGACAATCCACAGGCATGATTGTGTTTGTAAGGCTACAAGAAGGTCACCTTACAGCTGTGCTGTTAGGGAAGCGGGGGTTGTAGGAATGCGCCTATCCAAAGCCTTGCTTCAGAGTAGTTGGTTTCAGCAGTCCGTTTTCCCTCTCTGTGAAAAACTGGGGGAAGCAGCGGGGGTCACCTGGGAATGTCTCCTGGGAAGCTCTTTGGAGAGTGCCCATTCATGGATCCTGTGAAAAGTAAAAGGGGAGATGAGTCTGCTGCGACAATAAGCCCTAGCTCCTCTGCAGTGGTGATGGGAGTGCAACGTGGGCAATGTCAGCAAGGGCTTATTGTTTTTTTTTGAAACTGTTCATCATTTCCCTTCAGAAGGATGAGTAAATTCTGAAATAACACTCAAGTGAGACCCAATTCAAATGTAAAAAAGGTGTAGCACTCAATTCAAAACAGAAAAATTTGAAAAAAAAAAAAGAAAAAAGAAAAAAAGGAAGAAATTGCTAAACTTGTGAAGGAACTCCTTCGACTTCCTTGTTTGAGTTTATGCTGAATTAAGGAAATATAACAGGTTTAGCATTTGTGGCAGGCTTTAATTTCAACCTCTGAGCAGCAGACTTAACTTCTTGTGATGTGGGAGGATATTACAGTTTTCAGCTTCATTCCGTAAGTATTGCCATTTGTGCCAAACATTTAATAGTTTTACGCTGTGGACTGTCGTCCACCAGGAACTGATATCACCTAAGACTTTTTAGAGCCATCTAATAGAAAGATATGTATTCACTCTGATTAGCCCAGGATTTGAACGAGGGTCCCAGAAGAGATATATAAGCCTCTTAAATGCATAGAACTTCTAAGGATATGGGTTTAACTGTCTCCCCCTGTGGTAAATAAGCTGTGACAGCTCTATCAGGGGGGAAAATGGCAAATAAAATTACCACATTATTTTCCTGTGAATATTTTCGGAGCACTAATCTGTTTTGCCTCTTTACCTAGCAGAACTCTGTTGAGTGTTACATGCAGACATTTAATTGGAGGAAACGCATAGAAATCCTCAAACTAACAAAAAGCAGGCAGACAACAGTGGAAAAAAATAAGAGGTCAAATCTAAGCATTTGTTATACTCCTTGTTCTTCAGAAACAGTGAGGTTCATTTGGGGTTCAGCTGATCAGGCTTTTTGCAGCATTAATTCGAGAGCTGCCGCAATACAGATGGTGATGTTAGCAGTAGTTGCACTGCAGCAAGGGAAAGACCCTTGCACTGACACAGAGATGCCAGGTTTGGGAGTTCACTTCCCAAGAGCTGGCAAGTTCCTTTAATATTTGTCTTTTTATCAGCTGTACAATGCCTGACAGGTTTAACTATAAAATCATCTATTCAGATAAAAACACTGTCAGTAGTCAGTATATGACTAAGCTGAAGTCAGGCCCAAAGCTCGGGTTGACTCAGGTGCAGGAGTAGGAGCTATATTCTGAAGGAGTATTTTTCGTCCCTGTTTCTGGTCAGACATTTTCTATCTCAAAATGCAGGGATTTTCAAGCCGCCTTCCTCAATTTGGCTAGGGTCTTTAAGCTGGCTATTCTTCTGTTGTTTTGCTCTGAAAAATATCGCTGCAATTCCTTTATTTTGCGGTTTGTTCAGTGAGTTAAAAATGAAGCAGGGTCCATATTTTATGCTGAACATAAAGGTAATAGTAAAAGTGGCAATGGAACTGTTTTGTCGACTGTACTGGTGTAATTTTATATAATAATAGATGTTACATTTTTTGCAGTCAGTACACTTCAGGCTTATATGCAGTGGTTTAGTTAGAATTAAAGGTCAAGTATCTTTTGGCAATCTCCTTTGATCAGTAAACAAGGAAAAATGATAGAAGACGCTAGGAAATCCTCTCATTAATCTTAATGTAGCACTAAAACTATTTTTTGTGAGAGTTTGAGAAGTCTGAATTTGCAGGGGTGATTTTTTGAGGCGCTTCACAGAGAGATGGTTGGAACCCCAGCATTAAAATACATGAATAGCAAAAACGCTGTGCAAAGTATCTATTTTGTGTACGCATGTGAAAAATTCAAAGAATTATTTAGCAACTGGAAAGACTGTTCACAAAATGCTTTTGATTTATTGCTGTATATACCACAGATCCGTATCACTTATTCTTACATTATTTTATTCAAAAACTTGTATGAACCATGAGTTGGCATGTTGTAGAATACTGAAAAGGCATTAATCAACCTAAATAAACAAGTACATAGATCTATCTAACAACTATGAAGTAGTTAATAAATTTTTAGCAATTTTATTATAGAAAAAAGGTCTAAAAGAGTAGTGCTTAATTATCTGGACTCCTCTGTGCTGGGCTCTCTTTTGATTGTATTAATGAAGCAGCTGGCCCATTGTTTCTCTTTAATTCCTCTATTGTTTTAAGAATATGTCACAGCTCTTTATTCTTTTATCAGGTGCTGTGCAGGAGGATCCACACAATACCTCATATTCCTACTGTATTTGCCAATGCACAAAGAAACCTCCAAAGCATTTTTCAAAGAAGGGGCACACATAATTTATAAGTTCTGTTCCTTGTACCACTCTACTGTCAAAAATTTCAACAGTATTGGATTTGAATTAATTATAATTTTTTATTAAACAATGTGTCTACATATAGATATATGTACTTTGTTCATGTCAAAAATTAGAGATCTGCCCAGGAACTTGTGCCGAACTGAAATGGCATTCATTATGCTGAGTCGTCACAACCCCATGGGTGAGAAGCAGGAGGAACCCAAATATGAAGATCCCATCCTATTGTGATGTGCAAATTCTCCTTAAATGCTTAACCTGGGCAACAAAGGAGGGAAGATAATAAATTAACTCCAAGCCCCATTACCATTACTAAAAAGCATCATTTTTTACAAATTGGAGTATTTCATTGGGAGAGGAAGGTTTAATTCAGTTGGCGGTGCCTGGAAGTCGCTAAGAGTAACAGTCTGTTGTTTAAATAAATTCTGATAGTCTTTTGACCCTTCTTGCAAAAAGATGTGTGTACAGGAAATGGGCTTTTATGTTTTTGCAGCAACACAATCAAATCCAGTAAGCACAAATTCTACTACACGAAAGTAGTACTTCTGAATTAACTGGCACTGAAAATTAGAAATTGCCATTGATTTCCTAAATGTCTATAAAAGATGTATGCCATTTCTGGGTCAAAAAAACTCAACTCAAATGGTTCAGCAAGGCAAACCCACTGATACTAAAGAGAGGAAAACTGGAATTGCCTTTGAATATGTATTTATATTGTCCTTATGCGTCTTCATCTGTGAAAAAACAGCTGCACTTCCTTCCATGAAACAGCTATACTCAATGGAAGCATTGTTTTTAGCTACTCGCTTTCTTCAGTCACTTTTCCTGAAAGCAATGGTGTGAATCAAGAAGCTTTCTGGTTCCATAATTTTGAAACTGTTTTCTCTCAGTGGAGTGGGTGTCTGTCCTTACACAGAATTTTTTTCAGACTGCGATCCAAAGACCGCAAATGGTCTTAAGGTCTGCAAAAAGTAAGTGGGGGAAAAAAAAAAAGGCAAGCCATCAGAAGGCTCACTGTGCTGGGGTCTGTGTCTTCCCTGGGAGTGTTGTAGGGTTCTGAGAATCAAAACGGGTGAGGGGCCACTGCTTTAGTTAAATCTTCAGAGCCAACTGCTGATACCAAATAGGATAATATGGGCTGCTTTGTTTAAAAAAAAAATAAATCCAAATGTAAAAGAAACAAACGAATGGCTGGTTCAAAATAAAAAAGACAGGTTTCTCCTGTATTTTAACTGTCTGTCCTACAAAACATAAAGTTTTGTGTTAGCATGCCTATCTATCACCACAATACTCCTTATTCTGAATACAGAAGATAGAGCATTACTGCATCTAAATATGATTTAATTGGTTCAATTTTCTATATATTTTTTATACTAAGTGTGGTTCCATATCTTGATGAGCCCAGATGTAGTTGTGCTTGTGGTTTACAGCATCCCATTGCTTGCATTTTATTATTTTTAGAAAGCAAATGTCTATCAATCACAGAGATAAATTAGAAAAAATTGTGCAAACATGACACATCGCTAAGATTTTTCCAGCATGCTGCGTAATTATTAACCTGATTTTTGCCATTGAAAGAAGCCATGAATTACAGATAGCATGGATGAAGTTAAATGCTTTTATATTAGATACATTTTGCTTATACAGTATTCTATAGGTATGGCCATACAATATAATTGAAGCTTTGTCAGCTCTGTAGCCTAGCAACAGATAATACTGTTAGGTTACTGAATTGCTCCTGGTTGACAAGTAGGGAGTATTTTTGTGTTTATCATGTTTGCTAATGATGGGATCCTTTCCAAAAGGCTTGTCTTAATCTTAATTAGAGTTTATCAGCAGAGGTCTGCATGACATTGTGCAGACACTGATTTCATAAATAATAAAAAGTGCAAGTGAAAAATTTGGCAGGAGAAGAAGATATTTAAGACCACTGATTCTTGTAAGAGCAGCATGAATTTCCAAAATGTAATCAAGTTTGAACTGTGACTCTATTCTTTATTATCGAAACTTGCAGTACACTTCACTGCAGTTTTGACAGCAATTATGAGTATGATTTATAAGCTTCCTGTTAGGAACCAGATCTGTTTGCACAAGAATCTTGATCATAAACACTGCAAAGAACAGTAAGTCCACAGTTTTTCAGGGACATCAGGACCTTACTTTTTCCTTTGCATAGAAAGTTGGTTTGCTTTTGTTGTTTGTTTTTTTTTTTATTTAAGGGTGTTGGGTGTTTGTTTGTTGTTTTGTTTGTTTGTTTTTTCCAAGAAGCAGAAATATTTGCAGTGAAAGATGCAGACAAAGAAGAGAATCCTGAAATAACCTTTCCATTTGATGGAAACTCTGAAGGTATCAGATAGCTGCTTCAGTGCCTGATGTCATTTGATAAAGAACTCATGCCAATGCAACTGGAATGCAATTTTTTGCTCTGGTTTGCGCAACATTATATTCTTTAACTTTGCGAGCTTTTGATGATTAAATGAGGATTTCTAATTGTCTGCAATGTGAACTGGAAAAAGAGCTCAAACAAATACATAGTGTTTACGGACATTTTTATTCTCTTCTTCTCTTTGACATCTATGTATTATAGATCACGTAAATTTCTTTGGTTTAACCATAGCTGTAAAACAATATATTGCAGGCTCGAGAAGGTTATTTTCCATTTCACAGGGTCAGAACTAGACTTGTAGAGGAAGCGGCTTTCCAATGTCACAAAGCCTTCTGGTATTTCAAAAACTTCCCTTCTCCACTGGAACAACAGTAACATTTTTTCTAACCCCACCATGTAAAAACAGTAAGACCCTTTCAATCTAAATGGATGACCAGCATACACATTATGGGTGAGAAGAGGGCTCAAATCACCTGTCTTACCATTGTTTTGCCTTCTAAGCATAGAATCTAACCGCGACTTCATGTCTGAGGAACTGTCAGCCACTCATCCCTATCAGAACTTATCTGGATGTTCTTCCTTTCTCTTCTTCTTCTGACTGGGAAACTTGGCCTTGTAAAGCTTTCTTAGAACCATTTCACCCCCATAAGCTTTATCTGACATAAGGAACAGTTAGTTAAAAAAATTTCTAGCCAGCTTAGTCAAAACTGCATCTCATGTAAATAACAGGCCTTTACATTTCCTCATGAAATCTTTCGTATCTTTGCAAATATTTCAAGCAAACATCTTCCTGTCTCCTTCTCCATTGCCACCGGTACTTGGCAAAGACTTCCTTATTATCCTTCTAAAAATCTGTTGTTAACACTGCCCTTTGCTTTATGAAATGATGTTGTGCTCCTGAGAAATTACTGTGTATATGTGAGTATCATGGTTTAGCTCCAGCTGCAGCAGAGCACCACGAGCCACTCGCTCACCCCCTCGGCCTGGGTGGGGAGGAGGATGGGAGACAAAGGCGAAGCCTCCGGGGGTTGAGATGAGGAACAGTTTACTGGGACAACAAAAGGGAAACGACAACAGCAGTGCCTGTAACTGGATATACAGAACTGCTGATACAAGATGCAGTTTCTCACCCACCAACCGTACAGCTCAGATTGTACAACTCAGCCCCGTCCCAAAGCCGGACCGTCCTGAGCCACGCGTCCTGGAGCCCCCCGCCCCTCCCCGACCAGCCCCCTTTTGTGCTGAGCATGATGTTACATGGTATGGAATACCCCTTTGGGGCAGTTTGGGTCACCTGCCCCTGCTGTGTCCCACCCCAGCTTCTGGTGAAAATTAACCCTATCCTAGCCAAACCCAGGGCAGTCAGTTGTGTCTTAGCTTGCAGAAATGTTTGTGAGAAGCAAGAACTTTTTTCCTGTTTTGTAACCACCACCTGTAAGGAAGCCCTGATCCCTGACATGGGTATCTAGACAGCATAATAATTCATGTGACAGACATGATTGGAGCTTCCTATTAAATTTGGAAGCCTCTGCCAGGTTCTCTGCTCGTCGTTTCCCTTGCTGTGCAGTAGAAGGATCAAGAAGACTTCTCTTCCACTGTTTTCCTGCTGCACATGATGGCCGGCATATTTGCATTCACTCCATTACAGGCAGTAAAGTCGTTTGCGTCTTTCAGAACAGCACCTATTGCCTTAACGCTGTGCAAGCAAGCACAGAAGGGGACAAGAAGGGACTGTACTGTGTCCTGTCCCTGTGGGTGACTAGTAGCTGGAAGAATGCATCATTTGGGAGGTCATCCGGGGATTTAACTTAACACAATATCATATACTGGTGAACATACAGACATATATATGTCATGATCACTTAAATGCCTCATTTTCTATAGAGTGGGATGAAAGAAAACAAAATAACGATGTAATTTTTGCATCTGAATTGTGCTGGGCTGAAGGGTTGTATTCAAACACAGGAATGGATTAAACATCTGCGGTTCTGATTTCCTTTAATAAGCCAAGCTAGAGATTGTTGTGCTTCCAAAGCTGTCACACATGCCTCTCAGCCGTGCCTGCCATAGGTGTGACAGCCTCCAGGAGCTGGGTGGAGCAGGCAGCCCAGGTCACTGCTCACTTCAGCTCTCCCAGTTTAATCTGGTGCTGGACATGAGTCAACACCCTGAGGAGCTCTAACGCCAGGAGACTGAGTCAGCCTTTTAGCTGATCCAGACTGATTGCAGCTGGAGACCTAGTCATCAACTACACTTTCTTCACACACACACACCCAAGGGTACAGCATGTCAAGATGTTTGCTGGGATAGAGAAAGTCTCAGTTGGTTCTTCTGCAGTGACTCATTTTATTTTGTTTTGTTAAGAAATCCAGTGAATAATACAGTCTAGGAAGAGCTCTTATTCTGTATTAAAATATACTAAAATATGTTGGATGGTTGGTTGGTTGGTTGATTGATTATTACACCTTCTGTGTATAAATAAAATAGAAATGCATGTTAATAATGGAAGCTCTGTTCCTCCCAGAAAACGGAGTGTGTGGTGTTTGCAGTGAGAGTACCCAGCTTCAGGCTCTCAGATTGCAGCCTGTGTATCAGATATTTCTTTTTAATCTACAGGACTGATTTTGCACACTTTAGGAATTTAGCCTGGTTCGCTCTTGAATAGGCGTTACACCAGTGTAACTCTGAAGACTTCTGTATATTTACTCCTGAGTTGTATCAGGCAGTAAGTCAGATCGTGCTATTCAAATGTTTGAAATCCCTCTTGGGCATTAGGATTCTGCATTTGTAGACATTTACAGCACTATCTTCACCTTTCATCTTCTTATTCTCTAGAGGAAATTACTCAGAGTTGCACCATTTAATGCTGTAAATTTGGAGGGTAGTAAACCTTAGGATACTTTGGCCCCATCACAGTAAATTGTTTGTAAACTTTGGAGCCACCTTCAACTGCTGTGTTACCGAAGGGTGAATACAAAGACGCTTTTCTGCTTTGAAACTTTTACACCACTTTGAGATCTGGAAGCTTAGCTTTATTTTTCCACTGAAACACATTGTCACTGATGCTGTTTTGTTTGCTCATCTTTGAAAGCTAATAGACTGGTTTAATTAATTGTCCAAGATTTCTCTAAAACAATGTCCTAATTCTTCCATTTAGCTGTGGCATATCATACACTGTTGTTATCTCCTCTACCAGATTTTTGCAACAAGTTGTTTTAAAACTATAATCTCTTTGAGGGGAAAAAAATGAAGTGCAGTTGAAAAGGCAGTTATGCCGAAAGATAAACACAGCAATATTACTTATCAAAAGGAGTACAGTTTTTGCTTGCCTAATGAATACAACATATAGCTTTTTCTATATATACAAAACCTGAGGAAAAAAAGCTTTATAACATATAAAGTATGCAACATTATTTCAGGCATAACTGTATTGGATATGTATCTAGGCCTGAGAGTGTAGATAACACAATATAAGTGCTTTGCCTGTCTAAACATGTTAAATAAATGAGCATTCACTATCGCATTCAAATACATTAGTAGATGTACTCGCATAGTTAATTTTCTTTTTAATGCACTACACGTGACATTTGCAGCACAGAGCTATAGTGTATCTTACTGTTTGATGAAAGTTCTTCCACCTCCCCCCCTTTTAAACAAACCTTTATTTGAATAAGCCTTTATGAAACAGATCTTTGGCATATCTTCTTTTCAGGAAGTTCAGTCAGTGTAAGCAGAGATAAAGCAGTCATGTTACGAAGAATATTACATAAGGGTAGATTTTTTTAGAGAAAGAGGGTGGCAAACATAAGGGAGGGGAAGAACGCCCTTAAGAGGAAATCTGATTTCTTTCTTGCAGCTGTTTGGCTTTATTGTGCTGGGATTTGGTGTTCAAAATAAAGCGAACTTGGAGTTACGAAAAAATATACAGGAAGTTTGGTGAAAAGTAATGATGAGAAAAGTGCCGTATAAAATATTTTCACCCAGATCTTGGTTTTCAGAGTGCTGGCCTTTTAGGAGACAAAATGAAAAATTAAAATGAAGATTCATGCTGCAAATGGGTAGGAAAAGTATACCCAAATTGTGATCCTTATACAGTGAAAATTCCTCTGTTGAGAGAAGGAAGACAGTAAAAGCAAAAATTATTTGCCTCTTTACCTTGAACAAGCCATTGAAATTTAAAAAAAGAGTGTGAAGATATGGCACTGATGTTTTGAGTTCTGGAATCTGATATCATCAATTAAATCTTTCTGCTTTCATGTTTCCTGTAGGAGGGCAGCTTTGGTGTACCACAACCAAGGCCATCTCAGAGGGGGAAGAGCTGATTGCCTTTGTTGTAGATTTTGACTCAAGGCTGCAAGCTGCTAGTCAGATGACTCTCACAGAAGGGATGTATCCTGCACGCCTGCTGGACTCAATACAACTGCTCCCTCAACAAGCTGCAATGGCATCTATTTTGCCGACGGCTATTGTGAACAGTAAGTGATGAATACTATTCTCTGGCTTTTTTTTTTTTTTTTAAAACAGCAGTACTTTAAGGTGCATATGGAGAGCTAATACAGCGATGGTGAATTCAAGACCAGAGACACCACACGACTTAAACCCCACAGCCACAGCTCAAAGCCTGCTTTTGTTCCCCCATCCTCTCAGATGAACTCGCAGACATAGAAAGAGGAAGAAGAGCAGTTTGGTGGCTGGGCTCTGCAAAAGCCTCACCCAGAGTATCTGACCTGCCCTCGTGTGGAGGTTCTGTGATCTGCTCCCCAAGGCGACAGGATCAGAAGGTAGACAAGATAGGCCTGTTAGCTCAGAAAGTTCAGCCTTGTTGCTTACAGCTGCAGCTTCTGGTAATAATTCATAACATTCAATGGAACGAAAGAACACATCTCTTCAGTGGCTCTTTCAAAACACATCGGACCTCGTGCCTTATGGCAGCCCTGATTTATTGTGGTATCTGCACTTGATGTGGCTACCCAAGAATGTTTTTATGTCCTCTGGACATCAATAGACCCTATCATGAACAAAATACAGCTTGTAATTAAGTGCCGTCCTTAAAGAAGAGGGACGTCAGTTCCTGAACTAGGACAATTCAGCTTGAATTAAACTTTATTTCTTTAACTTATTACTGCTTTTTTTACCTTTATACAGCCCTAGTTCCTCATCCTTCTCTCTAAGTACTTTTCAAATATATTAGCCGTTACCATCAGCCGAGGGTGTAATTTTTCTGCAAATCTACACGAGGCCAACTCTGGGCTTTGTCAAAGTAGTTATATTTCTACGGCATCAAATTTCTGGAAACACCTTTGCTGCCAGCACTGCCTTTTGCACTCATCATTGCTAATTCTGCTGCTAAGAGGACCTTAAGTTTACGGTGCATCAGCTTTTGCTATACAAGCTTAGCAGCAACTCGGAGTAACCTGTGTACTTTTAACTCGAGGAGGCTGCTAAAGTAGCAAGTGTCACTGTCCAGAACTTTCCACCCCAGTTCTGACTCTGCCTGTGAGCAGATGGGGCTGTTTCCACATTTCATTGTTGAGGTGCTGAAATTCAGTTTCTTCAGTAAAGTCTCGAGCCGGATTCTAGTCCAGTTAATATGATGAATGTACCTCTAGATTTGTAGTGAGACATCTTTTAACCATTCTTTTGCTAGGCCTCTGGAAAAAAAAAAACAAACAGTTTCTAGAAAAATTAAGTGTTGTGAGGTTGGTCCTTTTTAAAATATTTCTTAACATTTTCTATTTGAAAAATTAAAATTAGAATATCACCTTTGGCTCATTCAGCTTGAATTTGAATGTTACATTTCCTGAATTGATCCATTGAAATATTTGGAAACTATCCATTCAAATAAATTTAAATACTTTACTTTTAAATAATTAAAACATTAAATTCAAGTGGCCTCTATCTATTATGTATCACTTTAGGGGACTAACAGTTTCAGATCCTGTCTCTATAGATTGTTCTCCCTGGAATTCTGTCCTCTCACCGTGCAAAACTCCTCAAATGTATCTCCTCTGCATGGCACTCTGCAATGGGAGTCACATATTCACCATGCGTAACTGGAGCTACAGACTGTCCAGACCATCTAGCCTATAGGAAATAAAAGATGGCTGGAACTCAAATTCATTAAGATAATCAGAAAGTTCAATTCTGTGATGGAATGTAATCAAATTAATTCAAATAGGACATGTTGCCCATATCAGAATTTCCAATTATTACTTTTGGACTTTCTCTTCTGTGGAAACCTCAACGGTTCAACATTTTTTAAACCATTTGAAGCCAAAAACAAATGCTGAAATGTCAGCTTTCACGTGAGGTAGATATTTCAAATGATGCAAGCTGCATCAGTTATGTTTTAGTAGTGGTATATACTAGAATACTAACTGCTCCGTTAAATGTTCATGTGTTAAAATCATGCACAATTATTCAGTGGCAAATGGAAAAATAGAAACTGGTAGTGATGAAAATATTTTGTGCAAATTAATGAGCAGAAAAATAGACAAGCATTAGCAATGTAGAGAAGCAAACTAAGCAATGTAAATTTTGACTACATTTGTAGATATTTAACAAATAAAAAACTCATCCATTTCAATGGGTTGGAGTCTTCAACTTTGTTCACCCAAAGGAATTAGAGTAGTTGTCCTATACACATCAGTATTTGAAATCAAATTGTCGTGAAAGATAATGAATTACATCATCAGCTATGCCTGCCATATTTTCAGAGCGGCCAGCTATTCTTCAAGACTAAGTTAATCACAATCACTAGCAGGTTTCTTTTTCAATCTGAAGTCAGTGGGAGTTTTGATGTTCATAGAATCACAGAATGGTTTGGGTTGGAAGAGACCTCAAAGATCATCTAGTTCCAACCCCCTTGCAATGGGCAGGGACACCCTCCACTAGACCAGGTTGCCCAAAGCCCCATCCAACCTGGCCTTGAACTCTTCCAGGGATGTGGCATCCACAACCTCTCTGGGCAACCTGTTCCAGTGCCTCACCACGCTCACAGTAAAGAATTGCTTCCTAATATCTAATCTAAATCTCCCCTCTTTTAGTTTAAACCCATTACCCCTTGTCCTGTCACTCCCTGCCCTTGTAAACAGCCCCTCTCCGTCTTTCCTGTAGGCCCCCTTTAAGTACTGGTAAGCCGCAATTAGGTCTCCCCCGAGCCTTCTCTTCACTAGGCTGAACAAGCCCAACTCCCTCAACCTGTTGACCAAGATGGTCAATTGCCTATTGTCTTATCCTGAGATCAACTGGCACAGTCTGACTGCACTCGTAATTTTATCCTTTCCCAAAAACAGGCAAGAAATGTCCAAACCAGTTGCAGGGAATAATCCTAGGCCCGTGGTAACTCCTGAACTGTATGCAAACATGTGGAAGGGACCATTCTCCTGATTTAACAATATAAACAAGAAGTTCCACTGCTCTAGTCTGGACCCTGTCGCTGTTTAATTTACTAGTGTAGATGTACCCTAAAGGGCTGGGATTTCTTCCTTATTCTTACTGATAGGATGACAAGTTCAGTTTTCAGAAAGATCAAAAAGGTCTTTGTACCCTAAAGGGCTGGGATTTCTTCCTTATTCTTACTGATAGGATGACAAGTTCAGTTTTCAGAAAGATCAAAAAGGTCTTTTGTCCTTCTGAGACCGCAAGTACTGTGGAGGTATCCTTCTGGCAGGATATTAACAACCAAATATCTATCTGCTTTGTGTGAATACACAGTATTTATTATTACTCTTCACATGAGTAAAGTACGTAGCCTTCAGTACATGATCAAAATATCTACTCCCTCTGCTGCTGGAAAGCACTCTGTGCAACCTCTGCATTGTCTTCCCCTCAGAGAGGGTGCTGACACTTTGGGATAGAAGACAATGAAAAATTGCATTATTCTTAGCAAATATCCCTGTTGCATAGTGAAAAGTGGAACAGTAACAATTTACCAAAAATAGGAGGTCAAAAGTACATTAGAAAATGTAACTTCTAATATTAATAACAAGAGGAACCCAGGAAATAAACATGCTGCTTAGTATAATACTGCATTCAACACTGTAGGATCTTAAGGAAACGTAATCTAGTCTGGCCTCCTGAATATCAGAGCAACAGTAATAACTGCATAAGGAAAATATACATCTTCTGGAATGATCTGCAATTAGCACTCAAAAATTCTAAGACCCAATGCTGGAAAGACTTGTTCACACAGGAAAAAAAAGCACAATTGAAAGATGTCACTTATTGAGTAGCGATGCACTGGAGATACAGCTTACTTCTTGAATTAGCACTGCATATTCACAACAAAAATTAATTTATTTTTTTAATAATTACATGCTAAATACATCTAGCTGGTTTTTTTATGTTAACTATTTTTAAAATCTCCTTTTGAAAGAAACAACTGTCTCCCAGTTGTCTCCCATTCAGTCTCTCACCTGAAAGTGACATTTTAATAAATCCATGCCTCTGTTTTCAATATTTTATTAAATAAGCATCTGTTTAATGGGGAAGTAAGGGGAATTAATCCAGCTGTGTTAATTGGCTGGCACTGAGAGCACTGTAGCTAACCTGCACCTGGTTATATTTGCTTGTAGAGGACATATTCCCTTGCAAATCCTGTGGCATTTGGTATCGAAGTGAGCGGAACCTGCAGGCCCATCTCATGTATTACTGCAGTGGGAGGCAAAGAGAGGGGCCTCAGCTATCAGAGGAGAATGAAGATACTGCTCAGCAGATATCCAGTGTCTGCCCCTTTCCGCAGTGCACCAAAAGTTTTTCTAACGCAAGAGCTCTGGAAATGCACCTAAATTCTCACAGTGGTAAGTACCGTGTCTTTTCCTGTATCATCTTCTAGATTTAGCTATTTGAAGAATTACTCACTATAGACATTCAGAGGATCAAGAACTTTCCAAATATATGCAAACCATATGCAATATATGGGTGTAGATACTACCAAAATGTCAACAGTTTCTGACCTGTGTTCTACACCAAGGACCTCTCCCAGGTAACCAATGTCATTTACCTACTAATCTTCATTTGAATCTCTCCTGATGTATATATACACATATACAAGCAGCACTTCTTTACTGGCGAAGGTATGTTCAGGGATCCAGACACAGTTAGACTGCTGCTGCTTGCTCTCTCAGAAATTCAATCAATTCCTTCAGGATTCCATCCACCAAATGTGAGTCTGCTAGACTATAATCTCTCTCTACCCGTTGTGGTGCTCAGCGGAGAAATATACACCACCAGAGAGCAACTCCTTCTGCAGTAACATCTTGGGGTCCTAGAGGAGGCTTCTTAGGCCGGAGGCTTTAAGGACCAGGGTCCAGAATTCTGTGTGCTTCTCCTAGGACATTTGTTTCACAGAAACATCTTGTTTCATAACAATATTCTTTTCCCTTCTTATCAATATAAATCAGGGATAGTATTTTCTTTGTCCATATTGTTAAAATTATAATACTGGATATGTGGAAATTATAATACTAGATATAAAAAAATTCCTGAGATGAAAAATCTGGAACTCAGCAGGAATCTTATCTCCCTCCCTGAAGATCCTTTCAATGTGCTGTTTGAATTTGTTTTGAATTAGGACTGGAAACACAAGTTATGAGTTTGCAGAACATTCTGCATTGGAGTTTTCAGTAGCAGAAAAAACCTACAAATAAGAGGCTGCAGTGTCAGGTCATGGATGTGTTGGCTCTCTAGTGTACAGAGCTGTGTCTGGAAAGAGGCAAGGGCCCTACAGGAGTTCTTGATCCTCCTGTCAAATGGATGGAGTCTAAAGGACACTAATGTGCTTTATTCACAGAAGAAAGCCTTATTCGGCTGCAGTGTAAAAACTCCTGGAGGAGTAGAAGTCTATTCTGTGGACCTGGTGAAGTGAAAAATCTTCCCCTGATACTTTGGCAGCCATTACAAATCTAGAAGGCATCATGTTGCCTTGGAGGAGTTTGGCACCTCCCAGAACAGGACTAGAACAGTGCTGAGTGAGAAACTTCCTTATGAAACAACACAGACAACACTTAGCCATTCATTTAGAGGTCAGATCTTTTTGTGCTTCCAGATCTTTGAATATCAGGTTATTGCTATTTTCTGTCTCCTGCCTAGCAAATATTTCACTGTTCGGTGAACCAGTGGAACAGTAGGAACAACTTCAACAAAAGCAAGTGAATGCAGCCCAGCATGTCTTACAGCTTAGTAATTAAAAACAGGTATTCTCAGAAGATAACAAATTCATTTCTCCATTCTTCAGACAAAAAATCTGAAATCTTAGCCCTTGTATAGAAGAGTTGCTTCTTTGCATTTAGTGACATACCTTTGGCTTAGGTGTTCATGGGGCGTTCAGCCATCAGTTGTGAGTGACCATGTCTTCTTGCAATCTAGAGATACGCATCTGTGTTTCTTGAAACACATAGGTCTGAGATCCTGCTGAATTTCTAGAAAGAATTTCTGGATCGATTTATTAGATCAGAGGCTAAAAGTCAGGCTTTCCCCTTCTCTTTAGTGATAAACCAGTCAGTTCAATCATTCTTGCTCTCTTTCAGATCCTGCCAATCTTTATTTTTCTATACAGAATATCGCAAGTTATAACACCTTCTGCAGTAGAAATGAAACATTCCTTTTCCAAATGCCCTGTAAGCTAGTGCTGTGCTCGCTTCAACTTCTGGTACCATTCCTGTGGGGGGCTCGAGCAGACCCACACCACTGGAGCATGGAGTCCCGACTGAAATGCAGTCCGTGGAGACAATCCGGCATGACTCTATCACAAGATGTGGAAGCGTATGAAACACCATTTCATGGCAGTGGGGGAGCTAAAGCTTCATATGGCCTCGTGCTGAAAAAGTGTCTGACGGGGAAGAAGCGCTGATTAAAGTGCTGTGCGTCTCCTCGGCTCCCTTCTGGCCTCTGAGCCTGAGAGTAGTTCAAATTCAAATGTCGCTCACAGCTGGGGGAGTCACTGGTGCTAGGGGAGAAGGGAGCACCCCCGGTGACCACAGAATGACTTCCCACAGGCTGAGCCACAATATTCTTACAGCTTTATTTTGTCCAACTAACATGAACCTAGTTTACCTGACCAAGGCATGGTGTGTGTGTGTAGCCAGAACAAATATCCATTTTAGATTCTGAAGATTATCTAAAACAATATTTTTTCATTTTTATTGTCTAGCAGGCAATCAGAATCTGTTGCAGTAGAGAAACTTGGTCTTCTCTCTTTTTAAGACATTTTCAGTTTCAAAATACCATGAAATATGGTGAGGGTTTTTGTTTTGTTTCAGTAGTGAATCTAAGATGGCTTTGAAAGTACTGTGCTTGATAGGGAAAGCTGTAGTGATTTCATGAGGAGAAGGTTTTGTATTACAGCAGTAGTTGTGTGTCGCCATGGTATGTGGAAGATAAAGTGTTGGTGAAGCTGTGTCTTACTATTCCTCCTCCTCCTCCTCCCTTCACAATGAACGCAACTCATCAGTCCTTTCTGATGAGGATAGATCTGTATCCTGTTCCTACAGTACAGCTGACTCATACAGGCAAAGAGCTGAGCTTCAGTAATGCTCAAAATGATACTTTTGCTCTCTCTGTGGCTTTCAGGCGCTCTTGAATTTGGGGGCAGTACCTCGAGCCACATCATAACCTTGAAACTCTGGACCTTGATGTGCTTTCTCTGCATTCAAAATTTTCAGGGATTGTGTACACGGAACATTTTGTCTCCTTTAGTTAAAACTCTAATTTCTAAGACCTTTCCATTTAAAATAAGTGCAGTCTATTTTTATCCTTTCCCTTGTTCTTTCTCTCCCTTCATCTCTGCTGAATGCATGCAGATACTGAGGCTCTCCAAAGCAGAGCAGAAGTCTGGGAATATCCTCTAACAGTTTGAGGAAAGGCTTTCTGAACCAATTCCAGTATTTTCAGGGTGACTAATATCATCCCATCAGAAGAAAATTAGTTGTTTTCACTGTGTTTGTACCTTCTGTGCAACTGATTTTCCAGTATACATGAAGGGCAAAATGGTCACTTTATTTTGTGTTTTACTTGTCTTTTCTAAAGGAGTGAAAATGGAAGAATTTCTCCCACCCGGTGCTAGTCTGAAATGCACAGTTTGTACTTACACTGCTGACTCGGTGATTAACTTTCATCAGCACCTGTTCTCGCATCTTACTCAAGCTGCCTTTAGATGCAATCACTGCCATTTTGGCTTCCAAACTCAGAGGGAGCTACTGCAGCACCAAGAGTTACATGTCTCTGGCAGCAAGATTCAGAGAGAAAGTGACATTGAACACTCTCCAAGTAGAAATGAAGAAGGTTTACAGCCAGCAACGGACCTGTTGAGCAGAAATGATGTTCCCCAGAGCCAAAAGACCATGCAGACTAAAGATGCAAGTTCTGATACAGAGCTTGATAAATGTGAAAAAAAGGCTCCACTTTTCCTTCCAAACCAGAGGCCAGAAACGCAGCCTGCAACAAATAAGCAGAGTTTTTCATACACTAAAATAAAATCTGAACCGTCCAGTCCAAGACTTGCTTCATCGCCAGTTCAGCCTACTCTTGGTCCTTCTTTCCCAATGGGACCTTTTCTTTCCCAGTTTGCTTTTCCCCAGGACATCACTGTGGTTCCTCAGGCTTCAGAGATATTAGCCAAAATGTCTGAACTGGTCCATCGAAGACTGAGGCATGGAAGTAGCAATTATCCTCCTGTAATTTACAGTCCTTTGATGCCCAAAGGGGCTACATGTTTTGAGTGTAACATAACATTCAATAATTTGGACAACTACTTGGTACACAAAAAGCATTACTGCAGCAGCCGATGGCAGCAGATGGCAAAGTCGCCAGATTTTTCCAGTGTTCCAGAAAAAATGCCAGAAGCTGTAAGTCCCAGTAACGGTCAAAGCTCTATAAACATCCTGAATGCAGCTCCTCACACATCAGATCCAGAGAATCAGCTTCTGCAGACATCTTGCATAAACTCTTCCAACGTTTTAGATTTGATTGGGCCGAACAGTAAAAGTCATGAAAAAGACTTTACAGCACAATCTAAGAAGTTGTCAGCTGCAAGCAACGGCGATGAGAAGATAAACGGGAAACCTTCTGATGTAAAGAATCCCAGTGCTCCTTTAGTAGAAGGGGAAAGCGATCCTAACAAAACCACGTGTGAAGCTTGTAATATTACTTTCAGCAGACATGAAACGTACATGGTCCACAAGCAGTATTACTGTGCCACTCGCCACGACCCCCCACTGAAGAGGTCCGCTTCCAACAAAGTGCCTGCCATGCAGAGAACAATGCGTACCCGGAAGCGAAGGAAGATGTATGAGATGTGCCTACCAGAGCAAGAGCAAAGGCCACCACTAGTTCAACAGCGGTTTCTGGAAGTGGCTAATCTTGGCAATCCTTGTACATCTACTCAAGAGTCAGCAGAGGGCCTTGGAGAATGTTACCACCCACGCTGTGATATCTTTCCAGGAATAGTCTCGAAGCACCTGGAAACATCACTGGCTATTAACAAGTGCGTTCCAGTTTCAAAGTGTGATACTCCCCACTCCACTGTGTCCTGCTTGGAGATGGATGTGCCAATAGATCTCAGTAAAAAATGCCTACCCCCGTCAGAGAGGACGTCCACTTCTCCCAAAAGGCTGCTGGACTACCATGAGTGCACGGTGTGCAAGATCAGTTTTAACAAGGTAGAGAACTACCTGGCTCACAAGCAGAATTTTTGCCCTGTCACCGCCCATCAGCGTAACGACCTGGGACAGCTCGACAGTAAGGTGTTTCAGAACCCAGAAAGCGAAAGAAACAGCCCAGATGTCAGTTACGAAAGAAGCATAATCAAATGTGAGAAAAACGGAAACTCGAAACAGCCCTCTCCTAACGGAAACTTATTTTCCACACACTTAGCAACACTTCAAGGACTAAAAGTCTTTAGTGAGGCGGCCCAGCTTATTGCTACAAAAGAAGAAAACAAACATTTGTTTCTTCCACAATGCCTTTACCCTGGAGCAATAAAGAAAGCTAAAGGAGCAGATCAGCTGTCTCCATATTATGGAATAAAGCCAAGTGATTACATTTCTGGTTCTCTCGTCATTCATAATACTGATTTAGATCAAAGCACAAATACAGAAAGTGAATCTCCTAAAGGCCAGGCACCTGCGAATGGATGCGCTGTGCAGAAGAAAGAGTCTCTTCCGCTACTGCCGAAAAACCGAGGCATGGTAATAGTTAATGGAGGACTAAAACAGGAGGAAAGACCTGCCGCAAACCCACAGCAAGAGAACATTTCCCAGAACCCTCCACATGAAGATGGGCACAAGTCTCCTTCTTGGATCTCTGAGAATCCCTTAACTGCAAATGAAAATGTCTCTCCAGCAATTCCTACGGCAGAGGAACAGTTGTCTAGTATAGCTAAAGGCGTGAATGGTTCTACCCAGGCCCCAACCAGTGGGAAGTATTGCCGACTGTGTGACATCCAGTTCAACAATCTTTCAAACTTTATAACTCATAAGAAGTTTTATTGCTCGTCACATGCAGCAGAACATGTCAAATGAAACAATTGGTTGGTCACCTTTGGTACCTGTGTTTAGCATATTGTTCCATGCAGTCTAAAGAAAGCTGTTTGAATTACATCTGGACAATCAGGAGATTTCACTGTTGCTGAGTTGAAGACTTAAAGGTGTAATTTCATTACAGTCCATTAGTAAAGTGTATTATTGGTGCCATTTTCAAAAATATTAATTTATTTTACCAGCAGTATTCATAGCTGTAGTTATGTTATTTTTTATTTAAAAACTTTATATTAAAGTCATTTGTAATGTTATTGTATAGTTATTGTGTAGCACATATGGTTTGCACTGTATAGTAGATTTTAAAGAAAATAGTCACAAACAATACAGAAAAGCATTTTAGAAATAGCTTCAAAAGCACTTGTGTATCCTGATTTTTTTTTTTCTTATATGCTCTTGCAGATATATGTATGTGCTAAAATATAACTTGCAAAGAAGTTTCAACTATGCTGTAAAGTTCGCCTTAAAATTTCAATTTTTTGAACAATTGGGCTCGGTTTGCACTTTATATTTTAGCAGATACAGTACCTTAGTCATTAGGCTTTGCATTTGTATGTAGCAGTATGTTTCTGTCCACTTTCTTAATCTGAAACGTACGTTAAATGAAGATGGCAATTTTTTTCTTGTATAGTACTTGTATTTTCTTTCGCTGATGCATCTCTGTCTCAATTTTTAAACCTTTGCTGTTAAATGCAATACTTTATAAAGAATGAACAAAATTACTGGAAGCAGTATTGTAAGTAATGAGGTCATATCAATCAGTTTTATCTTTTGAAAGGCACAGTCTAAAACAAAACCCTAAACTCAATGCTGCAATTATGAATCTAATTCATATATAAGATATATTTAAATATAAGAGTAGCAATACTGCAACTGGTGATCACAAAGATAATGTTCTACTTCTGATAGAAATAATTTCTCAACAAATGTTGTTACTATGCATGTATATGGATGGAATAAAATTCCAGATCATTGGAGATGTTTGGCAGTACTTTCTTTAAATTTGTTTTGTTTTTCAAGGAGGATTTAGAGCTCACAAACTGTAAAGAAGCTCTGAGGAGCAGGGTAACCTTGCCCCCTCTTCAGTGGAAGCAAAGTGTTCAAAGAGAAAATGAGTACAAAGGGTGCTGCCTCTTTGAGGGAGTCCTTGCTGACAGGTCACTGATACAACTGACTCTGCGACAACCTGGTGAACTAAAACTTAAAACGTGAAGGTCTGAAGCCAGGAAGGCCATTCCCTTTCTTGGGGCTAAGGAAGAGGTACTTCCCATACATCAAAATCAGTGGAACAATCTGCTTCATAACACCTCTGGTATGAGTCTTTGTGCGTTCAGCGGTCTTACGTGGAAAGCAACAACGTTCATTTAAGTAGAACAGCAGTTTGCACTAATTCAATATAGAAATACTCTTCAGTAGTTTATGTTATGACAAAATTCGGACTAATGCACGATTAATACCCTTCACTTGCAATTGTTCAGTATCCTGCACACTGTTTTCATAAACCCCCCTGATATTATAAAGGTGACCTATTGATACATTTTTTCATCCTACAAATTTGAAAGCAGAACCATGACCTGAATAGTCACATAAACAGTTGTATTTAATTTAGTTCTTATATCAGCCAAATAAACGATGCAGAATCAAGTACATAAAAGGATGATATTTCAACTAAGCAGTCAATTGGAGTCTGGTGTAGGAGTATGCAATACCACTGGCTTTCAGCAGCCCCATCCATGCGTATTTTGAAGCTGACTTCATCTTTTTTTTTTATTGGCAAGTGTAGGTGCACAGGTACACATGATCCAGTAGCAAAAATAATAATAAACACTTCAAAACCTATAATTAACAACTCTGGTGGTTAGCTGGGCTTTAAATACAGAACAAGAGCATTAAATGTGTGCTAATTCTCATGCTCAGCAAAGCTAACAAGTGTATACATTCATTTCAGTAGGACCAAAAGTGGTCCTATAGCAGATGCTTTGGGTAATTTTTCTCTTGTGAAAGAGAAAAAGCGTAGCAAACACAGGGAAAATAAACCAGACAAATAATTCATGACTATCAATTAAATATTTATTTGACAACACCACACCAACATATCTTAAGACTCCACCATATTTAAGATAGATGGTACATTTTGATCTTCTTGGTGGCAAACAGTATTTTGAAGATTATCCATCATACAAAATTGGTTTAAAGAGCTAAGTGATTACATCTGGACTGAAATAAGCTAATTCTGAAAGATCTACGTGCAGAGACAAAAACTTTTAGGTGAAGTCAGTCAGAAAGCCACAGGTAGTGCAATTTACAATTGCTGGGCTCTGTGCATGTGTTTAGACTGTGAGAAAGTAAAGGAGAGTATGGGGGTTAAGGGCAGTGCCTAGCTGAAAGGTGGTGCCGAAAGGGAAAAGCCTCATCACAAAGCACTTCTGGTCTGGAACTGCTGAGGGTACCCAATAAGTTGCAGGGGTGAATTAAAGCCTGCCATGCTGCGTTATATTCTTCCCACTGGCAAGTCCAATTGCTTTCACGTGACAGAATATACCTGATAATGTTTTCTCTTTATAAATCTCCTATTTGGTCCCATTTTTTACAAGTTCGGAACAAGCACAACCTGTTCATATTTTGGTACAGAGTTACTCAGTTTTATATACAATTTACATATTTTGCTTGCTTTGCAGGCGCACCTAGCAACTCTGATATATGCTACACCCCAAAGTTATGCCATCACACTCTCTGAAAGTAAAAATTTACACTAGCTATGTGGGTAGCAAATCCAGATTACTGACATTTGATTCCTTACACATTTGTTAAAAATAGAAAGTGGTTAATAAAGATAGCCACTCAAACAGCTGGGCTCGGAACTTTGATTTTTAAAACTTTACACGTTATTTTCCGGGTATTTTTACTTTCTTTATTGCACTCATTTTTTAATTTACTCACTTGAAATGAGAACATAAACACTTTGTCCAGCCAGAAATCCCTCTTCTGTCTCTTAAACCAGTTTGCACAATACCAGCCTAATCCCAGCTGGGGGCTTTAAGCACACCTATGTTTAAGTCATTAAGTATCCTTTACAGGAATCAACTACTTAAACTTCTTTTCTGACCAAGTGATTATTTGTGTTCTCTTCAGATTATATCTATGCATTTGGTCAAGGTGATAATAGAACAGGTAATCTGCCTGTTGCTAAAAACGCCTCTTGAATATAGACTCTTCCCTAGTTCCACTTTTGTGTTTTTGTAGGTTTATTAATTATTTATCTCACCTATGCAAAAGAGTCCATCCTCAGTGAGTCTCTGGCACCTGGAACCCCGCAGGAAGCAGAGCACCTCGGTTAAATGGCTTGGATCTGCTAATCCCTGTCAGCTGGAGTCAGTGACTAAATCTTTGGGGCTGCCGAGTGGAGATGAATAGCTCAACAAAAGGAATTAAAATGTTTTCTGGGTTTATGATACAAAAAATAAAATTGCTCCACGTGACGGCCTCATATTCAGAAGAGGCTATTCCTGCCTGACTCCCCATGAACTGATTGCCCGGCGGGTTTTGCATTCAACTTTTTGGCCTTTTAAGGAAGATTTCCTTATTCACAAAACATCCCATCCACATGCAGCGCTCAGAATTAATGTTGTGGCCACATCCATGTCCACCCAATTTATTTGTCTGTATCCTAAAACTCAGACTTTGAAAGGCTGTTGGGTGTCCCCATTCACATCACGATTTTCACCCATTTGTCACATGGTTTCTCATGTCACCGTATGAATTCTTTTCATGATAATGTTGGGCTTTTTTCATTGTAATCATAAATCAGGTGGACATGCCTAATGCAAGCAGTCAAGGATATTGCTACAAGTTGATATCTGTTTGTCTTGAATTAACTGTACTGATGTTAGGGTTCTGGTGACATTTTCTCATTGCTGCAAATAATCACAAAACTACGTCACTGCTATTTGCTGTGGATCCACACTGCTAACTTTCCCCTGACTGCATCCGTTCTCTGATACTGTCCACACACACTCCACATAGTAGTCGCATCCCAAACATGATCTGAGGGTGATCGCTCCCTTGGACAATAAAAGCTGCACCACCGAGAAATGCAGAAGGAAAAATGACTAAAAATGCTTGGTGTAGAAATTGAAAGATGAGATCAAAGCCAGAACCATCATCACGCTGAGGTGAGAGTGAGCTAATTGACTTTTGTCAATGTACATAAGCTATGAACCGGAATCCACTCTAAAAAGGTGGACCTGAAGTGGAGCTCTAAACAGCCTGGAAAACCTGGCTTAAAGAAAATTCCATGGTGAGTACACAGGAAGAAGGGTGGTGGGGAATAATCTCACTGAGGGGCAAAGAAGATAAGGAAAAAAGGAATCAGCACTTTGTTAATCTGGAGCATGCAGCACGGGTAGGCCGATGGCTGCAGAAGGCAGCAGTTACAAGGCGTCAGCACTGCAGAAACACTGCACATCCCAGGAGGCCTGTTGGGAGAGGCTAAAATACTGAGGAGACAAAATCCTTGGAAGATCACTCCCGAATGCTGAACATTGCCAGTGCAAACATTCTAGCTCCTGGTGGTCTCCTTTTCCCCAAGGCTGACAGTGAGGAAAAGGACTGCTTTTGCCACCTCCCAGGTCACCCGCACAGTCGGGGCACTGTGCTGGAGCTGTCAGGACAGACACCGCACAGAACAAATGTGTGTGACCTACTGTAAATTAAAGATAAGTCAGATATCCAAGCTTCAGCTGTGTCAGCCTGTGAGCATGCCTGGTCCTCTCATCTGAAGTCTTCCACACAGGTTACTGACCATGCTTTGAATCCAGACCCCCTTGAGACCCTCTTAGAGCCACAGCGAAATGGACTAAAATACTGTTGGTGGCGCTTGTGTGCGGGGCGAAACAGAGCACGGGGCAGGGAGGCGGGCAGGAAATCTGCACTCACGTATTTATCTTCTTCATAGAATGGAAGCACAAGATGAATGAATTGTGACTGGAGATGTGAGCTGAGCTTTTGTGTCAGGGTGAACAGGACACCATAATTCTGACAGTTTCAACTTCTAAATACGTGTTTTTCTTACTATATACACAGACATGCACTTGTATTATTTATATAACACAGAAATGAGCCTGTCCAAAAGAGGGAAAGAACCTAAACTATATTAAGAAGTTAGGTCAAGCAGCTGAATGAGGTGATCAGACAAATTCTTTGTTGCAGAACTAATAGCCAGGCCCTTCAGTCCTCATTGCATAGGTAACTGGCACCTTTTGGCGTGTGGTGGGTGACGATTCATTTCCAAATTTAAACACGCTCCTGGCACAATTACTCTCTCCCCTTTCTGCTGTCAGCTGCTTTGCACAGGTCCCAGGGCAAGGCGTTTGCCCTTGCCTACCAACTCAGTTGCCCATGCACCATTTTTTCCACTTGCCAGCTTAGTTCGTTTTGTAGCTATCTTGTTTTGTTTTCTGTTGTGTTTTTGTTTTGGTTTGGTTTTTTTAATCCACCTTGAATCACAGTGCCTGATTCAGAGTGGAGGCAGGTGAAAGGACCACCTGAGCTGTGCACTGGGGAGGGTGGCAATCTCCACCAGCAAAGTGGTGAGAGGCAGCACGTGAGCGAGCTCGTGGGGAGCACCAGTCCTGCAGCATTCGCACGACTCCCTTAAACAGCTCAGTCTGACAGGACCCTTTCACAGCACATTAATAATAAAAACCAATAGCTCACATACCACTCGGTTTTATCCTGTAAGTGCCTATGGCTATGAATAACAGTTGTTCCATTCAAACTCCGTGTTGAGTGAGGAAAGCCACAGGTGTAATGAATAGAACTGGATAAATCTAGAAACACCTTCAGAAGTGGTTTTCAACTCAGCTTTCCCAGTTCTAGGTGTTCTCACTGAAACTGTAAAGCCAGGTTCATATGATTCCGCAGTGATGGCTATATCTGAATGCAATCACTTCTCAGGACCACCAGTATCCCTACTGTTTTGAAAGCCCATCTGTTATCAAAACAGTTTTCTGCTCAATTATTCGCATGCACTAATAATTACCTTACTTAGAAAAATACAAACTTCTGCATGCCAGAAGTTCTGTCCTGTAGTTGTGACCAGCTGATACAGAACAGACAGTAGAAACCACAGTCCTCAGTCGACACGGTGCCAAAAGCAGCCCTGCCACTCCCAGTCCTGCTCGAAGCATGAGCCTCAAGGGTGGTAAATGGAGAAGCTGAGAAGTGAAATGATAATATGGCTTCCAGTCTACATAGCCCTGACATAGTGTCCCTGCATGGCTGGCTTGTTCAGTCACTTGGGAGGATTCACCTTCAATTCATTTGCTTTCCCTTTTTTGATAAAGCCTTGTTAAACTCGTTGCAACTTGAGTCTTAGGGGGGATATGGGAAAAATACCAGTGGGCTGATTATGTTGGTGTTTGGCTTGAGGGAGAACAGACTGCCACTTTGATGCTTTGACATTTTTGATCTTGTGCTAATTCTGATGAAACTACCCCCAAGAGATACGTTTATGGAATCTAATAAAAGACCTGTAGGTTCAAAGACTGATCAAGGAAGAAAATTGTTTCAGAGAGAAGCCGCCTCAGCCTGTGATTGAAGTTTCTGTATTAGGGTAAGTATGCAAAGGGAAAGGAACATGTTGGTTTACTGCCGCAAGTTTTCAAAGCAGAATAGAAAAGGAACCCCCTCAAATGGTGTCTTTCAACAAAAGAGCAAGTAAGAAGAATTTGGAAAAAAAATGCCTGTTTAGATGGATAATCTTTCAACTCTTTTCTAGACCAAAAGAAGGAAACTCTGCAGGTGTAATTTAGCGAAGATTAATCTAAAACTCCTTCCTGTTCCACTCCCTTAAAACCCAAAGCACAACTCACAACAAGGCAGCGTACACAGCAGAAGCGGGGTGCTGGGGTGCAGCCACATGGGACCAGGGTTACCCTGTGTGCACTTGCCACACCTCATTTCCCACATCCTTCATCTGGCAGGTCTCTCATGGTTCAACCAGGTGAAAAAGGTCACCACTGATGCCAAGGACCTGCCTGGGCCTGGGACAGCTGCTCTGGCAGCTCTTCATCGGCACTCTCAGCTGCCAGCAGGAACAGGGTTGTTCTCCGTGGGAGCAGCACCGGGTGAAAGAGGCACAGGCTTTCCCAGTACATCCACAAGTACATAAACTTTTATTGTTGGCCAGCTTGCTCCCCAAAGCTAACTTGCTTATTTGATTTATAAGTAACACAAAATTGATTTTAAAGGATGAAGCACAGAATCATTAAGGTTGGAAGAGACCTCAAGGATCATCTAGTCCAACCATCCAAAATCTGAACTGTCCAAAATCTAAAAGGCAAAGAGCTACCTATTTGGAGGTCCAAAAGTAAGAGCAGTATTTATGTTTTTTAGGAGGTTTTCAAACTAGTAGGTTTTTTCCTTGTTGCTTTTCAAATTATGCCTCAAATACATATGGAAATACAGTGCAGAGAGATTTCTCTTTCTGTTACTGCAGAAGGAGAAAGGATACCTGCAAGGAAAGAAGAATAGTTTAGCACAAGAACTATTGAGGGAAAATGGATTTACCAATGGCGTGTCTCATGTCCTGGGTCATCCTCTTTCAGAAATCTGCTCCTCAGCCTGGACATCTAGTCATGGTCAAAAAGGTACCAGACTATGCAGCCTGCCACCACTGAAGACACAAAGGTGCTCTCCTCTCAAAAAAGGCAGTTTACATGCACACAGCTGGTCCTCATCTCCTCCAGTTAAGTCCCATTGTTAGGGCTCTTATATCTCTCCCCAGGTCTTGAAACTTACTCGTCTCTAAGTGCTGTGCACCATACCCAGAGCCTTAGTCAGCTGTCTGCCTTTTCCCAGAAATAATTCCTTGTGGGAAAAAACCTTGAAAGAATGGGTTGGACACACACTTTGAATGACACTATTGACTATTGATAATTTTAATGATCTCTATTTATATAATAACCTAGTATTAATCCACAAAGTGGAGGCTGGATTCATTGTGCCCCTCAGTTGGTCTAGGCAGCTCTTAGGTCTGTCAGGACAATCCCAAGCCTTACATGAGGGCAGCTATGGGAATGGAGAGTTCGGTTGGCATTTACTGCTTCTCTCCTCCCATCTGTGTTGTTCTGCAAAACAGAGGGAGCATCATTGGACCACAAAGAGAGAAAGGGGCAAGAGGGACTTGAAGGGATATAACATGTGGGGCAGGGATTTGGGGATTCTGTCCTTATGGTGGTTTGTCTTTTTACATTAAGCAGACATAGCTGGTCTATCAGCAACTGAGGCTCATCTTTGATATTAGAAAACTTGTCATACAGTACACTTTTGTAAATTTTTTCAGAAATCCCTTTCCTTTTATGAGAAGTAACTTTTCTTGGTAGGTAACTTTTATATTAGGTTCCTATGAGGACAGGCTGAGAGAGTTACACTTGTTCAGCTTGGAGAAGAGGACGCTCCAGGGAGACCTACTTGCAGCCTTCCAGTACCTAAAGGGGTCCTACAGGAAAGCTGGAGAGAGGCTGTTTACCAGGGAGTGCAGTGACAGGACAAGGGAAAATTGGTTTAAACTAAAAGAGGGAGATTTAGATTAGATGTTAGGAAGAAATTCTTTATGAGGGTGGTGAGGCAGTGGAACAGGTTGCCCAGAGAGGCTGTGGATGCCCCATCCCTGGCAATGTTCAAGGCCAGGTTGGATGGGGCTTTGGACAACCTGGTCTTGTGGAGGGTGTCCCTGCTTATGGCAGTGGAGCTGGAACAAGATGATCTTTGAGGTCCCTTCCAACCCAAACCATTCTATGATTCCATGATGGGTTAAAAAAAGTTGGCAATCTTTACAGGAGTTTTTAATATGTTAACTTACTATAACATTACTGAAATCTGTAGTATCGCTAAAATACATTCAAAGCTTTAATGTAATTTATGGAACTAAATGTTACAATTATGTAGGAGATGTTGACATGAACTTTACTGTGTTAGAAGGTGCCAGCGTCACTTTGTGACAGCCAGTTCACAGAATAAACTGCTCTGCAGGAACCTCTGTCACCGGTTACATTGTGTTCCTTTTTCCTCCAACACCAAAATATAGCATAGCATATCTCTGATATATTAGATTTGATATTGATATTCACAATACAAAAATAATATTTATATGAAGTATTCAGCTTGCAGATATCCATTGTACCTTCTTGATACGAAACTGCTGTGTACACTTGCCAAACACATATTATGGTTAAGTGATAATAGTTTTTGCATTTGCTTTAAGATCACGATAAACACCATTAATACCAATAACCAGCATGGTTCAAGTCTAGGTGACAAAAATGCCAGTTTTCTTTCCCAAACAACAAATTCCAAACCTTCATTATCACCAGATAAGATTAAAAAGTAAAAATGAAATGTTGTACGACTTTGTCCAGTGACACTTATGAACCATTACTCTGGGTTGTGGAAGATCCCATTGTGGATGCATCACCGGTGTGGAGAAGCACAGTTCAAGCACCTTCTACTGATGTTCAGAACCAGCAGTAAAGTGAGAGATGTGATGCAGGCTCAGATAAAAATAAATTACTTGTTTCATTACAGTAAACAGTTTGATGCAGAATGCAGCATTCTGAAAACATGAATTACCCTGCTGTCTAAAGTTCTCTTAGAAATGGAGAGGAGGTAAAGTTAGTTCTCTGCTGAGTATCAAAACCTCTTCTCTCTGCAGGATTACCCACTGCTGCTAACAAATTACCCATAAAAATGCAGGTCAGGCATTTGGAACCTACATCTAATGCTAACAAAACTCCCATTGAAATGAATTATGGAATCGCTCACTTCAGTTGCAGTGTCTAGGAGTAGATAAAAGAGAATATGTCTTTGTGACCTTTATACAGGTTATGCTGCATTTATATACTATACAAACAGCTTCTTTTGTGTGTGATGCCACTGGCTGTAGAGTAGGAGCCAGTAGCTCCTCAAAATTACAGAGGGATAGAGCCATGTCCCAGCAAAAGTAATGTCACAGAGCATTTGATTCTGGCTGGCACCTCTAGAAACACCCAGTCCCCACCCCTGCTCAAGCAGGGTCACCTATGACAGATTGCTCAGGGCTGTGTCCAGTTGGGTTTTGGATATCTCCCAACGTAAAGACACCACAGCCCCTCTGGGAAATTTGTTGCAGTGCCTGGGGTTGTTCCTCTCCAGGGGCAGAACTTTCTACTTCCCTTTGCCAAACTCTGTAAGATTCCTCTTGGTCCATTTCTCCAGCTTGTCCAGATCCCTCCCAGTTTTGTATCATCTGCAAACTTGCTGAAGGTGCATGATGTCCCAGCATCCAGGTCATTAATGAAGATGGTAAACATTATTGGCTCCATTATTTACCCCTGGGGTACACCACTAGAGACTGGCCTGCAGCTGGGCTTCATACTGCTGATCACAGCCCTTTCAGCCCAGCAGTTAAGCCAGTTTTCAATCCACTTCCATGTCTCTTTATCCAGCCCGTACTCCATCAGCATGTCTATGAGGATGTTAAGGCACACAGTGTCAAAAAGCTTTGCTAAAGTCAAGTTCACTGCTTTCCTCGGTTCATTCCATTTAGAACCCTATCAGGTCAGGCATGATTTCATCTTCCTAAATTCAAGCTGACTACTTCCAGTCACCTTCTTGTCCTTTATTGTTTGCAAATGGTTCTCAGGATTATTTGCTCATCACCTTTCCAGTGATCGAGGTGAGGCTCTCTGACCTGCAGTTCACTGGATCTTCCTTCATGCCTTCTTGAAGGTGGCAATGACATTTGATTTCTCCTGGGGCTCAGGAATCTCCTCTGATCACTATGATCTTTCACAGTTAATCAAGAGTGGACTCACAGTGATACCAGCCAGCTCCCTCAGCACCCATGGGTGCATCACATCAGGCCACATTAGGTCATATGTCCAGTTTGTTTCAGCATTCCTGGACCTGATCCTTGTCCACCAAAGGTAAGTTTTCCTTGCCTCAGGTTTTCCCTCTGGTCGAAGGGGCCTATGATTCTTGGCTTCCCAGTAAAGACAGAGACAAAGAAGGAATTGAATACTTTTGCCCTTTTCGCATCCTATTCAGCAGCTGGCACACATTTTCCCTAGTATTTGCAGCTGATAGACCTGCAGAAGCCCTGCTCATTGTCCTTCACAGCCCTCACCATGTTCAACACAATGATGTGGCAACACATGCTGGCAGCCCAGAAAGCCAATTGTATCGTGGGCTGCATCAAAAGAAGCATGACCAGCAGGTCAGGGAGGTGATTCTGCCACTCTGTTCTATTCTGGGGAGACCCCATCTGGAGTCCCCAGTACAAGAAAAGGCATAAAACCTAGAGTGATTCTAGAGGATCAGAGGGATGGACCACCTCTTCTATGAAGAAAGCTGAGAGACTTGGGGTTGTTCTGCCTGGAGAAGAGAAAGCTCCAGAGACACCTTCTTGCAGCCTTTCAATACTTAAAGAGGGTTTATAAGAAAGAGAGAGACTTTTTAACAAGGCCTCTAGTCACAGAACAAGGGGTAATGGTTTTAAATTGAAAGAAGGTAGATTTAGATTGAACATAAGGAAGAAAATATTTTGCAGTGGGGGTGGTGAGACACAGGAAGAGGTTTCCCAGAGATATTGGAGTTGCCTCAACCCTGGAAGTATTCAATGCCAGGTTAGGTGGGGCTTTGAGCAACTCAATCTAGTGAAAGATGTCCCTGCCCACAGCAGGGGGGTTGGACTAGATGATCTTTAAAGGTCCCTCCCAACCCAAGATATTGTATGGTTCTATGAACTCCAGTTGGGCTTTGTCTATCACCTTATCAAATAACCTACTTTCCACTTTTATCTTGCATGTCTTTTTGCTCTTTGGCATCTTCATAGACTGTCTGTACATTGTTCACCCCAACTATGTTGTCAGTCACAATAATGGAAATCCAGAACAGTTTTGTCAGGCATCATGAAGACTTTCTGGACTATCAGCAGCATAACTGAAAGCAGCAGCAGGCCTATGGGCTGTGTGTCTAGTTATTGTTTTAGAACCTTCAGAATTTCTATGGAATGAAAAAATATCCATGTGTAAAGATAGCGGGATCCAGAGCCAAAGTCTGTATTTTCCTGTAGCATCTATCATACCCTGTCTACCAGTAAGCTGTCAAGTCCATTTTCAATCTCCTTCCTCCAATATTCTTGGTTACACAACATTTTTCTCCCCATTTTTCCTTTCCTTCTTTCTCCTTTTTACTTTTCCTCTTGTCGTGGTTCGGCCCCAGCCCCAGTCGAGCCCCACGCAGCCGCTCGCTCACCGCCCCGGCAGCAAAACACGGGGCAGAATGAGGCAACAAAAGGGCAAATGGCTTCGAGTTGAGATAACGACCGTTTAATGGGCCGACAAAGGGAGAGGGGAAACGACAATAGGGCTGCAATAATTATCCCGGGATGTAAACAACCGCGATAACAAACGCAGTACTTTACCGACCGACGACCCGACAGACCAGACGGACCAGAGGCGCAGCCCGCAGCGAGACCGTCCCAGAGCCGCCCCGGGCCCCTCCCGGCCAGTCCCTTTATAGGGGCGTGACGTCACGTGGTGCGGAATAGCGGCCGGCCCGGCCCGGCTCACCTGGCCCGGGCCTGAGCATTAACCCCGGCCTGGCCACAGCCAGGACACCTCTTCATCCTATTTTTGATCTCCCACTTGCCTTCAGTCAGACCTTATGTATCCTATTACACCCAACCCCTGAGGAAATAAAGATAACAAATCCCTAGAAAAGTAAAAGCAAGACTCACCAGATGTTACCCTGATCACCATGGGCCTGGATCCTAAGGTTACCTCTAGCCTCACTTGGAATTAATTCCTGTATTAACTGTAACAAATGGGAGAAGTCCCAGTGAAATAGGTTTTAATTGCCTTCTAAATCAGATAGTCACCTCTGCACTATATCCCTCCAGTGCCCAGTTTCAGCTTGGCTGAAAATCTGTATGTAAGAAAAATACAAAGTAATTTGCTGTGAGGTGAGCAAAACTTTCAGATTTGAACATTGCTAAACTTGGAAAAGTTTGAATTTAAATTCTGACTAGGACCTCAGCCTATCGTGTCAGCATATCTCAAGCCCCATCTGACACAGTATAGAATGCTTTCTGGGAGAAGGGCACTTTTGTCTCTGAATGCTCGGTAAGGATTAAGAGAATTTTCTCCAAGTGCTTTGCTGATATTCATTCAGACCCTTAGCAATGAAGTGGTTTGGGGTTTTTTGTTGTTGTTTGTGGAGGGTTTTTTGTACCACCTGCTCATGAAAAAGCAAATTCTATTTTTGACATACACAAATTTACTCTGGAACAGTTCTTCCAGAGTTGTCCTCACCTAACAGGAAAGCAGCAAAACCAAAGCCAGCTGATCCACCACACAAATCACTAGGAATACAATGAAGATCTTTTCATCCATATTTATTTTACAAATGAATGAATATAGACCTAGTAATTTTTCACTGAAAAATAGACATAGTAAGTAGTCATGCTGATCTTCATTTAACATTAGTCAGACTAGATTCTTCTTTCAGTTCCGTCAGAAGAAAGCAATTTATGCTAAATTATAAGTGGAGTTACCCCACATTTTTTCCAATGTCACTGAGAACAGAATCTGTCCCAGAAACTGCAGTTTGCTTGTATAAATCATACCTCATATTACCATGTTCATAAGAACTTAATTATTAAGAAAATTTTAAAGCAATTAAAGAACTTGGGTTTACATGCATTTTGGGTCAAGCCCAACTGCCATCATATATACATCTATTTTTTTTGAATAAATAATCTGCAACATGTTGAACGGCAAATCGCTCGCAGAATTACTTCCACTAAAGAAGTCAGATCATTGTCTGACTCCTTCCTTCTATGAAATGTGTATGGCAGCTGAAGCTCTCATCCAGACAACAGTTCATGTCTTCTACCAAGAGGATGACTTTATTGAGTTGAGTGTAAGAGCATGACCAGAGTTTGGTGTACATAAGATTTATTTTTTTCCCTGGGCTGTTGCCAGTGGAAGTGCAGGATGATTCACAGCAGAGGGACAGTGTGTGTGCCTGTGGGACTTGACACCGGAAGTGACATACATGACAGCACTTTTCATGGTGTGTCTTAAAAATTCTCTGTTTGGGAGGCTATGTATATCTACAGAAACTGAACTCAGCATCTACTCAGGCCTGTTTCCTCGCCATCTAATGGACTCTTAGATAAGCAGAGAATAGACACGGAAAAGTGACAACTCCTATCACTGCATCAACACAGTCTGAGACCTCCAATGGTTTAAATCCCCCTCAGACCATATAAGATATGCCCCTTCATATGTTGTCCGAGGGCAACTGCTGCTTCAGCTGCCAAGATGCAGTACAGGCTTTCTCAACTTTCAAGACCATTGCCTTCCCAGTCTGAAGAGTGGATGAACCAGTTTTAATACACCCATAATCATGCTCTTCCTTGTAAAGATTGTGTTCTAGGAAAGTATGGAACTGCTTTCTAGTTTAATAGGTATGTGAACATTCATACATATTTTTTGTCAGCTGCTGGTCTCTGGTTCTCTGGAGGCACCACTGGAAATGTTCTTTTGCCTTTTAAGAGTTATCTTAATTGTTTTTGCAATCTCTTTTCAGAAGCAGCAATGGTGCTTCTTGTTACGGGATAAGTGAGATGTGACACTTATCCTGGCCTCTGTTCAGAAGACAACCTAGAAGTAATGCACTGTTTGGAAATTTCTAGGTAATGTCCTTGTAAATTGTGGCAACTTACAAGAAAAATGGTGCTTTTCTGCAATACTCAGAGACATAACAAAAGTTTCCTAAGACCCATACAGTATCTCCTCACAAAAGCAGTTAATTCAGGAAATTTAAGTTCAGATTCAGTAGGGCTCTATAACTACATGATGTGCTGTGCAGATGTAGATATGGGACACAGAAAATAGAGAAGCTTGGCTTTAGGGGATATAATCACTGACATACTGATGAGATCTCACTAGTTCAGCCATGAGCAGTTCAGATGCTGAGCAGAGGACATGTTTACAAAAAAAGAAAAAAAAAAAAAAAGAGTATTCCTCAGGCATAAAGCATTATGTGAATGCAAAGTATTGCTATTTTCCAAATTTAGTGGTGGGGAATGTTTTCTTCCTAAGCAAGTAATCTAGTTTAAACACGAAGTGTAGTTATTTATCTTTGATGAACGATATTTTGGGTTTATTTCAGTGCAGAGTATTTAAAGATAGTCATTAAAAAACAACATACAAACTTCAAGCATGTAGATGACAGTTCTATCTTCTATGTACCAATTTTCAGAAGGCTGGAATATTTTCAATATAAGAAACACAAATGTACCTCACCACCATGCTATTCCAAATATCTGTTCAGCCTTTTGAATAACAAGAGGTCAATGTAATCAAGCCATCACGGCAGACAAATGTGATGATATACCTGCACTGCAAGTGTTTATTATGTTTGGCAGGTGCTTATGTAGTGGTCAGGCAAAGTGCAGCTCTGCACAGAGTAGGATATATACTTTATTGTTGGGGTTCAGGGAAAGGATTACATCTGAATTGCTTGCATGTGATTGCTTAAGAAAAAGCAATATGTTCTTGTAAAGGTGAGATGAAAGGCCTTACTTACCAAGATTGACTATTGCTCAATAGCTCATCCTCTAAAGTTTTCCTAACAACAGTCTGAATGCCAGCTGGCATGCTGAGCAGGAGTATAAATGAGCTGTGAAGAAAGCAGTGAGGACTGTCTCGAATTTGAAAGTGAATTTCAATTTAGCAATGCTCCGAATTTTTTGTTGTCAGACCTCTGAATGTTTTACAGTGGAACATACAGTTTTTGTGTAACAGCGATGTTCTGTTTGAATGTTTTCTAGACCTGAGCTGCAGAGTCCATTTACCAGCTTCCCTCTGAAGCAGGGAAGCTGGTCCTGCACTAGTGAGCTCAGGAGATACTTTGCTGTTGAACACCAAGCAGCCTGTGACCTACTTAAAAAACATAAAATAGATTTCTGGGTTTCAATAATATTTATTTCCCTAGTCAGTTATTTATAAAGCATTTAAAGAGAAAAAGTGTTCATAAAACAAATTTTGAGTAATTTTGATTAAGATGATTCAAGAATAAAGGCAAAATTAATTGAATGAGACATTCGGAGTACCCAAAGTTCTGCTCCCAGCTTTCCTTGTCTATGGGTATTTGAGGGATACTCGGTGTGTGTTTGCTATGTGGTTTAATAATTTAAGAAATGCAGCTATAACTTGAAGTAATTCCATGCTGCGGTTCCTTATTCGAAAGTGAACACAGGACCAGAACATAGGGATTGTTTAGTTCAAATTGTTCTGGGCATGTATTTTAGCTCTGTAAGTCTCATTCATTAGCTAATATATGAGATATGAAATACCATATTTGTATCAGGAAAATCTCATCCATATCTGGAAAAGAGTTGGAGTGTTTGACTGTATGTAGCAAAATATGGTGTGTAGGTAATCTGCCCAGGAAAAACTATGCTGAGGCAAGTAAAAGTACATTGATGTACATTGTGTTTTCATGTCTAGAAATCATTCCAGGGTTTTGGCCTTGTATTTCACAAAGCCAATTTCCCTTGGCATTTTTAATAATTGGTATTGGCCTCAATTCCCCTTTACAGAGAAACCTCTTTACATTACCTAAGCCATGTAAGAATACGATGAGGGAGGTGGTTGTGTACTCCATAGTTGTTTCTAACATGGTGCATAGGCTATGCTAATCTAGACTGTCTCCACCAGAGTTTCAGTAAAATCCATAATTAATTTTTACTTGTCATGGTCTCTTTTTCACCTGGAGGCAGCCCTCAGCAGCCTTTAAAAACTGCCACTAGAATTTGTGTTCTTCTCAGAGCAGTGTTTAGACCTTTTCTTAGAAATATATGAGGAAACCATGACCATTTCTTAGCTCTGATAATATTAGGGACATTTGGAATAAAAATAAGAATGTAAGTTATTCCCATGATGTGTACTAGCACAGACCATACTTATTAGCTCTTTTCCAGAGTGACTGCAAGATTGGTTCAGTTACAGGCAAATGCTTCTAATCAGCGTGGATCATATGGGAAGGGAGGGGTTAATCTTTATTCTTTACAAATCTTCGTGCAGATATTTTATTTTTAAAGTAAATGACAAAAAAACCAAGCCAACATTGTATATTGTGGGTTTGATCAGAAGGCCTATCAATCAGGTAATTCTGTTTTCACTTAAAAGATAAACTAATACTGATAAATTTGCATTTTCCCCCTCATTCTTTAATCTGACTTTTATCTTTTGTGAATGACATTGGACATATATAGTTATCCAAAATGAATATTTTGTTTATATATGGATTCTTCAGATTGCCCGCATTAACAACTCTTAACCTTTAAACTGATTTATAAACATGTAAGAATAAAATGTCAGCATTCATTTGTCATCTCACAGTAAACTGTCAGCATTCGTTTCTCAGCTAAAATAGAATATCTGTCTAAGAATTTACATTAGGCTTTGTAATCAAACTAGATTAACACCAGTGCAGCTCAGCATGAAAACTTGATATCAAGCATACACACTCCATTAATACCTTAATGTGCATTCCAGGCTACATCTCGCCACAATCTAGTGAATTCAGTAGGACTTGTTGCTGAAAAATGTGACCGCCTCATGCAATCTCTTCGTCTAACACATCAGCATAATGCGGTACTGGTCCATAAAAGGGAAGGGACAAAGTTTTAAAGGATAAATACGGGACATTGGCAAGCAATGGTGTACATTCATGAGGAGTGAGAGAGAAAACTCCGATGAATGGATCTTGGCTTGGAAACTCACGCTGTACTTCTGTTGACCAAAACGTGAGCAATAACATAGTTATTTGTTGTTAGCTGAAAGGGGACATTCCCCAAGGAAGTTTATGATATCATCCATTCAACTGAATGGCAATCAGATTTCTGCAAATGTTCCAATGATCAGGTAAAATGAGTTACTGCAGCTTTGGGTGTGTATTTTATTTCCTAGAACTGACCTGGAACACTTACTGAGATGGTGGAAGAAGCACCTCTTTGCATGAAAAGGAAAGAAGACATTGAGGTTTGGAGGTTTGAATATACCCTATGTGGAGTCACTGCTCTGACTTTCCTGGATGCAAAGGATCAAAATCCGCGAGGATGAGACATAGTTTTCAATGGTAAGACCCCATATTTCTTTTCACAATATGAAGCAGAGGAAGTCACATAGAAGGAGCCAAGTATCAAACCGAAATGGATGTGGTAGAGCTGGTAATGGTTGTGTTAGCCAGTGGCTGTTGCTGAAGGTGCGGACGTGTTTCCCAGTGTGCTGCTTTCTTGCTGGAACAGAGGAGAGGGATGGAGATGGAGATGGAGATGGAGAGGGGCTCTACTTGGGTAGACAATGATAGGATAAGGGACAATGGTTTTAAACTAGAAGAGGATAGATTTAGATTAGACATTAGGAAGAAATTCTTCCCTGTGAGGGTGGTGAGGCACCGAAACAGATTGCCCAGAGAAGCTGTGGATGCCCCATCCCTGGCAGTGTTCAAGGCCAGGTTGGATGGGGCCCTGGCCAACCTGCTCTAGTGGGTGGCATCCCTGCCTATGGCAGGGGAGTTGGAACCAGATGATCTTTTAAAGTCTCTTCCAACCCAAGCCATTTTATGATTCTATGATGCTCTGTAAGATGAGCCAGAGTGCAATGCAGAAGATTTACAAATGGAAGTGTTAAAAGAAGCCTGTGCACCCCTGTCTAGCTGAGACGTGACTGAGAGAGAAAGGCACCCCACCCCAATACGGTTCCTGGCCTCCCCAGGTCCTGGGGTGGATGCACAGGCTTTTCTTGCTGGCTGCCGGGAGGGCTCAGTTCTGGTGTGATGGTCCCAGGCTCACAGCTCCTGCCTTCTGCAGCACCTGGAGGGAACATGCAGGCTGCATCTTACTGTTCCCCCAAAAAGATGGAAAATTCATCTCTGAACAAAGATGAGAGGCGAATGTGTTTCTATAAATGTGTTGAAATAGCAATGTAAATGTTATGCCAAAGCCTTGCATTTAAATTTAAATATTCAACAGCTACAATTGCAGGGAAGTCTGTATGAGGAAAGCCTGGGAATTTAAAGTCTAACAGCTTTTGTTTAAATCTATTCAGAGTATTGTAAATACATTTCATCATGTTTTATATTATTTACAATGTTTTCTGTGTGTATGTAGTGTTTGCTTACTCAGAAACTGTAGAGAATTCTCTCTTTGAAGAGGATGGGGAGTTGTTAACATTTATTTATCAGTGTTTTACATACCACCATTCCTGATTTTTAACTGTGTGATACATTCTCAAAAGTCAGAAAAAAGCCTGGCTTATAACTGAACACAGAGTTAAGTTTTGTTGCCGGAAAGTTAGGTCTACAAAACAAAGTACAATATTATCTCAATTCTCCTACTGTGTAACACAAATATTTCCAAATATTTAGTCTCAAGCCAAAAGAAATATATTTTGTGGTGTTTAAAATACTGTTTTTATAAATTAGTCAGAACTTCAGCCTTGTGTTGAGACACATGATTTCTTTTCTTTGTTACTCCCAGTGGCAGGCGACCTAGCTGCTGCCACCTTTGAGGTATCTGTGGGTCTTTCCCAGAAAGGGTGACTGCGCATTGCTGTTGCCCTGGCCATGTACGGCTTTCTGCCCATGGATCTTGACTCAGTTAAAAGAAAGAGCATTGCCTCCTGCACGGCCAACGCTACTGCATGCAGATTTTTATTTGTCTTTCAGCCAAATACAGTCCTGAACAAAACTTTGCTGGTTATTTTGAAAAGATAAAACATTTTCCTTAAGCAGTTACCCAGATTTTTTAAAAACATCACTACGAACACTGGAGTTGGAGCAAGCTGTCTTAAAAGTATTATACCCGTGCTACTTTGTCCTAAATGCCTGACATGGTTCAGCTTCAGCAAACTTTGCTGTAAAAGGGTCGTACTTTTGTAGGGTTTTCATATTCCTGATGTCATGTTTCACATTTGCTCTGAGGAACAAACTTCTGGTCCTGGACTTCCCTCTTCTGGCAGTTCAGTATATTCTTTGGTCTTGACTTACATGACTCGAACGCCATGTAACTTGGGTGGTCAAACATAACTAAGCAGTGTAACCTAAATGCTGGATATTGAACACTCAGTACAAAAACATGACGTGAAAAAAGAGAAAACTTAATTCAGATTTGGCAAACAAATTCAAATAATACCAAGAAACATGACATATTCCTGCCCGCAGATATTATTTACCACCTGTTGTTGATTCAGTACTGATAAAGCGCATTGATAAAGGTAGCTGTCCAGGATATATTTGCTATATTCACCGATCACTGTAATAGAGCAAAATATTCTTTACAATTAGCTGAATCCCTCTCACTTCTAATGTAGCACTCCTGACCATGGGCAGATTAGTGTGAAATTTAATTTGTGCTAATCTGCCCAAGACCGGGGAAGCACAAAATATATTTTATGCAGTGTTTACGCACTTTACCATATATAGATAAATGCATGAGTGACAAATCATGCAGCTTCAGGTTTACTGGAGTGAATATCTATAGTGCTATTAGAACTAGATTTCATTACTTCATTTTTGTTGCCATGGAACAACAGGGACTGGACTCGTATGCTTAAGCAAATATATAAATGTAGATCTGTAAAGTTTTAAAATAGGGTTAGACATATCCACTTACATCTACAGAGTAGCTGTAACTTTTCTGCTCCTTTCACATGGGTTATGTAGAAAAGATTCCCTTTCTTTGTATAGTATTGACAGCATTTAAGAGAACCTACCTAAGTAGGTCTCTCTGTAGGAAAACCAGGAAAAGCTTCAGATTTTGTAACTGAAACCAGGGGTGTGGTTTGTTACACGAACATCTGAAAACAGCTGCTCCTCTGGTTTCGACTGCAGTAGGAGTGCTGCTGGATTTGCAGGCTCTTGTTGCGGAAATTGGTTCTGATTTGCTTTACCATGATAAAACCAGATGTGTGGAGCGAGCCTGCTCATGCACCAACCGCTGCACCGCCAGAGAGTGCCGTGAAAATGTTGTTATATGGCTCAGACATTGCAAAGCTCTCTCAGTAACTCTCACATAGTTTGAAAATACACACTTTGTTCCTCCAGCAAAGGGCTGCAAAACAGTGGGCTGAATGCTGAAATGCAACATGGTTTGACAGTTATTAATAAGTGATATTTGGGAACGTGTTTGCTGTAAAAGCGACGGCCATCTAGTAGCTTCCAAGAGTTGTTTGGCAGTTAATCTTTTTTTTTTTTTTTTTTAAATTAATTCTTCTCCATGATTTATATTTATGGCCAAAATGGAATTTAGTGTCTTTCCATTAAGGTGTCTGGCAGGGTTCAGACCGTGTTTTGCTATCCATGGACAAGTCTGTCTCTAATTTACTGATGCAATACAGTAAAGCAAGGCAAGGGTTGTGAGCTTTGTGAGCAGCAGCAGGGATGCTCAGGGTGGATAAACAGGTGCCCAGTATTTCTGTGAATTTGGACATATTTCTTTAGCGTTAGATCCAAATTGGACAACCAGTACGTTGTGAGAATTTACCCATTGTGTGATTGCAATCTGCTGTGGACTTGCTTGCAAAAGGCTGCACTGCAATGTCCCACGTGGACTTGACTTTGCATAAGTGATTCAATCCGATCAATATGTGCTTCCCAATAGATGGAAGCAAAATCCTTATTTTGTGCAAGTAGCTAAAAGCAGAGTCAAAACATCTTCGCATTTGTAGGTACTTTCACTGCTGGTCTGTGGAGACGATTTTGACAGGACAACAGCAGCCTGCATTCAGCTTTTTACAAAGGCAGATTTTGATGGGGGTTTATGAAGCAAATGTTCTTTCCTGGTATTTGCTGCTCTCCTTTTATGGCTCCCAGTGTCCACATTTGCCTGTTAATCACGCATAGCCAATATTCAGGTGGCAATGCCACGCTTTGGCAGACAGCAGCTCCGGGTCCTGTTTGGTTTTTGTAACCAAACATAAACAACATACCAATTCACTTTGAAAGCCTTTGCTGCTATAGTTCGGTAGCTGAGCTACAACATTAAAGGGTTGGAGTGTTAATGTGTCGCAAGAATGTGTCGTATGAGAAAATAGTGCATTCTGTAAAACATTCATGTAGCTCAAAGAAAAGATGTGCATTTTGCCATTGGACAGAACCCTCACAGGTAATTAGTCATTATTATGTATTATTTATTGCTCATATAAAACCACAGAGGCATTGCATATTTTTATAACAGGTCTGTACCTCTTACTGTGCTAGCCAGCTGAGTATGCTCATGAACCTCTCCAACTCAAATATCAATTTGAATTTCAAGCATGCAGAGAGGAAACATTTTGCCTTCTCAAATCCAACCTGTTCAAGGGCCAATAGACTCCTGGCCTGATTCAGCTTTAAACGTGCCTTTGCCTTCCCTGCCGAGGTCCCTGATACCTCCCTGCATGTTTATGGCCTGAGTTTTCTCTCCCTAGGGTGCTGCCCTTCTGAGGCTAAAAGCCAAGATTTAGTTGAAAATTTCTGTGCTTATCCTAGTGAAGGATTTTGTCTGCAAAGTGAGACACATGGCCAATGCACACCTCTAACCTGAAGAAGTCAGCCTTATGACTGGAAATTTTTAAAACCAGGCATTATGCAACTGTGTGTGCCTTAGGATCTATGGCAGTGTGCTACCCCTCCCACGTTAGGCTGTATCCACCGGTGGGGGTCGTGATGGCTGCATCCAGCTTACACTGGACTTTTGGAGATAGATGGCAACGTGGTAGCCAAGGAGTGTCTGCAACAGCAGCCCAAATGTCTTGCAGGTGAGCAAACATGACTACAACTCAACAGTCTTACTCTATAAATACTGGACAGCCCAGAGCCCACTGAGCTCTCCTGCACGGCTGTGGGCTGCACCCCAGGATCTCACCTGGAGTAGGGACCCCTCTCAAGGTTACTCCTTGAGACTGAGAGATTCCTTGCCACCACAGGCTCTTGGTAAGTGTCTAACAGCATGCTAAACTGAAATCTTAGCTAAGTGATATAAAGGATTGATTGTGCATACATAATCCTTTAGACATAAGCTGTTGATCAAATCTGGGACTAGAATTGGATCCAGCTGCAGCTAGAGTGCTCTTTGAGGCATTTAGAAAGCAAGGGGGTCCTCTCTGAACCTCATGACTCAACGGGAGGGTCTCCCTGACAGCTTTGTCTGACCTTGTTCTCTATGCAGTAAATAATTAAGTGCACCTTGTCATCGAAGCTTGTTAAACCACTGTCACATTTACTATCGAACTTTATTAAATCACTGGTTTATATCAACAAACATATTGTTTCTTCTCTCTCGCAAGCAAAGTGCATTACTCAATCCGTGACAGGATCTTCCTAATCCCAGCCATGCCCAACCTGTGTGCTTTACATGTCAGACTGTTCTCCAGGTGCTTTCTAATAAATTCTTGTCACTCAAAATCCTCCTTGCCACCTTAATCTCATTCAGATACTCTTGAAAAAATCTGGCATGCCAGACCAAACAAGGAGCCAAGAAAGAGTTTTGGCGTCAACTGCTCAGTACCGTTTCCCCAGTGTTTTCAGAGGGACACGTGAAGAAATTTCTGGGATGTATTTCCTGACACTGCTGCTATTGACCTAGCTCAAGAGAACAGTGAGTGATATGATAAAACATTCAAGAACTGGTATTCATAATATTATTACAAGCAACTCCTAGTCTATCACAACTAGTTCTGACACTAAAAAAAATAAAAATCAAGACCTTCTTAGAAGAGTTCACAGAGGTTGGCTGGCTTTTAAAATAAATGTTAACTGCCTCCGTTTAACTTGGTTACTAACACACAGCATTACTTCAGCTCCAGCTATTTGAGCAGTACTTTTGACAGTGAAAGAGACTCAGATACATCTTTTGTAATGTGGGAGAAAGGGCAATGCACATTGAAGTGAAAAAGGAAGTTCCTAAACTGTCATGTGCAGAAGTGCACAAAGGAAGAACAAAGGAGAAATGCAAATATCATCTTCTAATGGATTTTTGACAACATTATATTCTGGTCAAAGTTTAGCAGTGGTTGAACCACAGTAGTTTCTTTGCTGTCTCACTGATGAAAAGAGATCAAAAAAATAAACTAGATCAAAATCTTTCCTGTCTGATTGTCAGGTAATTTACACATCTTTACATTTTTCAAGGTAGCAGGATGGGTTGATAAGAGCGCTCAGTGAAAAGATCCTTGATTACATTTACGACTGTCTTATTCTTCACCTTTCAAAACTATTTTAACCTCTTTCTCAAGTTCATTCAAGAATTGGGCCCTAAAATTCTTTACAATAACTCACTGTGTGTGAAATTTGAAATTACAGTTCAAATAACTTTCTTACTCCCTTACGCAGAAAATATATGATACTTGTGCCTACACATTGCAGACCCACACTCCCAGGTGCAGCTGCTGTTATAGATTATAGATTGTTATCTGTGCCTTTTTACAAGGTCATCCATTCCTTTCTTGTTGCCTTACGAGTTTTTCTGCTCTTGTCATTTAAAATGGTATCATGTCTATCGATCATCATCTTCATGTCTTCAGTTTTCATGTCAGCCTCTTGCTGTCTCAAATTGAAGCTTTAAAAATTCTTATCCTGTGCAAGCATTGTAACTGGAATCACACCTAACCTATTACTACTGCTGTAACATCTCACATGATTACTGTAAGTACAGTACGTCTGATAGGATCTGGAAGGCAAAGTACAGACTCTGTAGTCAATAGTGACTTTTCTGCTGCCATTGGAGAACATTTTTATCATCCCAGGAATTATTATCATCAAGGGAATCTAAACACCTCAAAAATAATAAAAGCCAAAACAGGTCTGCCAACTGTTTCTATGTATTTCACCTCTCCATTTAAGTATTAAACCTATAGATTTCCTACTGAAAGATTTTGATACATTTAAATGATTCGGTTTAATAAGGAGAACGTGAAAATACCTTAGCTACATTGAACAATAAAATCATAGCATTGGTATATGTTGATTAACTTCATAAGTTACATGGACTTAAGCCAAAAGAAAATCCACTTTCTAGCACTTTTGTGTCTCATTTGTAGCGGAATTGCATTAGAATATGCAAATTCTTTTCTTCTTCCCATTAGCCATCCCCAATTTTCATTTAAAGGCAACTGAGTTATCAATAAAATATTGCTGAAAGGCCAATAAAGGCTTAAATTGATATAACAGCTTTAAATGTACTAAAAAGACATGTCCATTAATATTATCCATATTAGTGGATATTTACTGTACTGATAAATTGTTCTGTCAAGGCTGAGTTCAGAGCAGAATTGAAAAGCTTGAACGTTTACAGAGCAACTAAGCATTAACACATCAGCAAAGCAGAAACTCTGATAGTTGAGGTTACAGACTGAAAAGATTAAATGCTTTTTAAATCTCTAGAGAAATATTTATCATACACTATTGATATTTACAGTTGTTCCAGATACATTTTTACTTTATTTATTGTTAAAGACTGTCATTAAAAAGAGTGTTAAAAACTATTTATGTATCAGGTTTTATACATATATATTTAATAACGTCAATTCTGTCTTTCTGTGTGTGTTTTTCTATAGAGTATAACCTAGTAAGTAGGTCTGTACATACAGTGTTAGCAAAATAATTTATATAGTAAATATAAATGCCACATCAAATATTAATAATTTTAAATACATGCAAAAAGTACCCCACAGCCACAGCTTTACTTCTAAACTAAGCAGAACCAGTTTAAGGTCAAGCCATGTCCCATGGCTGCCATTCTGTTCAGCTACCAGTATGTTTCCTAGCAATTTTAGCCCACGTTGACTAGCTCTCTCACAGGCAAACCTGAGCATAATTTGGTGTTAATGACATATACTGAGCAGCTAGAGTGCTCAGCCTCCTGCAGAGTGCAGCACCCTTACGGCTCCTAAAAAAATAAGACTAGAAATCCAAACAGAAATGTTCACAGAAATCTGAGAGAGAGCGCTAAAACCTCACTTAATTTTTGTCTTGCAAAAGGATGGGGAGGAAGACTTGCATGTTTGTTTTGAGAGCTTTTCTCCCATCAGAAAAAAAATATAAGGCACCCAGAATTTGATACTCAAATCCTCATGTGTTGACAGCACACTAATCTTTCTTATGTTGCAGACAAATAAAGCAGCTATGCCTGATGGTGACAGCTTGATACATAAGACACTGCAAGATTTGGCAGGAGGAGGAGATTTTTATTTCTTCAGTTTTGACGAGTCCTGTATGGTAGCATCTCTACATGGCTGCACGTTTAGTAATGACGTTCTTTATGAATTAGGTTTGAAATGGCACACCTCCCCAGTCTGTTGCAATAAATGCTTTTCTGTCTTCAAACACCTTGATATAACTGTTTTCCAGCTTGTTGCCAAAAATGAACTGATTACCTGGTTGGGGGATATTTTCTTAACTCCATTTACCTATCAATTCATAAATTTTTCTCCTACCTTTTTAATAACGTTAATACCTCTTGTCTCAGAATTTCAATTGTTCATAGACAAAGTGCAAATTTTTTTCACTAGCTGGGTAGTTTAATGAAGAATTATACGTCTACATGAAACCAGAAATTAAAGAGAAAATATTAAGCAGTTATTAACACAATTAAAACTCTAGCACACATATATACTCAAGGTTTAGAAGTTCATAAAACATGTAAATATCTCCCGCAAGTTGTCAGACTTCAAATATACTTCGTATAGGGTCCCTACTCTTTTCTTCACATTCTTCTTAAAGCATTAACATTTCAGGCAAGTCGATTTGCCAAACTCTCTAGGCTTCATTTACACCATTGGGTTTGGAGTGATCCTGTAATATTTTAGGGGAATTTCGGGTGCTCTCTCCATGTCAGAATAGCTGCAGGACAGTTCTTGCCTTGCAGCTTCATAGAGACCCCTCATGGTGGAGGCTGGTGGGCACCTCTGAAGCTTGTCCAGTCCAGCCCCTGCTCAAACAAGGTAAGCCAGAGCAGGTTGCTCAGGACCATGTCCAGCTGGCTTTTTAATACCTCCAAGGTCGGACATTCTGCACTGTCTCAGGGCAAAATGTTCCAGTGTTTCATCACCCTCACAGTAAAGTGGTTTTGTGACTTTGGATGGATTTGCCTATGTTTCACTTTGTGCCCATTGCCTCTGGTCCTGTTACTGGGTGCCATTGAGAAGAGTGTGGCTGTTTCCTTTACTCTTGCCCATCAAGTATTTATACAAATTGAGTGTCAGGAAGATGGAGCCAGGCTCTTCTCAGGGTCATTAAGCGATAGGACAAGGGGCAATGGGTGCAAGCTGGAGCATAGGAGGTTCCGGGTTAACATGAGGAAAAACTTTTTCACTGTGAGGGTGACAGAGCACTGGAACAGGCTGCCCAGAGAGGCTGTGGAGTCTCCTTCTCTGGAGACATTCAAAACTCGACTGGACATGTTCCTGAGTGATGTGCTCTAGGTGGCCCTGCCTTGGCAGGGGGGGTTGGACTAGATGATCTTTTGAGATCCCTTCCAACCTCTGTGATTCTGTGATTCTGTGAAATTGATATATTTGTATATGTATATGAGCTGTCTTCAAACAGCCCAAGCTCTCAGTCTCTCTTCGTGTGTCCGACGGTCCAGTCCCTTAATCATCTTCGTGGCTTTTTGCTGAAGCCACTCCAGTATGTCCAATGTCTCTTGTACTGGGGAGCCCAACACTAGACATAGCACCCGGATCTGTCTCACCAAGGCAGAACAGAGGGGAATGATTAGCTTTCTTGGCTGCAAGGGCTCACTGCTGTCAATGTGTCCACCTAGACACCCAGGTCCTTCTTTTCCAAGCTGATTTCCAGCGGGTCAGCCTCCAGCATGTACTGATACAAGGGGTTACTTTTCCCCAGAGGCAGGACTCTGCGTTTCTCTTTGTTGCACGTCATGAGGTACATCTTGGTCCATTTCTCCTGCCTGTCCAGATCACTCTAAATGGCAGTACAGCCATTTGGCCCGTCAACCACTCCTCCCAGTTTTGTATCATCTGCAAATGTGCTGAAGGTTCATGCTGTCCCAGCATCCAGGTCATTAATGAAGATACTAAATGGTATTGGCTCCAGTATTAAGGACACCACTAGCGACTGGCCTATGGTTGGGCTTCGTGCTGCTGATCACAGCCCTTTCAGCCCAGCAGTTTGGTCAGCTTTCAGTCCACCTCCCTGTCCATTTGTCTAGTTCATACTCCATCAATATATCTGTGAGGATATTAAGGGAAACTGTGTCGAAAGCCTTGCTAACATCAAGATAAACAAAATCTGCCCCTTTCCGCTTATACACCAAGGCAGTCACCCATTGTAAAAGGCTTTCAGATTGTTCAGACATGATTTCTCATTTGTAAATCCATGGTGACTACTCATGTTCCCCTTCTTATCCTTCATATGTTTTGAAATGGTTCTCAGGTTTATTTACTGCATTGCCTTCCAAGGAATCGAGTTGAAGCTGAGCAGCCCATAGCTTACTGGATCAACCTCTTGCTCCTCCTTAAGATAGGAATGACATTTGCTTCCTCCTGGTCCTCAGGAGCCTCCTTCAGTCACCATGGCCTTTCACAGATAATCGAGAGTCAACTTACAATGACAGCAGCCAGCTCCCTCAGAAGCCATGGATGCATCCAGTTAGGTCCCACGGACTTAGGTACATACAGTTTGTTTCGATGTTCCCTGACCTGATCCTTGTCCACCAAAGGTAAATCTTCTTTGCTGCAGGCTTTTCTTCTGGTCTCAGGATTGATTATCTTGGCTGTCTGCATAGCCTTTGGGTATCACACAATCTCTCTCAAAGGCAGTGTCAGATAGACAAAGCAAGGAGGGTTGTCTCCCTGGAGCACTTGGATTTTGTGCCAAGGGGCACAAGTGAGCTGTGTCAGCAGCCTGGGCTGAGACTGAACACGGGATGCCAACAAAGCATGACCAGACTGTTGCTTTCCATGTTCTTGGAGCTGCAGTGGGGGACTTCAACTACTGGTTCTGGAGTCCAAGGACAAACACCTCACCCATGAGGACTCTCAGCTCGGGGCCAAGTGATCACGACATCAATATGATGGATGAGCAAAATGGCGTTTATTAAACTGCGTCACAGGTTTATATACTCCCTTTACAGGGCGTGGCCATGGTGGGGCTCTGTGCAAGCCATAGGGGTGTGTCTAAGCTCACCGTACAACGCGAGATCTTCCGAACGGGATTCCCTACACCAGACTCTGGAGCAGCCCTGGGTTCAGATGACTCTAGGGACAACCTGTCAGATACACATCTGAAATCCAGCATGTAGAATAGAATAAAATAGAATAGAATCATTAAGGTTGGAAGAGACCTCAAGGATCATCCAGTCCAACCGACCCCCACACACATACCTGTTACCCACTAAACCATGTCCTTCAGTACTGCGTCTAACCTTTCCTTAAATACCCGCAGGGACCGTGACTCCACCACCTCCCTGGGCAACCTGTTCAGGATCTTAAAAGGAATTCTTCAAATTAATGACAACTTTGTATAGGAGAAACAGAGATCGGTGTGACAGGTACGCAAACAGTTCTTTAGTCTGGGCTCTGGCACTAGCCGATCATAAGACTTAGACCCCAGTATGAAGCTTCACCTCCAGCAACACATTATACAAAATGTAAAAGTCAACATGTGTAGAGCCGTCAAAGTTTATACAGAAAACGTAGACTACGGTGGCCCAATTTACACATAGTCACACCCTGACAAATAGATTTCTCCTTCATGAAGGTACATGTTTCCACATTTGCTTTCTCTTATGCCTTTGAAATTAGGAAGGCATCATATCTTTTGCACCAAAAAATAGAACCCTCCGCCCCTGCAATTTAATTTCTGAAACTCTAAAACAACTCATTACTGAATTTGATGAGCAACTTGGGCATGAGTTATTAATGGAGTTGGCATAAAGTAGATACGAGGTCAACAGGATACACATAGTAATTAAAATGCAAAGTTTGCATTGTTTTTAAGTAATGCCATTGGGACACAGGATGCTGGTAGTGAATACAGTTAAAAAACAACCCAGTAACATCTATAAACAGCAGATAAAAGGATTTTTTGGCCATTACAGATAATGAGAAAAACATTATGGAAAAAAAAAGGAAATTAATGTTTTTTTATTTAACATTGTTCTTTCTTTTTATGGCAGTTTTGTATTAAAGTAAAATTGATCAGATCAGTAGCTGATCAGAACCAAAATGAATTATTACAAATATTGTCAATATATGCATGTGCATGTGTTTTTCTGTGAATGTAATTTCCATGATGTAATTTAACTTCTAGTCAAAGTCAGAGGTGGCCATGATTACCTCCTTCCCTTCTACACTGACAGCTATTCAAGACCATCTAAGGAACCTGAGATGGTTCCTTAGACCATCCTTAGACCTAAGGTCCCAAGTCTGTGGGACCTTATGAGCTGCATCCTCAGGTCCTGAGGGAACTGGTGGATAACATGGCCAAGCCACTCTCCATCATATTTGAGAAGGGGTGGCAGTCCGGTGAAGTTCCCACTGACTGGAAAAGGGTAAAAATAACCCCCAGTTTTTAAAAAGGGAAGAAAGGAAGACCTGGAGATCTACAGGCTGGTCAGTCTCACCTCTGTGCCTGGCAAGATCATGAAGCAGATCCTCCTGGAAACTATGCACATGTAAAATAAGGAGGTGATTGGTGACAGCCAATATGGCTTCACTAAGAGCAAGTCATGCCTGACAAAGTTGGCGGTCTTCTACAGCAGGGTTACAAGATTAGTAGATAAGGGAAGAGCAATCAATATCATCTACCTGAACTTGTGCAAAGCATTTGACACTGTTCTGCATGGCATCCTTTTCTCTAAATTGGAGAGACATGGATTTGATGGGTGGACCACTCGGCGGATAAGGAATTGGCTGGACTCAAAGAGTTACAGTCAATGGCTCGATGTCCAAGTGGAGACCAATGATGAGTGGCATTCCTCAAGGGTCAGTGTTGGGAACAGTGCTGTTCAACATCTTTGTTGGTGACATGAACAGTGGGATCAAGTACACGCTCAGGAAGTTTGCCAATGACACCAAGCTGTGTGGTGGGGTTGACATGCTGGAGGGAAGGGATGCCATCCAGAGGGACCTTGACAGGCTTGAGAGGTGGGCCTGTGTGAACCTCATGAAGATCAACAAGGACAAGTGCAAGGTCCTGCACGTGGATCGGTGCAATCCCAAGCACAACTACAGGCTGGGCAGAGAATGGATTGAGAACAGCCCTGAGGAGGACTTGGGGTAGACATCATCATGACCCAGAAATGTGTGCTTGCAGCCCAGAAAGCCAACTGAATCCTGGGTCCATCAAAAGAAGCGTGACCAGCATGTCGAGGTAGGGGATTCTCCCCCTCTACTCTGCTCTCATGAGACCCAACCTGTGTCCAGCTCTAGGGTCGCCAGACAAGAAAGACATGGGTCTGTTGGAGCAAGTCCAGAGGGGGGCCACAAAGTTGATCAGAGGGCTGGAGCACCTCTTCTACAAGGACAGGCTAAGAGAGTTGGTCTTCTTCAGCCTGGAGAAGACAAGGCTCCAGGCAAAGTTAATTGCAGCCTTCCAGTACCTAAAGGGGGCCTGCAGGAAAGCTGGAGAGGCACTGTTTACAAGGGCATGTAGTGATATAACAAGGGGTAATAACTTTAATATGAAGGAGGATAGATTTAGATTGGATATTGGGAAGAAATTCTTTACTGTGAGGGTGGTGAAGCACTGACACAGGTTGCCCAGAGAAGTTGTGGATGCCCCCTCCCTGGAAGTGTTCAAGGCCAGTGTAGGGTGTAGTGTAGGTCTAGTGTAGGGTGTCTCTACCCATGGCAGGGGAGTTGGAACTAGGTGATCCTTGTGGTCCTTTCCAACCCAAACCATTCTATGATTCTATATCTTTCTGCCATAGCATATCATGAAGACTAGTTATCTTACACTACTTATTTCAATCATTTATCATTTTTTAGCCTCCTCATCAAATATACAAAAGTTCCCTTTAGATTGTATGATTTTAGATTTTACTGTTTCAGCATACATAATATTTAAAACTGAAATCTACAGAACCCCTTCCAGACTGTTTTCTGAATTGCAAATACTACAATGGCAATGGTGAACTGCTGCAAGAAGCAGCTTTCGGTGTGTCGTCAAGGAAATTCCCAGCATGACTACTTATGCAATTAGGTATTTGCATGGATATGCACAACACTTGCCTTGAACCTCTTTGCAAACCAAATGTTTCCTAACACAGATGTTAGTCTTGAATTAATAACAAAGGTGTTCAATATCATGAAGGAAGAAAGCTTTCATTCTGGTAGCAGCTCACAAAACCTGTTTCAATCTGTTCATTAATTTAATCCTTTCCAGAAACAATCTCCAACATAGGAGAGTTCATAAGTGCTGCCCCAAGGTGATGTCTTCTCCTGTGGCCCTGCACCAAGAGGGAAGAGATCTAAAGCACCCAAGGGATACAGCAAGCGTTTCCAGCTCCCGTTCCTTCTCTGGTGCATTCCTGGGAAATCACAGCTTCCAGATGCTCAGTGCTATGGGTTAGAAATAGATTCTCAGTTTATCCCTGTAGAAATAAAGTGGCATGTGAAAGAGATTACACAGATCCAGAAAGATCCAATAAAAGAAACTTCTCTTGGGAGAAAAAGAAAAAAAAGGGGGGGGGAAAGAGTTTCCAAACAGCATCTGATTATAAAGCTAGGTAGCACTTGTGTTGCCAGTTCACTGCATCACTAGGATCACTGAGTTTGATCAAAAAATATTGCAGCCTCTGCTATGGTTTCAGGCAAAATCATTACAATTCTCGTAATTTTCTACACAAATTACCCGTAAGGGAGGGCTCCTTTAAACAATCAGCAGCAATCCAACTTGTGCTCATCGTACAGTGGTTGCTGTTGCTAAGGTTATATCTACACAGCAGAGTGCATAATAAATTCATAGACTGTAGCATGCAGGAGTATTCGTGTTGAGTATCTGCCAGTGCATCCGCAGTGTTTGAGAGTGATCGCAGCGAGCAGTTTCCTGGCTGGCTCGCAGATTCCAATGCACTGTTGCGGTCAATGTGCCTATCTACACAACAAATGAGATTTTAAAAAAAAAAACACCACTGCCAGAAAAATAAAAGGCTACCTTTTGCCTTGGAGACCCCCTGCACTATCTCTTTACGTAGGTGTGTGGGACAGACACAGGAGAGAGATACGAGGTAGAGGGATAGTGACAGATTTTCCGTTATATGTGTAATACACGCCAGTCATCCTATAGGAAATGTAGCATGCCAGTATTTGATCTCCTCGTTTAAAAGACCTCAGACTGCAATTAAAGGTGATACTAAGATGCAGGAGGAGAGTAAGTGTAACAGCATCCCTCTAAAAGTGCAAAATATATTGGTGAGTAGGACTGTGGAAGAGCTGCTGGCAGTGATGATAAACGCCCTGGTGGTTGCATCCACAAAAGGCACCCTGGTGCTGCATCTATGAAAGGCAGCCAGCCTATATAAATGGGGCTTTCCTCTGCTTCGTTTCAGAGATCAGCATTAGGGTTTTTGTTTGTTTTGTGCTTTTTATCCTGGACCCTGGGTTACCAAACCTAGGCTTAAAAAACCCCATATGATTCAATCAAAAAAACCTGGATAGGTAGTAACCACACCAGAAGTGGCAATTTTCAGTTTCTAACAGTCCATGTCCAATCCCTCAAACTGAGGATTTATCAATCCTTTTTTTTTTCTTTATTTTTTTTCTAGACAGCATAGACAGCAGAAAATCCTCAGTAGCAGAAGCTATTTAAAGTCCCTGGCCCAATATCGAATCCTCAGATTTGGCAGTAGCAGGTTTCAGCTGGATTTTCTGGGCAGTAAGTAACTCAGCAGCAAATTTACTCTTTTTAATACAATGGCAACAGTCCTTGGAAGTAACAAGAATTACTTCAGATGGTGCCAAAATTTAAATGAAAAATCTAACTATAGCTGGCCTTGCATCCTGCTGGCAGCACATCCTGAGCTTCTCTGGGAGACCAGTGTTCAGGAGTGAGCTCAGGGGTCCTGCCCGAATGCTGCAGGCACCTCCAGGAGTGCCCAGGTGATGCACCCTCACAACACCGTGGGCTGACGTGCCAATCCAACATGCTGCCTGAAAACACTGGGAGGTGCAAAGATCAGTGGCAGAGTATGGCAAAACATATATCTCGTTGGACATTGTCATGGTTAAACCCAGCCAGCAGCTCAGCAGCACGCAGCTGCTCGCTCACTCCCCCCACAGCAGGACAGGGGAGAGGATCAGAACAGTAGAAGTGAGGAAATTTGTGGGTTGAGATAAAGGCAGTTTAACAGGTAAAGCAAAAGCCACACACATAAGGACAAGCAAGACAAGGAATTCATTCCCCACTGACCATGGCAGGCAGGGGTTCAGCCATCCCCAGAACAGCAGGGCTCTGTCATGCATAATGGTTACTTGGGAAGACAAACGCCATCACTCTGAACATCCCATCCTTCTTCCTCCAAGTTTATATGCTGAGCATGATGTCATATGGTATGGCATACTCCCTTAGTCAGTCGGGGTCAGCTGTCCCGGCTGTGTCCCCTCCCAACCCCTTGTGCCCCCCCAGCCCACTTGCTGGTGGGGTGGTGTGAGGAGCAGCAAAGGCCTTGGCTCTGTGTCAGCACTGCTCAGCAGTAACGAAAACACCCCTGTGTTATCAGCACTGTGTCCAGCACAGATCCAAACCACAGCCCAGTACCAGCTACTGTGAAGAAAACTAACTCTGTCCCAGACAAAACCAACACAAACATACAGGCATGTGTATGTCCAACACGACAACTCAGAAATCCTGAAGATCCAATCTAGGCTGCTTTCGAGTCTGCTGCTGCCATTTGTATTAATTTTTGTTTCTTTTTCTTTTACAGTAATGAATATGCTATTCCTTTACATAGAAAGGATGTAAAGATGACAAAAGTACCTCTCTTCAAGAACAACTTTTTCCTTTGGGAACTACAGAAACTAGGTAAATAGTTTGTAAGTTTTGTAAGATTTCTTTTAAATGCAACTTCTGTAGGTTTGCTCTCTCGACAGCGCAAGTGTACAGAGTCATCACTTTTTGAGAAAAAAAATAATGGAAAAATGCCAATGGAGAAAAAATCCTTATAGTTGCAGGTAAACTTGACTTTTCAGGTGCCCAATAGGAAAGTACATGTCCTCTGGCCAGGCTAGTTCAGACTCATATCTGCTTGGGATGAGTCTTAGCTGTCTCCTGGGAGATGCAGTGGGTGTGTGAATACATACAGCACTATGCATGTGGGCTGTGAGAACAGTCCTGGGAACTGGGAAGCTGTCTCAGATTTACTAATAGACACACAGACTGCAAGGATCTTCGTGCAATTAAATCCCCAGCAGTGCAACCAGGGAAAAGGGGTGTTTTTCCCTGCGTGGAAAAAGCACATAACTCCCAGTCCCTCTTGGCCTGCCAGGACCAGCACTGTGGGAGCTGCACATTTTTGCAACAGCTTGGTCTGATCAGTACAAATTTTAAGGATCTTTCACCACTCAGAAATAAAATATAGGTTGGACAGTACTTAAGTGAGTCCAGGAAAATAATCACTGCCCATATGCTTAAGTTAAGCACATGCCTCAGAGCTTAACTGTAATGTGGCTTCAGCAAAAGGAATAAGGCATGGGAAAAGTGTATTAACACAACTGCTTGGATTAAAGAGTACTATGCTCACCTGCTTGCTTCTATGGAGAGCACATTATCAACAGACCCCTTTGAAATATACTTGCTGCGATGCTGGGAAATTTTTTTTTACCTGCTTTTGGGGAAAAATTCAGTTTTCAATCCAAGTTGCAAACCCTTGAGAAAGGGATTTTGAACAGATCCCCCACTGTGACTGGAATAAAAACATACCAGAAAAGGCGCATGTCAGGATGCCTGCCTCATAAGAAACAATGCCTTCTTCTCAATCACACTGTGATTGCTATTCTTTTAATATATCTCAGCCACCTAGCAAGACATCTTGCTTTGCTTCTATATGAGGTATTGCAAGTTTTAAAATACACCCTGGGAAAGAAAATACAGAACAGCAAAAATGCCTAATAAACCTGAAATGAATCACTTATTTTCATTGTTGTAATAAACACAGAAACAAAAGTATGGAGTGAATAGAGATAGAAATAATAATTTTAAAAAAAATTAGTTCCTGGGAATCACAAATTAGTCCCCAGGTAGAGGAGAGTCCAGTAGAAGTTTGTAGTGCAATGCAGGTTTTGAAATATTTTGGTCAAGCAGACCTTACCAATAAACTTTTACTGCAGAGATTTACAGGCACACTTTCCCTCTTATTTCTCACCCCTGATCTTGTCTGTCACTTAATACAGAATATATTTCGGTCCATTTTGAACACTGAAATGTTTGAGTGTACAAGCCAAGCCCCTACAGAGTTTCTGCTCTTGTAAGTTCTCCCTACAGGACCGTAACTTTGTCTATTCTGTCTTCCATGCATGTACTTTTAAGGCCTTGAAATTATTGGAAAGTAAATTCTTGTAATTTTTAAAAAACAGAAAATCAAGAAAGAAGACGACGGAGATATTTTTCCTCTGTGTATGTGATATGTATCCACACAGTAGACATTTGCTGGTACAATGCACGTTACAGGAAATACAATATCTGAGAGAGAAAAGAATAAAAGAATAGTCAGCAGTAGCGCTCTATCACTGAGAAATATTTTTGACTTAATTTAGGAGATAAAATGAGGAATAATCAGACTCAGTGGGAAGCATCTACTGTTGAAGTCCATACATAGTGGCATGCTATTCCTGTCCAAAAAATACATTTGTTGCTCATTTGCTGTACACAACTCATAATCAAAAGCTCTTGCAAAGTATTTCATTAGGATCAAGACAACTTACACTGGCATTTTGACAGAATGTTCACTATGACTTGACAACAATCAATCTTATCATCTTAATTACACAGAATCACAGAATCGTAGAGGTTGGAAGGGACCTCGAAAGATCATCTAGTCCAACCCCCCTGCCAGGGCAGGACCACCTAGAGCACATCACTCAGGAATGTGTCCAGTCGAGTTTTGAATGTCTCCAGAGAAGGAGACTCCACAACCTCTCTGGGCAGCCTGTTCCAGCGCTCTGTCACCCTCACGGTGAAAAAGTTTTTCCTTATATTAACCCGGAACCTCCTATGCTCCAGCTTGCACCCATTGCCCCTTGTCCTATCGCTTAATGACACCAAGAAGAGCCTGACTCCATCTTCCTGACACTTACCCTTAACATATTTATAAACATTGATGAGGTCACCCCTCAGCCTCCTCTTCTCCAAGCTAAAGAGACCCAGCTCCCTCAGCCGTTCCTGATAAGGGAGATGTTCCACTTCTTAAGTTTAAGAATATCAGGGTTTTTGTTATAGGGATCCTATGACAAATTTTTGTCCAGGTTTCTTCCTGTCCTTTCAAGAGAATACTAGTGGAGATTTATTACCACATTGTATGGAATACTTCATTTTTGCATTTAAGAAACAGGCTCAGTAAGGCAGCAATGTGATCAGCAGGCACCTTACTGACTGCTTGAAAATTATTTAGTTCAATGCAAGTACATAAAGAAGAAACAAAGGCAGCTGCAGTTCACAATCTACAGAAGTCTGTCATGAAATTTAATGTTAATGCCTCTTCTCTGCTTACACATCATGGAGAAGGAGGTATAATGGAGGAGGAAGTATGTTGGTCCCCCAAAGTCATTTGATATTTTCTTGGATTAACATTTTCTCTAACAAGCATTTTGGCTTTCTCTAAACAGTGGTAATTCTAGCTAAATCTAAAAAAAATATTTTATTATTATCTAATATTTCAGACTGTAAAAAGGTATCTTCTCCTGGAATTACCTAATGGAACTAGTTACCCATCCAGCTCCCCTGGCTGTTTATTATCAGCCATAGGACTGAAGTTATCTTCTCTTCAGACCTCCTAGTGGAACTGATTGTGTGAGTGCTCCCTAACCCATTTCACTCAAAATAAGCTAAGTTTGCAAAGCCCTCCTAAACAGGATGGTGCACATTTGACATTCTGAAAAATGCAGGTATGACGTGGACCATTTTAATCACTTTTCACATGCATGCATAGAAAGATTAAAAAATTGTTAATGGTTCTCACACTTGTGTCAGTTGAACACCCAGGAATAAAGTTTGTAATGTTTTTTGGGATACTCAAGAGGTCTAAGATAAGTGAGAAATGCAAAGCAGAAAAAGGAGTCTTCATGGAGCTAGTGTTTGTATTAGCTTATTACATCAGTGTCGTAATCACTTCAGCATGCTAAATTGACTTGGCAAATGAGAGAATAAGAGAGAGTCCTTGTTCCTATGAAAAAAGTGTTGACCTGGTGGAAGATTGATTACAGAATCATCCACGTGAGTACCACACTGGTTTTTCACTTCCTATTTCACTTTTTCTTGTTATCATCTTGATAATAGCAAATCCAGGACTGGGTTAGTATGTCCTTACAAAACTGAAGGTTAGGGTGATTTCCAGTTATGCATAACAAAGGAAGAAGTATTTGTTTGCTAAGTGGAAAAGTGTTAGAGACGAGTGGATTTTATCTGAGATTTTTTTATTATTGAAGAGAGAAAGACCTTTTATTTGAATGTTTTCTGCTGATGAAAATGTTATAAATGTCTTTGGAGCTGGGAACTGGACATGGTGGAAGTGGAGGCAGAAGAGATGTATGACCACTGCCATGAACCCTGCATGGGCTGCCTTCCCAGCACAATATGAACTTGTGGGCTGACTGAATGCCTGCCAAATCCTGCCAAAATTCAAAGGTTATATTATAGCAGTGATATCTCTTACTGGAGTTTTGTAGATAACCTCTATGTGAGACATTGAGAGTGTCTTTCTGAAGTGAAAAAACCTATTGCCTGATTATATTCTCTGCTTCAAGTCTCACTTTTGTGTTAAAAGAAGGTGTGCCAATACAAGTCTTTTACTGTCTGGAAGTGCTGATTTCCTAATTCTCTTCCTTCCAGTTTCAGAGGTATAGATGTGGTATGGAAATTGCACAAGCGTGTTCTTTGGCAGGTTTTGTCAACGTTACCAATGGTTTTTGATGTTGCTTTCCAGCCTGATTTAATAAATTTGGCTTTAGCTTTCATGGGAGAAAGATGACAGAGAATTCCTACAAGTTATTTTTCATTTGAAGCACTGATTTTGAACAGAACTGTTCCCTTTTTTTCCTCTCCAGATTCAGCATGTTATGAGGTTCCCAGCAGACTGTCTGGGGAGGGACGATTTGTGCCATATGTGGAAGGTCCTGCCCCAGAGTAAATGGCAGAGGACTCCTTCTCCAGCAGCAACTTTGCCATCAAAGAGCAGAATCATGGGACTAGTTGACATCTAGATCTGTCCCAGAATAGATCCACTTTCCGTGTTATCCCTAAGAGAAGTTTATCTAAGAGAGCTTTTAGGATATTGCCAATATATTCAGTGTCTTCACCATTAGAAACCTTTTCTTAATATTTAGCAATTCTTGCTGTAATTCATGCCAATTCCTTTCCATCCTATTCACCATGGACATGAAGGACAAATCTATTGCTTTCCCTACTGAAGAAATCTCTGTGTACTTGTTAACCTGCTTCCATCAGTCTTCTTTTCTTCAGACTAAGTAAATCCAATGTACTCAATGTTTGATCTTCAGTTATCTTTTCTAAATCTCTGATCTGTGATTGTTCCTTTCACTTCCATTTGGATTCTCCCCATTTTCTCTAATCTTTGTTAAAGGTTTGCATTAAACTACACAGAATAATCCAGCTGAGGTCGTACCAGTGTTGGGAAGATCAAAAAGATTGACCCTGTGCACCTAGTAGTCCATGCTTCTATTTGTACATGCAAGGTTTACAGGTTGCCTTTTCTACAACAGCAAGGCCTTGTTGACCTACCTACACTTTGATCCATTGTACAGCCAAACCTTTTTATGAACTACCATTAAACCAGTCATTTCTACCCTGTGTTTGTGTAGGCGAACATCTGTGCCTAGCTGTGTAGGCTATATGAGTAGGGGATAACTTTCTGGAGGAAATCTACGTTTTGCACTGTGCACAACCAGTACTTCTCAGCCAGGTTTGCAGCTCAAGGCTCTCATTAGATCTGCTGCTATCTATTTTTCAGATGAAAACTATAGTAAAAACCATTTTTTTCTATTTGTATTTGAAAAGTGGACCATTAATAGACATATTCATCTTGTCCTTCATGTCTGTTGCTACTTCCTGGATATGACTACTGTTACAAGAACCAGTCAAAATTTTGTTCAACAGTTATAACATTTTTCTTTGAGACAAAAGCATTAATGAAAAAATGAAAATTTGTGTAAGGATTTTTTGTATTTTTTGAAAGAAAAAAGTTAAAGCTAGAGTATGTCCATGAACATTTTAAAATACTTTTTTAGATTCTTCTAGTGGCAAAAATCTTACTTGCTAATCTGGCACACTTATAATAATTAACTATTTTCAAAGAAAATATTAAATCGTCATGTTTAAAGTTAGGGGGGATTTTCTTTATCCTCCTGCCCCTTTTTTGACATCGTACTTATTTTAATATAATAAAATTAATTGTGTTGATAAGGCAGTGGACTATGTTAAATTTTTATTTGTATTTTTCCATCTTGCAACTTTTTTAAAAATGTGATTTTTTGTAACTTTTCAGTGAAATGCCATCTCTTGCTTACTGATCAGCTTGTGGGGGAAAGGAGCAGGAGAGCCGTGGGGTTCCTGCCACTGGAAGGCACTCCCAACAATTGCTAGGCTGGTCAGGGGCTCAGCATGCAGAGGCTGAGACTTGTCTTGTTCAGTGTCCCCCGGTGAATCTGGATGGCTATGAATATGGATGGCTTTGGGAGTGGAACAAGGGATTCAGAGTCCTGCTAGTCCGCATTCATTGCTGAGGAAGGTCAGCCAAGCTGTGTGCGGATTTGGCTCATAGACCCAGCTGTTAAAAGCTGGGGAAGCTCAGACCCAAATACCAAGCAAGGAGTTGCAAAATAAACATCTGCCTAAAAAGGGGCTAGAAGGAAAGGTGGGGATAATTACATTTGTATTTCTGGTACATGTGGACCCCATCACAGCCATTCATCATCTAAAGACCGCAGGCCCCTAGGAGAATTCTGAGCACTGCACAACTTGTACCAAGCAGCATTTATTTCCACCCTGCCTGGATGAGCATCTCCTTCAGTGAATGCGAGCTATTGCTTTTAGTTTGGAGTGAATAGTTTCTGGTGAGGACTCCGTTACATTGTGAACAGCAAACACTAAATAATTGCTGTCTCCTGCTCTCAAGTGAAGCATGTCAGGAATTGGTGCCCAAAGATCATCTGGTCAAGCATGTACCTAACCATCTTCTGTACATCCTCTGAAGTGACTGTGAATATGCTGGTTTTGCAGCTTCACACTTAATTAATGCATTCTTTTTGAAGTTCATAAAGTACCTGTGAAGGGGTGAGCTCCCTGTGACAAACCACATGCTCTTGGCGAGTCTCAGCTTCAGCTACAGCGAACCTTCAGCCACAGGAGGGCAGCAGCTCAACGCGCCGTGCTGAAACTTGGGCCGCTGGTGTAAAATAGGGTGAGAACAGCAGAGAAAAAGGAGTTATACTGACAAATACGAGTCACAGTATCTGGCTTTATTACCTTTTCTTCTGCAGTGTTAGTTATTGTGATGGGGTGCTCTGATTGGGGGATAACATCATTTTTAGACAAGTTGTAGATGTACTTTTTTATATGTAGTTCTCAAGTTATACGTAGATTTATAGCAACCTCACAAAATTTGTTTATTCCCTTTCTTGGTACAAATCATATGTAGCAGGCACACATGCAATACTGTGGAGGTGCTTTGTGAGGGTACTTCTAGCATTGCCCTAATTTAATTCAATGATTCCTGTGGTGTTTGGTGAAGGATAAGTGCCTGAATTTATATCTATGTTACAATATTTTTTTTTCTTATTCTATGCTGTATTACAAATCTTACTGAAATAAATAATTTATTAAAACAAAGAAGTGATTAAAACAAAGTCTTCAGCAACAAAATGAAAAAATATATGACTTCACTACAACCTTCATTGTAATTATATTAATTTAATTTTTATGAAATTAAAAAATAAACCTCTGTGAGAAGCAGCTTTTTAAGTGAGGATTTAGAGGTGAAAACAAGCTGCCATGACACAGGTGTTTGTAATGGAGCCCTACTGCAAAGCCTGACACGAAAACTGGCTCAGTGTAGGTGAAATACTGGTTGTGTGTGTTTTGCAGAAGCGTGAGCCAGGGCATGACCCTCATGCCAGGCCTCCACCCGTAGCTCAGGCAAGCTGCCCTCATCCCAGTCTCGCTGCTCCCTCAGCACAGAAACCCTCCCGATCTCCTGCTGCCTTGGTGCAAACGAGGTCAGGCTGCCTAGGAAAGGACACACACATGCACACATCGTATGTTTTTCCGTCTATAACTTCATGGATCATGGTCACTATGGATTTCAGACCAAGCAGGTGGCCATGGCTGTGTCAGTGTCGCCCATGGTGCTGAGTGTATGCAGTAAACCTGTCCTAAAATGTTGCAAGAATTCAAGTATTTTTTTTCCCAGGTTTTTGGGAAAAGTGCCCAAAGCCCACTCTTGAACACAGGCTTGCCACCAGTCACTTGGCTTGACTGCTATGCTTAAAGGTATAAACATAGTCAGCTGGCAACAGCAAAGAAAAAAACCACAACACTTGATGAGCACCACCACAAGAAAAACAATATTTTGTGTGTACGTGCCCTACAATAAAAGCAGTCATTTTTGCATTTTTAACCCCCAGAAGCTTTTCCATTCCTGACTGTGGCATCCAGATATTCCCACAGTCCAAAATAATATTATGGACAATGTCCAGCCAATTCTCATCTCTGGGGTTTTTAATTGATGTGTTGAGTTTTGGATACCTTGAGAAGGAGCCCATCTCACAAAGCCTGACTTCTGTGGGCAGTTTTGCCCAGCGAGCTTTGCCATGGGATCACTGCCCACAGGCAGAACTGGCCAGTGCTCGAAGAAACCAGCCTGCTGGACCTTCTACTTTGATTTTGCTGCTGTAATTATTTCAGGTACCCACGAGATGGTGCTACTATGCTTTGGTTAAACCTTGCAGCAAGGCTGGAAAGAGCAGGGAAAAAGTTGCTCGAGTCACGAATATGTCAGAGTTGTTGAATATATTCACACAACACAATTACCATATTTTTTGACAAGTATAGATGGAGCTTAATTGCAGTGAATAAAATCTTCATAAAAATGTCTCGGTGGAGGACAGTAGAGAACAACAGACGACCATCAGTATCTAACGCATCTACAGAGGGAAGTCTAATAGCAATTTTTTTGAATCAAATCCAGCCTTTCAGTTTATAACAAAAGATTCCTCTTCAACCAAATCTCATCTAGATTAAAATTCTCCATTGTGGACACTACAATAAAGCAATACTACTGTTACAATGAAGGAACGTAGCTTCTTTGGTTGCTTGTTTGTTAAGGATCAGAAGGGAAGACGGAGTCACTTGCTCCTGTCATTGATACAGAAACTAAAGACTCGGTGTTTAAGAAGATAAAAAAAATTAAATCACTCCCTTTTCATCTTCCATATGTGCAGCTTTGAGGTCACTGTACTATTCCTGCAACGCAGAAAGAAAATAACAACAACAACAACAAACACCGCCTCCAAAAAAAACCCCCCGCAAACCTAAGGTATATCTTTAATCCAGTAGAAAAGATTTGTATTAAACAGGAAGAGATTAACCCGGGCAAGTGATATGTGGGAAGTGTCATGATTTTTTTTGTGCTTTAATACCCAGGAGAGATGTTGAAGCCTGCCAGCTCCTGCACTGTTGTGTCACTCTTGCCCAAAGAGTCTCTTCACAGTGGCAATCAGCACAGATCAATGAGTTGTGCTCTGTCCTAAGAGGCAGGGCAGGTAATGTCACAGTTAGTCACTCTACATTGGCAGTGAAGAGGAAGCTCCTGAAGTGGGAGAAATAAGCTTGTGCCTTAAGCAAGGAGCAGTCGCCATCCTGCCCTCCCCAGACTCACCAAGGCAGAGGAGTTTTGGCAGGATGATTGGTCCCAATACAGCGAAGACTGATAACCTCAGCTACAAAGAAAAGGAACAGAATGGGGACACTTCTCTAATTCTTTGGTGAGAATTGTCTTTACATGAGTGAGGGAACTGACAGTGACAGAAACTGCAACAGTTCAAACACCTTATCACTTTTACCTGTTCATTGAGGTGGCTGAATTCATAACTGCTGTGCTGGGGTCACCATGCTATGAAGTATGTACAAATCCCACATCAGTCACTGTGTAAGAAGCAGAGCAGAACAGTCTGTAATACAGAAATGGGTAGGAGCATCTGTGTATTACATCTGCCTCTCGTAACTTTTCCTGCAATGCTCATGTATGACTGACAGTTGTTTTTTCTTTCTACGCATACAGATGAAGGGGAGCATTAGACATGCCAGTGGCCTGTAAGCCATACACTTCCTGGTCATTCATTAAGATTCAGATGAGGTGAGTAGTGTGAGACCCTGCCCATTGACCAGCATCGGTGCATAGGTTGGGTGTCACCCACATCATCCAAGATGATGTGTAGGACATGTTACTGCAATACTTCTCTCTCAACTGCACAACTTGTGGGCAGGTGCCGGCTGCTGGATGGAGACCTGCCTCCTACCTCTGTTTTCCAGCAGACACTTTTGATTACCCCATGTCCTAGAATCATAGAATCATAGAATCATAGAATGATTAAGGTTGGAGATTAGGAGAAATTTCTTCTCTGAAAGGGTGGTCGGGCATTGGAATGGGTTGCCCAGGGAGGTGGTGGAGTCACCGTCCCTGCAGGTATTTAAGGAAAGGTTAGACACAGTACTGAAGGACATGGTTTAGTGGGTAATAGGTGGTGGGGGGACGGTTGTACTGGATGATCCTTGAGGTCTCTTCCAACCTTAATGATTCTATTCTATTCTATTCTATTCAAGGTGCAGGATTATAGGATGTTCTTTTGCACACCTTTTGACGGGTATCTGCCAAGACAAACTCTGGTTNCTGCAAACTTACTGAGGGTGCACCCAATTCCCTCATCCAAATCATCAACAAAAATTTTGAAGAGGATGGGCCCCAACACCGATCCCCAGGGAACACCACTCACGACCGGATTAGCCCTGTTTAGAAGTTGTCATGAATGGCCAGCACCTGATCACCTGGACACCAGGGCCCAAATAATGATGTTGGATTTGTGGCTCACCCCTTCAGCCTGTCCTGAGGGTAGCCGCCATGTTAACATGGTGGAAATCTCCCAAACTCCTATGCAATATTCCATTAGTAAGGCCAAACTGTTTTCCCTCTGGCCTTAATGTTTATACAGCCATGGCACTGGGACCTATCATTTTTTTATGTATGGACCTTCTTCAAACCCATGCTCAAAAAAACATGTAGACGTGGCACTCCAGGACATGGTCTAGTAGGCATGGTGGTGTTAGGTTGACAGTTGGATTTGATGATCTCAGAGGTCCTTTCCAACCTTAATGATTCTATACTTCTATGATTCTAAGGAGGCCAGTGGGGCCAATGGATCTTGGTCACTCTCAATGCTTTGGTGCAACTGTGCAACTTCTTCAAACTGCACCACCTCTACCACCCACCTCATTAGAGCATACAAAACAGTACCACATAGGTCCCATAGCCACCAAGGCAGTAACTGCCCTCCTCAAAGACCTTCAGACAAGACGGATCATTGCCACCATCGACTCCTCTTTTAACTCACCCTTTTGGCCCTCTCAGAAATCCAACAGCGACTGGCAGCTGACAGTGAATTATTATGTCATCAACAAAGCACCAACAATCCCTTCCCCATCCTGTCTGTTTTGAACCTGAATTTTGCAGAGTGGGCTGCCTGTCCTTGACTGGGAGCCCTTAATGTTCGAGCTATGACTTTCATGATTTCTTTGCAGCCCAAGGACTGCCAGCCATTTGTGTTCACCTGAAAATGCATTAAACATATGTATATTGCCTTGTCCAGGTATTTATTCATAGCCCTACAATTGTACATGCTATGTTAGTTAAGGCTCTAGCTCCTGTTTGCCTTCTGGTAGGGGTGTGCATGTGTCAATCTATTGACGACATCCTTATCAGTGGTCCGAACTGTGATTCTGTGCAAACTGCCATGGACACCCTGACCATGCATTTGCAGTGTCTTGGTATTGCCATTCCTGAGGTTAGCTGGCAAGAGCCTGCTCAGGAAGTTACATTTCTGGGAATTTGCTGGATTGGTGGCAGGGAGTCAGTACCTACTGATACATTATACCCTAAGGGGGTAAAGGACCTCAGGGCCCTGTTAGGAACGCTCAAGTTCTGTCATCACCATGTCCCTGTGTTTATGTTAGTAGCTGTCCCTTGCACAATCTCCTGAAGAAGTGGTTGGTCTGGCACTGGGATGAAATGCATGGGAAGGCTCTCTGAATACTTCTTGACTTGGTGGAACAATTTCAAACCCTGGGTCCCATCCGCTCTGGTCTCCCTTTTGGACTCCATATTGACATGTCTGTCTGTGACAGTGCCAACCCAGAAACTTCACAGACCTACCTGTTACATTTGGCAGTAAACAGAGGCAAGGGGCACAAGAGTGCTGCATGGCATGGGAGAAAATGGTCATTGCTACCCATGCAACACTATTGGCTACTGCCAGCATTGTCCAAGATGAGACAATGGAACTTAGAATCCCTAACGAAATTTTGCAAAGCATTAGTAATGCCAGCCCCATTCCTCAGGGCACAGCAAACTCCAGCAGCACGTGTAAGCTTATAATGTATACTGGCCATTGTGGTGGGTTGACCCTGGCTGAAGGCCATGTGCCCACCAAAGCCACTCTATCGCTGTCCATCCTCAGCTGAACAGAGGAGAGAAGATATAGCAAAAGGCTCGTGGGACATAGAGAGATCATTCACCATTTACTGTCACAGGCAAAACAGACTTGACTTGGGGAAAAATTAATTTAATTTATTACCAATCAAATCAGCATCAAATAACGAGAAATAAACCAAAATCTTAAAACACCTTCTTCCCACCCCTCTCTTCTTCCCAGACTTACCTTTACTTCCAGTTTCTCTCCCTCCTCACCCCAAGTGGCACAGGGGGACAGGGAATGGGGGTTGTGGTGAGTTCACATGTTGTTTCTGCTGCTCCTTCCTCTTCAGGGAAAGGGCTCCTCACACTCTGCCCCTGCTCCAGCCTTTGGGGTCCCTCCCATGGGTGATGGTCCTCCACCAACTTGTCCAACGTGAGTCCTTCCCACCAGCTGCAGTTCTTTACAAACTGTTCGAGTGTGTGTCCCTTCCACAGGCTACAGTTCTTCAGGAACAGATGCTATCGCATGGGTGCTCTACTGCCTTCCAGAGGGCCAGAGTCCATTTCCATCATGGGAGCAAGAGCTCTGCATCTCCTGTAGCCCTGGTGCCCAGGAGGGCATTCAGGCCAGGCCCAGCAGTGCATCTTGCGGAACCAGACACTTGCCCTCCAGCTCAGCCTGCAGTGCCTCCAGCTTCCACCAGTGCTACTCCTTCTGTGCAGGTTGGCCAGAGGCCTGTGCTGGGCTCCAGCAGGGTAAGGGACACTGCGTACCGCAGGCCCCTATCCTGCACCATCCCACCTCATGGTTTCCTGGGTCTGTGAGGTGCTGCAGACCCTGACCCCGTGTCAGCTGCTTCCTCCCTTCACTGTGCAGGAGTAGACACAGTGTCTGCCATGGGCCAGGGGTGGGTGAGTGCGGCCTTACGTGGTGTGTTCTGCGGCCCTGCACTCAATGAAGTGGTGGAGCAGTATGGCCTTTGTGGTGGGTTGACCTTGGCTGGCCATTGGACGCTCACCCAGCTGCTCTATCACTCCTCTCCTCATCAGGACGGGGGAAGGAAATATGATGTAAAAGAACTTGTGGGTTGAGACAAAGGCAGTTTAATAAAGAAAAAGACCACATGCAGAAGCAAAGGAAAACAGAAAGATTTATTCTCTACTTCCTATCAGCAGGTCATGCCCAGCCACTTCCTGGGCAGTAGAGCCTCAATATGTGTAGCAGTTACTTCAGAAGACAAATACCTTAATGGTGAGTGTCACCTCTCTCTCTCTTTCTTTCTCTTAGCTCTAACTGGCATGATTTGTTATGGAATATCTCTCTGGTCAGCGTGGATCAGCTGTTCTGGCTCTGTCCCATCACAACTTTTTGCCCACCACCAGGCCTTAGTAAATCCTAAATCAATACCTCAGGGTTACAAACTCCAGAATTTAGCAAGAGAATGAATTTTACATGGGATTCAGCTCAGTATGCTAATTTTGTTACTGAAGGCAGTAGTCTTTTAAATTGATTACACTTTGAAATTTCACATTCAGACAAAGCATGTCTGTAAAGGTCACACAAAAGTGCTCTTGCCATCAGTTTTCAATAGTTTGCAGTGTGTCAGATATGTTTTGGCATTTGGAAACTTTATAAAGAATATATAATCTCTAAATGTGTATCTTGGATGAACTTAAACACGTTACAGAACATTTGTCTTTGGTTTAGAATGCAGTCTGAATTTGAGATAGCCATTACTGAAGTAGAAATTATCTTTTTATTTTGCTTTATCCACAAAACTGCATTCACTTACAGAATATAACCTTTTGGGATACTCTGAAAAAGGCAAGGCAACACCAGGAGAACCTTCCAACCTATCCCAGGCAGTTGTGGTGGAGTAGTGCTATTATCACAGCACATTACCGAAGTTAATAAACCCTTTCTGTAAGTAACACTAATTATCCAAGGCTAAGTGCCATACTTTTCAGTCCTACTAGCTTGTGCTAACATTTTCAGGACTATCATGAATATCTTTGCATAACATTATATTGCTTTGTTTGGTTGTACCCAAATGTGAGTCTGTACCAATGACAGTTACACGGATGTCTTCTGCATTCTGTTATTTTCTTGCCAGGACACTTTGCAGAGCCATTAAAGAACATAGTGTACTTCAAGGTTATATATTGCTGGCAGAGAAACCTGAGATCACAAACCCTGTTTCTGACACATCTTATTTGTCTGCAAATGTCAGCCTACACTGAGTCCCACTTAGGAGAGATTAATGGCCATGGGAGTCTGCAGTAACACTGGCTTATGAAACGCACTTCATCAGGCTGTGCCATAGCTCAGCTCCTGCCTGTATGGATTATTTTGGTCAGGACTAATATCTTAATAGCAGGCTGATGACATACTTATCAATATGAAATATACTTACACAGAGATATTCCAGAGACCACTCTCTAGAGACACCACTCATGTCTGATGCTGCTGGACCTGAAGCTGGTAAAGAATGTGCCTGTGGGGTCAGGACGTCTTACTTACACTGTACATAATCCATTTACCATGGCCTCAAAACTGATACAATTTCCAGACTATTCTTAAATATCTCATCTCTTAGGAGATCAAGAAAGAGACGCACTCATAGCACTCTGCCAACTCGTTCCCAGCCTGTGCTGGTTAGTGCAGTGCATCACTTTGCTATGAAGATTTATTTACAAGGAAGCAATTTCCCTGAAGACAAGGCAGATCCCACAAATTCAGATTCTGAGAGGAGTTCAGGTACTGAATTCTGTCAGTACATCTGTGGCACTTAGAGGATCCCCGGTGACCTCACGGTGCTCCTGGATCACTTCTCTTAACCTACAATTTGCCTAGTAGGATGTCAATGCCATTTCCCTCCCAGTGGTCAAGGTTCATTGATGGCTGTGGGATTTGCTAGGTGCGCTGCTGCTGTCAGATGAAAGTACAGCACCATCAGGGCCTTCCGCAGAGAAGCATAGCTGTGTCCTAACCTCAACTGGAGAGGCTGAGCTGAGCAGCTGCTCTGCCCTCCAGCATTGTTTCCTAAGATGGGCTTTGTCAGCTACAAGGGCCTGAGGACACAGTTCAGGAGAAAGTCAGTAGTGCTATCCTTACTGCATGCAGGTTGAGAATCATAAAAGCTTTCAGGGCTAGAGCAGCTTTACTGCTGTTTACACAGTTGCAGTGGCAGTTGTATAACTTTGATAGTAGCATGACCTAATGTTCGTGATTTTTAAAATTATTTCCTAAGATATTAACTCTGACATTTTAAGGATTATTTTCTCAATAATCACTCTTCATTGTAGATGTGTCTCTTTCACTGTACACTGCCCATTTACCTGGGTGGTGCTGTGCAGAGTTTGAATTTCTAGAATATCTTCCTCTGCAGTGTAGAAGAGGTGGATAAATTCAGGCTGATATTTTCCCAGTATATCTCATGAAATAATTACAAAGTTTCTCTTAGGTCTGTAAACAAAAATGGACAATCTCAAGGTTTTGATGCTATATTTGATTATCAGTTTAGCTTCTTATTTTTTCTGAATGTCATCCTCAGCTTCAGTACAGAACTAGAGCCACATTCCACCCTACTGAAACACTTCCTCTGGGCTGTCTGCCAGGCCTTTCACACTAAAAAGTCAGTCAACCCACCTGCAGGCAGTTGGTCTGGGGCTGCCTGAATCACAGGAAAGGAAAGATAATAAGAAAGGAAAGATTTTAAGCTGCTGATGAAGTCTTTTAACTTTTGCAGAGTTTCCAGCAAGACATTGAGAACGAATGTACACATCATCACACAGATGAGTATTTACATGTCCCTCCATAACGGCCAGTTATTCCATAAGGTATTTCACACTGAGTGTCTCGGGCAGGAGCAGACCCTCCTGCCCTGTAAAGTGGCTGGGCACCCTGAGGGCAGCAGCACCTGCTGCTCCGCACCCACTGGGATGCTGCTCCACTGAGGGCATCTTGAGCAGTAAGCCTTGGGGTCACCATTCAGTAAAGGTGCAGGTGGTTAGAAATTTTCTATAGCTCCTTCTATTCCTCTATTTTAGTCTTTTTTTTTTTTCCCCTCCTCTTACATTTCCTCTGCACAGTGGCAGAGTCATAACACGGGAATGCTTTCCCCATTCCAAAATGACCTAAAATTGAGGAGTTGGTGCATGCTCCTCAGGAAAAGCACATAATTTGTGTCTCTTAATTTACTGACTAAGTACTGTAAACACTAACATAGTTACAGGTCCCCTTTGGACAGACCTTGTTGTGACCTTTCAATACTTAAAATGAGCTTATAATAAAGATGGGGACAGACTTTTTAGCAGGCCCTGTTGATATAGGACAAGGGGTAAGAGTTTTAAATTAAAAGAGGGGAGATTTATATTAGATATAAGGAAGAGACATTTTACAATGAAGGTGGTGAAATGCTGGAACAGGTTGCCTGAAGAGGTGACAGATGTACCATCCCTGGAAACTTTCAATGTCACATTGGATAGGGCTCTGAGCAACCTGATCTAGTTGAAGATGTCCCTGCTCATTGCAGGGGGGTTGGACTAGATGATCTTTAAAGGTCCCTTCCAACCCAAACTATTCTATGATTCTATTATAATATTACATGGACAACGATTATCTTCCTTAAACAGCAAGTTTGGAAACAGAAGAGTGAACCCTGCTCGCTCCCTTGAATAACTAGACCTAGTTACCTTATTGCTACGTGAGTGCTCCAGCTTTGGGACCTGTCATGGGCAGAAATTCCTGTCTGCATTTTCAGTCTTTGTAGATCCAGTCTAAGGATAGATTAATCTTAAACAACTTTGTGATTAGTGTTTGCTTTTGACTGTATTTCCTGTGGCTTTGGGTGCTGAGCACATTTCCTGGGACATAGGAGTGCTGGGGTCTGCTCCCAGCTCTGAATCATGCAAGGTGTGGGCTTCCACTAGAATTTCTTCCTTCCAGGAGTGTTTTCTGATCGTTGCAGAGTTAGCTAAGCAGAAGAGTGACTCATACTCTTTTGTCTTTCTTTGGTTTATTTGCTAAAAATTTTGAAAGATGTCAATGTTGTTACATGATGGATTGAAAACAAATTACGAGTTCTTGAAATTTCTCAGAAAACACAACCTGGGTTTTCCCAGGAGCATTCTTATGAGAGTCTAAATATGGATATCAGTTAAACACACTGAGTTTTATTTCTTATCACAGCTTTTTTTTTTCCCCGCAAAGGAATGAGGGCAAGAATTGTAAACTTCCAGTTCCTAATAATGGAAGAACTCCTGCTTTGCTCTTATTGATACTACCAAATTGCTACACACATGGTCTTTGTGGACACTGCTCTGTGCTGCTGAGACTCAGAGGCCAGCATGAACTCACTGATTTCAGTGGAGTTAATTCTGTGTTTACATAGAGTTTGTCATATATCTAATTCTGTGTACCTGCCTGCTCATAGAAGAGCTTTTCACTGAGAATAATATAATTATTCTCCAGCTTGCTGTTAGTAAAGGGCATACAGTGATGCTTACAAAACTGATACTTACCCTTTCTGGTGACTTTCAGTACTGTTTTCTGTTGGGGGTTTATGTGAAATTAAATCTGAAGGACAGGCTGTTTTTTAGGAGCCTGGGAATGACCTCCGAAGTTTAGTGGAAAACAACAAGGCCCCAAAGTTATCTAGCTAAGAGGAAGCTTTAGTCAAAAACAGGGTGCTGCCCCTGCACTGTGGCCAGTCACAGGAGCCCCACGCACAGGTGGTGTTTACCAGCGATGGAACAGCAGAGGTGTGGGTACAGAATGCTTTGGCCAATGGTTGCTGGACAAGTACTTGTGTTGTGCCGTGTGTAGCCACCTTTAACAGTATATAAACTTGGAAAAAAGAGCAATAAATGTCTGCTTCAGCTAACTCATATTGAGTCGTCTGATGCTTTCCGAAGGCCCGTCTCCCTGCAGTTTTCCTCTTTTATTTACCGCACTCATTTCCACCAGGAAAGAACATAATTAAAGCAATTGGATGAAACAAACCATATAACCACATAAGAAAGGTTTTGCACATAGTAAAAATAAGAAGGCAGAGTTTTAAGTTTTTAAATATGCTGCTAATATTTGCCATGAATAAGCTGTTTCTCTAGTCGGTGAAAAAATTGATGTCAGTCAGGACTTTTGTACGCTGTTGTAAGACATGGTAGCAGTTAAATATTTGTTAACTAACAGGTAGGATCACAGAAAAAAAAAGTATCTCAACATCAGTAGAAAAACAAAGTTCAGACTGCACAAGGAGCAAATGAAATCTTCTCTTAGCACTTAATTGGTGTTCATTAGTCTGTGTGAAATTAATTTGGCATTTCAGTCCCTTTTTAAGTGGATAGGAATTTTAGTCGGTGAAGGTAGGGGCCACCAGGTACATTTAAATCAGTCCCACTGTTCCACACCTGCTGAAACTGCTGGATATCCAATGCTTGTTTCAGCCTTGTTCCAGTCCTGCCTCAGCAGCAGGATGGATTATAAATGAAGGCTGCCCACCCACCATGAGGCGGACATCCCAGTGCCATGCCAGGGAGGGATGTGAGGGAAAGCATGTGTTTCCATGGCACAGCATTACCTTTAACACTCAAGCTGCAAATGCAGCCTCACTGACCTTCTTCTGTCTGGGACATCACAACCTTGCCAACAAAATGCACAGACAAATGGCATCCCAGCATGTTAAACTGGATCTGTGCTATGCTGAAAATCCATAAATTGTATTTTGGGGACCAAAAGGCTGTGTTTCAAACTGACACATCTGAACACTCTTCTCAGATCACAGTCAAGTTCAGAGTACAGGATCCCACACTGGCGCTCCCCGGGCTGTGCATGTTGCCAGGGAGTGCTGCTTTCCAGGGCTGACACCTTTCCGACAGTATTTACTGCAAGAAAGGAAGTAATAAAGCATAGCAGGAGCGTTAGCTCTCCTTCGCAGAATCTGCATACAATCTCTTGTATTCAACATGCGTTGGAAATGCTGGGCAGCTCAGCAGTTATAGCTATAGCTGGGCCACTACATCTTAGGGGAGACAAGACAGACCCAGAAGATAACTTTTTAATTAGAGTCTTAAGTTCATCATCATTTATCTCACCTGAAACATCTGCTACGTTAACTAGAGACACGGATGAAAAGGACAAAACAGAAGCCAAATAACACTGAAGTACTGACGAAAATAGAATGGCATTTTTGCGTTGAATAATTTCATTATTGCTCAGAATTTGGTGATTATTCTTTTTTATATATAATTCATCACAGGCAATCAAGAAGAGGTTACATGAAAAACCTGTTCTTTCTGTAATCATATTCTACCAAGTTTGACAGTTGACTTTGTTTCAATATTGTATTGCTTGCATTTGTAAATAAAATACATTTCTTTGGCTAAACTCAAGTAAGTATCAGTACTATGTTTAAGGTTTTCTGTATAGTCAGACAGTACCTTGAACCAACTAGGACCTCATAATATAATACATTTTTCCTCTATAAATTCTGTAATCCTTTAGGATGGCAAGGAAATTTGATAAGTTGCTGGGTTCAAGAGATAATACATTTTGTGCCTAAGGTACCATAGGCATAAACAGAATTAATAAAATTTTAGACTAAAATGATAAATGATATAATATCCCCAGACCAGTTTAGTGCTTCTTTTTCATTTTTCATTTCTGTGTTATTCTTGACCCTATGCAGTCAGATTTGTCAAAATGAGCAATATTTTAGAAATCTGGAAGAAAATCTGAAATAAAGGTAAGATGCAGTGAAAACTGTAATCACACTAAGCAGCCATATGTTAGAAGCCATATTTCTGAAGCAACTGAGATTAATTATTAAGCTTATGCTATGTTTATCATTGCACAAAATTGATATAACCTCAACCTTGTTTCAAGCAAGAAAACATGAGAATAAAGTTAACTTAGTTAAATCTATATAAAGCTACCTCCATGCTGGTGTTGGTAACAATGCTGGAGAAGATGAAGTGTGCAGTCCCAGATGTGCAGAAATTGCCAGAGAACATTACAAACAGGAGGGCATACAGCAGTTACAGAAAGGAGATTGCTGTGTTGCAGTTCTAACTTTTGGGTCCTGAAGACCACTTAAATTCTCTTTTAAGTACTTAAACTCCTCTGAAATTCCTGTTTTCACACAGTTGTTAGAGATTGAAATTAGGCCAAAACATTTTCTTATTTGATTCCACTTCCACAGAGAATTATATTAATAAGAATCATGACGGTGAAACCAGCAATTTTTCATCCACTTGACCTGGCCTGTCGTGGTTTTACCCCAGCCGTTGGCTGGGCACCACATAAACACTTGCTCTGTCCCCCTCATCAGAAAGGGGGAGAGAATCGGAAGAGTGAAAGTGAGAAAACTCGTGGGTTCAGATACAAGAATTTAATAAGTGAAGCAAAAGCCGCGTGCACAAGCAAAGCAAAACAAGGAATTCATTCCCCACTGCCCATGGCAGGCAGGGGTTCAGCCATCCCCAGGACAGCAGGGCTCCGTCACGCGTAATGGTGACTTGGGAAGACAAACGTCATCACTCCGAATGCCGCTGCCCCCCCTTCCTTTTCCCCCCCAGCCCCTTATAAACTGAGCATGACATCATATGGTATGGAATATCCCTTCGGTCAGTTGGGGTCAGCTGTCCTGTCTGTCCCCTCCCAACTCCCCGCACACCCCCAGCCATCCCGCCGGCGGGGTGGTGCGAGAAGCAGAAAAGGCCTTGGCTCTGTGTAAGCACTACTCAGCAACAGCAAAAACATCTCTGCACTATCAGCGCTGCTTCCAGCACAAATCCATAACACAGCCCCGTACTGGCTGCTATGAAGAAAATTAACTCTCTCTCAGCCGAAACCAGGACATGGCCCAAGGGGCCTTTTCCTGCTAAAGATAATATCCTGATAAATGTAGCAAAGCAGTTCTTTTCAGTGAGAAGTGCCACTAGCCCAGCCTAAAAAAATGTAGGTTTTGACTTGTAAGGCCAGGCTTCTTACAGCTGAGAGATTAATTGATGATGGTCTTGGATTTCAGAAAGATGTATGTACTTCAGTAATAGAACAGTTCAAGGATCTTGTCCTAAAATTCAGTAGCTGGGTAGGATTTTGTAATACTCAACCTGCAAAATCAGAATACTTTTCCATTATTAGTCATGCACTAGGTGATATATTATTAAAGACTGGAAAAGAAAATGATAATTCTCCAATGCATGAGGCTACAGGAAAAATCCAACTCACCGAACTAGATAATAGTTCCCAACCTTTTTGAAATATGACGTTAAAATACCTCTGACAGCATTGAAATGTCATTATTTTTAATTGGAAGATGTTCTGTTGATCTGTTGCATGTTACATTTATCAACATGCTCACTGGGCAGGTTTTGTTGTTGAGGTTCTTTAGGTTTTAGTGTTGTTTTTGTCTCCCTTAAATTAAGGACTGTAGTTATAAGTCAGGGCTGCTCCATACAGTCAGACTATAACTTTCACTGTGAGTCCCATCCTTCACTCTTTTCTTGACAGGTGAGCAAACCAAATGCATGCAGCACAGGATTAATCAAGTTCACAGATGAACTAACTGGGAAATGCTGTAAAGCAAATGTATGTATGGAAATCTATGGAGCTTAGACTGAGTTATCATAAATTACCAAAAAAATGTATTAATGTGGGAAGAGTGTAGCTGGCTAGGAATAGCAAAAAAAAAAATCACAGTTTTCTGTGAGAGAGGAACCTGGAAGGCAGCAACTCCTCAAAACTACCCCTGACAGGACTAAATAATGTAAATATCATAAGCTGCAAAAAGTGAAAAAGTAATCTTGAATTGTCTTTGAAGAAGCAGGACTTCAAAACAGAAGAAAAAGGTTTATCTTTGTGTATAGTCCTTGATTTGGCTATCTCTGAAGACAGAACCATGGAGGCAGGCTGATGGAGACAAGCAGGTGAAACAGTTATAAGGGAACTGGCCTCTGGGTATAACAGTTCTGAAGACCATGATTGAAGCTCATGCCAGCTCAATCTTGTTTGGAAGGAGGGGATGTAAACTAACAGAACCTAAAGAAAAATAGCCTGGAAAGGATGAACTCAGTGGAAAGGAAAAGCTGCACTGCTCTGAGAGACTCTGAATTAATGATGAATCTCTTGAATGCTCTGTCTGTTGATAACTGCCTTTCAGTTAGCTTTACTCACCACCTGTATTCACAACCTATGTTGCATACCTTTTGACAGTTCATGTGGTCCTTCTGGCCTTTCCAGCTTCCTCTGCTGCAGTTTGGAACATTAGCATCTTTCTATAGATGGAAATACTGCATTTTACATTCTCTGTGAACCTGCTGGTCTAGTTTTGAGTGAAAATGCACGTGCATATTCACTTTTTTCTGTGTTTCATGATCCGTGTTGTCCCAGGAGAACATAATTTGTCTGTAGACTGTAGGTAATACATTCTTTAGTGTCAATGGTATCCAGGTTTTCCTGTGGTCATCTTTTTAGCAAGATGATATTTCCAGAACACAAAGACCACAGGCACCATAATGATGGCCTGAGGGAAATTCCCCATGCAGGACAGTTCTGTGTAATTTTTCTGCTATGAAACTACTCAGTTAAAGCCAGTGCTCAGCCTGTGCTCTAACCTAGACCTATAGCTTGCATCTGTGAAAAAGTTTTCGCATATAGGAAAGCTCTGCGACAGTGCAGCAACTGAGATAAGCTGCAGCAGGCTCACTGCATAATTGTGTGCTGTTTTGAGCTGGAAATATCTGATATGCACTTTATGCCCATTTGTTTCTGAATTGGGCAGGGCAACCTTCACCTTGTAGCCAACATGGCTAACAAAAGGTGAAAGAAGTGATAGTCATTGTGCATCAGGGTGACATCTTTAATATGGAGGTTGAGAAGAAGGCCTCATGCCTTAGTACAGATAATTCCACATCTCCTCATTGCTAGAGGAAGGACATTGGATTGGATCTGGCCTGGTCTAAAATCTCTATTCGTCTGTAACGGGATAAACTAAGAACCTCAAGCCTGCCAACGGCGACAACGGAAGAAAGGATGTTTTTTACTTCACAGCCAGGAGTCTGAAGAGCTGTAACAAAGGCTGGTTGTCTCTCTCCATGGATGCCACACTATTGCCATGTTATCGTCCTTCACACGTGAATACCTGTGATGGTGAGATTCCAACAGCTCAGCAATGTGCTTTTCCCCTGGAGAGCTGCATACTCCTTTGGTGAGAGCTGTGCTTGGACAGAGACCAGGTATAAGGCACTAGTGATTGGCTTGCTCTGGGTAAATTGAAGTGTCGCTCTCCAGGATGTACACTGAAGAAGTGTCATTGTGGAGCATAATCTGTTTGACGATCAGTTTGTTTGTTTCAGGGAGCTAGTGTTGACTGCTGACTTCGACCAGAACAGCAAGGTGCTTCACAAAACCATAGAGGCTGTTCTCAAAATCTGTGATGTCAAGCTCTCATTTTGGGATAACTGGCAAAACATGTCCCAATTACAGAGTTGCTGAATATCCTTAAACCCTAGAGGACAACTTCCCCAAGGAAACTGCGAGATAAAAATAGGTGCAACCAGCTTTGACTGCAATTTTAAAGCAGTTCTGAAATTTTATTACTTTATTTAGGACCCCCAGCTAAAGGAAGATTTATCAGTCTGCAGTGAGCATCTTCTTCTCAGAAGAGCACAGCAGTAAGCAGACAGTAAACTGCATTACTTGAATGAAAAAGTGAAGTGTCATATGAGCTCTAGTCTACTGGAAATGGATTAAAACAGAGCCTGTGGCCTTCTCACTAAATCACAAAAAAAGACTTACTGCTGTGAATACTATTTTTCCCAGTTTTTCAAAGGAACCATTCCTACTAAGAATTCTGGATTCCGTCTTTCTCAATGCAGCGCACCTCCAGATAAGACAAGACTCCAAGTGACAGAAAGGCCCAGGGTATGCGAAGAGCTCTTGCTCATGTTCAGTGCTCAGGGGTCGGGAGGGCTGTACTCTCCTTGTCAGCAATAGCGCCTGCTGAGTATTCTGCCTTGCAGACAGAAAGCTGAGGGAGGAATGACATAATTTGTCCCTTCTCTGCCCTCAGCAAGATGAAGCCTCTGAAGGGGGTATACAGTTTTGAAACTGGTCCTGCTAATGCAGCACCTGGAAGAGGAAGTGTCTTTTTGAAACATTTGTAAAACTCTCCAAATGGTGATCGGCTGGGGAAACGTAGGAGGTTCAACACTTCCTGACTCACCAGCAAACAAACGTAATCATCTGAGCATCTACATTTTAAAAGGCAAAAATAATTTGCCGATTTCTTTGAGGTCTAATTGCTTCCAAACACAGGCACGGAACCCCCGTTGTAATGTATCTCTATCAGTGATTTAAGGGATGCTGACTCACTTGGCACTGACATGGAGGTGGGCCACGTTGCATACGTTTTGCCAGCTGAATGGTGAGACAGCACAGGGCAGTACAAAGTCAGTAAACTGCTGCAGCCAGATCTGCACTGAATGCCCCATCACTGTACTAATTAAACCAGAGGATCAATCAAAATCCAAAGTTCAGAGGTGATGCGATTACAGCTTCGGGAGGTCTTCCACAAGAAAGGGACACACTTGACAGTGCTTTGTCTTACATGCCAAGTCACTTTTTAACTGGAAAAGTAGCAGCCAGCTCAGGAATTTATTGATTTTTTGCATATGAAATACACTAGATTTTTCTGATCCAGACAGATGGGTTTTGATAGGGATTTTTCTGGTCAATGTGATTTCATCTCTGTACAAAAAGTACAGCTGTACAAAAAGTACAGCTAACATTGAACACATTCAATTCTCATAGCTTTCCTTATTTCCAGTTTATGACAGCTTTTTTACTTTGACAGGGTCAGGTTTGTATTGCGTCAGTGTCCCAGAGGTCTTAATTTCAAACTAAGTGGGAAAAAAAATTAAAAAATTAATATTGCATGGAACAAAAAATGATGGCAATATCCTCTGCTGAAAATCAAATTGCTGTTTAAATCTCAGCACTGAAACAGACATTTCCCTCATTTTCGTTTCTGTCCTCTGTATAAATTTCATCCTACAGCTGGGGTATTTTTCCTGATGAAAGCTTAATTGAAAAGACTGAATTCCAGACAAAGTCCAATTTATGAGGTGAGTCATATCCAAGCTCTAAAAATATTGACAATGTTTGATTCTGATTTTGATTTTAATCATATGCTTCCTCTGTATTCCATTAGTGAACCATGTCAACACATATTGATTTACATGTAAAAAAGGAAAGTACTGATTCACAGTAAAGGTCAACTGTTCAGAAATAGATCTTACTGGCATGCAAAATTGAGAGTTACTGTGACTTGACTTTAGTAGATCTTACAGGGTGAAGAACATGGGGAGAACATTTATGTAATCTGCTGGGTTTTGTCCATGATAAATGAGCAAAGCGGTAAATGATAAAAACCAAAACAACTTGGTCATTTACTAGGCACCAGAGCTACCTTTAATTCTAGAATAAAATATTACACGATCTATTTATAAGGTCTTAAAAAATAAAATGGAAAAAATAATCAAGAAAAAGTATGTTAAAGTAGATATATTTCCTTATGTGACAGGGACTGCTCTAAAGGATAAGGGGGTGATGGGCAGAATTTTACTTCAGAAAGACTTCTGACACTGTCCCACTTGATAATCCTGCCCCCAGCCAGAGATGAATGGTCTGAATGGAAGCACAGACAGGTGGAGATATGGTCAGTTAGAAAGCTGCTCTCAGAGGTTTGCTGTCAAAAAACTGTCTCAAATGGAGTCCCAGGGGAACATGTCCAGAGATGGTTCTATTTGATATTTCCATTAGCCACCTAGATGATGGAAGAGAAAGTATGCTTATGAAATTTACTGACAGCTCCAAGCAAGGATGGATGGCAAGCGGCATGTGGGATCGGATCCGAATTCAAAATGATCCTGATACACTGGGGTGGGTAGGGAAGGGGGAAGGAGAGCAGGTGGGAAGAGAGAGAGAGAAGGGAAAAGCTCTACATTTAAAGAAGAAAAGAAAATTAATAAATACAAAATAGAGTCTGACTGGCTAACCATTAGCACAGCAGGAAAGGATGTGAAGCTAGCAGTGTATCAGAAACTGCCTGCAGGTCTGGCTGTGCTAAAATTCTGTCACAGAAGAGGCAAGTTACAGAGAGACAACAGAAACCTGATGAAGGAAATACGTTATTTTTAATTATGTTTTTATCTCAGACAGATTTCTCTAAGTACAGGTGGAAGATTATTTGAAATTATTCAGTACTTTCAGGAGCTCTGCCAATCTTCTGTACCTGAAACATCCCTATGGAAAAGCATGGATAAAACGCAGAGCTGTCTTTATGCTCAGTCTTGTAGCAGTGATGCTGCTAGCTGTAAGAATTAGATGGCTTCCATTTCAGAGTCTGATTTTCAAGAGTTTATGTAACTTACTTGGAAATATAAAGAGAAAGAGGCACTGAGGTTAAAGAAGAGCTAGTTTTCCTGGCATACTTCTCTTCTAATTTCTGAATCTTTCATTCCAGCCGCCCCCACACCTGGCACTATCAGTACCTAAAGAATTGCTTTCTTGCAGCTGCATCATCTCTTCACTTATACTTTCTATTAAAAAACAAAACAAAAAAAAGAACAAAATACCCAACCCAAACCCTAAGGATCCTGACTTAACATCCTTTAAAATAATATGGTAAATATTTAAAGCTAGCTTAGACATGGGAGAATACTACTTAATTCCCTTCATTGCTTGCATCAAGGAAAATGTAGCTCTGCTTTTAATATGAAAATCATTGCTTTGCTGTTGTGTTCTTTTTCCTGAAAGAGACATTTTCAAATCTTCTCAGTCTTCCATCAATCTCTGGGTGCCACTTCTCTTGGCTTTCTCATTCAGAAACTGTAAGTCGATGTATTCTTGATAGTGACATTCTTATTCATTGTGGCAGTTGAGGAAAACACATCACTAAGCCATATATAGCTAAATCAATTTATTCTCTAAACTCTTAAAAAGGTATAAAGAAACATTTATAATCTTTGCACCTTCTCTTGTCTACATAAATGAGTCCTGGAGACAATTATTAATCCAGGGCAGGTAAGGCATCCTTCTTCGATGGTTTAACTCTATATACAGTAGAAATTGTATCTTCATCTACTATCCACTGTGCCCATGTACAGAAGCTGAAAAATCAGTATGCCTGACTCATCACAAGAGATATACATTAGTATCCTTTTTTGTGTAGAACTGCAAAAGTTTATTTAACATATGAAAAGCTTATATTTCAGAGGCTGTCAGTGTGGCACTTGTGCTTGAGGTATGCATAGCTTTGTTCTATATTGTTCGTTCTTGAATATTTGCTGACTTAAATACTGATGTACAGAAGTGGTAGGATTTGAGATATTACTAGATATTATTTATCATGCTATAACCTAAGAATCAACATCTGTGGTAAAACAGAACACCAATACCTATACAATTCAGTCTGAACCTTAACAATCTCTTCCCCAAGTTTAAAGTACTTTCCTAGCCTTTCCTACTTTTCAAAAAAGCATAAGACACAGAAGGTGTCTAGGAGGTCAAGACACTTACTGTCTAAAAGGTAGAGAGGCTGATAAATTGAACTCCAAAAGAAAGAACCTTTAAAAGAATATTAACCCTCTAGGTAAGGCATTTGTCTTCAGGCAACATATGGAGAAGTTCACCTATTAGACCCTCTTCTCGTAATCTGTAACTACATACAAGTAAGTACTGCCTTAGTAGTACTTGGGCAGAATTACCATAGAGTGTGAAATTTTTCACTTATTTCGAAAATAGTTCTTAAAATTTCATTTTCTGATTTACATTAGGACATAATCATGCACAGGAGGGCTCACTGTGTATGTCACAGACAGACTGGCCAGACTTTGTATGAAGTGAAGCTTTCATTGTGGCAAGGCTCCTCTTGCACTGAAGCTTCTTAGAAGAAATGTATCAAAAGTAGATGAGACTGAAAGAAGTACGTGAAGTTCCAGTTCAGCTCCTTCTTTGCCTGTATTTGTAGCAATAAATCATTTTCTATGAAATATCTTTGCATTTTCATCTATACATTCATCATTATGAAGGGTAGGCATGCCTAACTTCCCTATCAGTACCCTGTCCTGTCAGACTGAATGACGTTCTTTTAGAGATGTAAATATGTACAGTGGGACACCATCATATTCCTGAACAAAATACAAGAAATTGTGATTATAATAACTCTGCTGGCGAGCAGTAGCAACTCCTGACTCAAATCTTAACAGAATAACAGCTCTTTCCTTACATTCTCCTTCACTTGTCCCCTAATACTAGCAGCCAAATTTACCCTGTTTTTCACTAATCATTCCTGACTCGTGACTGTCAGAATTATCTATGAGTCTGTTTGCTTGGCTGGTGTCTTTGAATCGTGGATCTGGAAAGATGGCTAAGATGTGTTTCTCATTCTTTAATGCACATTAGGTGAAAGACCTTTTAGGTAACTGCTGTCCAAAAAGAATGACGTGACCTCATCTGTCAGCTGTATGTGTTTTGTCTTGCAGAATGTTTTACTTCAAGTGCGAAAGTGGTAGATGTATTTACAATGTCACCACAAGGATGGCTGCACAGCATTTGTTCTGACTTTTCCAGAAGGTCTTGAGAAAGATGATGCACTAGGTTTCCACTAAATTTAGTAGGTGATAAAGATGAGGAAACCTGGCCTTCCATCACAATTGTGATTATGCTATGGAAAGTGCCCCTTACACATGTAAGCAATGGGTCATGCTCGAGTTGAGGTGTTGAATTTGTTGTCCACCAATAACAATTATCCCTTCAGTCTGTTGTGGTTATTTTTACTTTCCCTGTCAGTACACAATTAAATGGAAATACTGTCCATGAAAAGCAGATATACTAAGATATTTAGTCCACACATTTTAGGTTATTATCAGATGGTAATTGACAGAAATGAAGAAAGTTCTTATTTCTTTACACCACTGTATATTCCTCAGAGGGGCCACACAGGAACTGACTTTAAGATGAGTACTTTTGAAGCCATTTGCTCAATCCTGAACATAAAGTTCATGATGACCTAGGTAAGCTGGCTCAAATTTTTACAATTATGGAAATTTCTATAAATCCACTGATCTAAAAGGATTTATGTCCCTGTACATTAACTGTGAATCTGCATATGAGATGCAGAGCTGTTTTTTCCTGTAAAAATCAGTTTAAAATTCAGTCTTCCTTAGTTGTTCATTCATTTCTTCTATGTACACTGCAGACAATAGCAGAGCTCTTTGTCTTTGGCCTTGCTTTCTGCACAGTCATTGTCCATAGAGGGTTTATTCTTTGAACCTACACTGCACCAGACTAGCACTCAGATAAATTTCCTCATAGCTACTTGAAAAATCATACAAATTACAGTAGAGAAAAACCCACAGCAAGCAGCAGGAACTTCTGTGTTACAACCTCATCAAAACCCAGGCAGGAATTCATGCAGTACTCGGGAGTTAAGACTGTTGTCTTAAACGCTCAATGGGCTGATTGCTCTTTAAGAGTGTACAGAATAAGAGTTATAGTACTGTAAAAGTATGGCTGCTTCTCTCTGCCAGACTAAGTTTCCTCAAGGCTCCCCATTGCAAATAAATCAAAGCTATTCTCCAGTAAGAAGTCTCAATACAACTTGAAAGACGCTACTCAGAATTACTTGTTGTCATATGTGGATTCAGGAAATTGATTGTTTTATCAAACTAGGATCTGCTGCTTTCTGAGCTATTTCCTAAGTGACAATGGCTAGTAGCTGATAGACCAGCGTATTTCAAACACCTACAGAAAATAAATCTTTAAGTATTAAAGCTAGGAAATACTTTACCCAAGATGCTCTCCAAATTATCCAACACAATACAATAAAAGCACAAATAAACTACCAAAAATACCATTTGGGAAAACAGCCTTTTGAAAACTAAACAATAAAACCCATGAACAAGAATATTTAAGAACCTTGTCTATCTCAACTGAGTTTGTTTTTTATTATGTTTGAGGGAAACGGAAGATAAGAAATTGCAGCAATATCAGGTGGCTCTTCAGAATCACTTTTTCTTTGCTTTATAACTATCTAGGAAAATACAAAAATAACTAATGGAAGAGACTGCCTGCAGCATTTTCAGCTTCTCTGTATAGGCAGCACAGACCATCTCAGTAGAACAACTATTTCAACTAAGTTATCTACAGACTTATTCCTGAATCTAAATGCATATCTAAACACCCAGAATGTCAAAATTTGGACTCTTATCCAGGTTCCAGCACCCAGAACCTTGGTTCAAACTCTGTCCTGAATGTCTGATGATAGATTTATTTTTTTTTTCCTCATTTCTGCTAGACAAGTCAGGTCTTCAGAGTCAGGTTTTACCAGGATCTACACGATGTTTTGGAGACTGTTTCTTTTGTCAGTAAAACCATTCATTTTACAAGTCTATGCCAGGACTTTTATTTTTTTTCTGTACCCTCAGCGGTATTTCAGTGGTACTGTATAGACAAGAAAAGTTTTACAAAAATCATAGAACCATAGAATCATTTCAGTTAGAAAAGAACTTTAGGATCGAGTCCAACTGTAAACCTAGTACTGTCAAGTCCACCACTAAACCATGTCCCTAAGCACCACATCTACATGTCTTTAAAATATGTCCAGGAATGCTGACTCAACCACTTCCCTGGGCAGCCTGTTTCAATGCTTGATAACCCTTTTCATGAAGAAATTTTTCCTAATATCTAATCTAAACCTCCCCTGGTGCAATTTGAAGCCATTTCCTCTTGTCCTATCACTTGTTACTTGAAAGAAGACACTTGCCTCATTACAACAATAAAAGGCTTATTGTACTAACTTTATATTGTCCTGCAAAACAGGGTTCTTCCCTGCATCGGGGAAGAAAACAAGAGTTGTTCATGCTGTCATCTTAGAAACTGCAGGAGAAGAGCAAGTCAAGTGGCACAAATCACATTTCTCACTAAGAATCACCACAAGAAAAAAAAAAAAAGGTGTTAGCTGGAGACTTTGCTGACATGCCATTTTGGGGAGAAATGGTTTACCTGATATGCACCTAGACAAACATACCTGAAAAAGACCTGGAAGGTAAAAAGTATTGGAAAACAGAAATAATGAGATTGGAATGTAGGCAGTGGGAAAAACTCTTTTACTTGAATATGGCCAGAATTTAATTCAGTTTGTCTCAGTGGCGTTTGTATCTCTCTGTTTTGTTTAAGTCACAGTGAGTAGCAGACTGATTGGGTAAAAGGTCATGGGAAACCCAGGTGGAAGTATGAGGGTAGAAATCTCTCCAGATCTTTGGAGGGTTGGCTCTGTTTCATCCAGTTGCAGCATTAGGATTCTCTAGCTGTTAGGAGACAAAAATCAATTCTAAACTACCAATTCTCAGCAACCTTATAATTTATGAAGAACTACAGTACCTATTTACACCATATATGTTGATTTTTGGCTATCGTCGTCTCTTACTTCCCCACCTGCATAGAACTGTACCTTTCTACCCATCTTTCAAATGAGAATTTTATTCACAGAACAGTTACTTGAGAAATGATTCCCAACAAGAGAGGTTATTTCTGACTATCAAATCCCATGCCCTGAGGGAAAGTGGGAGTCATGCATATTTAACTTACTGATCTAATGAGCCTAAGTAATGAGTTGTTTGAAAGTTAGAATAAAATCAGATTTGAAGATCACTTGTCTTCTAAAGTCAACTTGTAAGTCCTGAAAAGTGTCAACTGATTTTATAAAAGGTCACTTGCATGTGTACCACCTATTTTATGTGGAAATATGCTAGCATTCTTATTAAACTTTTTCACTATCTGCATTGTAAGATACTAAGTAGTAAACAGTAAAATTTTAATAAATTTGAAAGCCTATAGTGATATTTCCCAGCTGTGAACAAGACATGAAGCCCATGAAATCTACACATCTTCACATTTGCTTGGATGTTTCTTTTCTGTTCTCTGATGGGACTGCATTGAAGGAGAGAGGAATGAGGAAAATCTGTACACTGGGATTAATTTTGCTACCTGGGCCTGGAGTAGGTATTTAAATAGCATTGCTAGAGAAAAAGGGAATTCTGCTCCTTTCCAATACTTCCTGTCTATTACATATTGGAGTCCTGGCTCTGTGCACAGATGAAGTATGCCAGTGATAAGACCGATGTTAACACTGATGTTATGAGAGGGATTAGGAAAGCCATCTGGAAGGCTTCCAGCAGAACCAGATAGTCAGGATGCAGCGTTGTACATGTGAGTTTGTAAAACCCAGTTCAGCAGACAGCAGACATATGTCTGCAGGAGGGCAGACATCCAGTGCAGAGGCTTTTCCTACACTGTGTAGACACACAGAGCATGGGATCACGCTGGGAAATGCATTGGAGAACCTGAGAGTGGCTGAAGCCGCCTTGTGCATGTGTGTTAATTTAAGTCATGCATAAGCAGAGATTTTGGCCTGCCTTTGTGTCTCCTCAGCTGAACAGTGTGCAGATGTTTGCAGCAATAGCCTGCCGGATAGCATACCTGTGAGGAAATATCACGGTTTATCTGTTAGGTACAAGACCAGTTTTGTAAGATCAATACTACTACTACATCAAGGTCTCCAGTTTTCTTACTGACACCTCAGTCACTCCCGTTCTTGTTCTCCTAGCCTGCAAATTTCCCTCGCGCTACAGATCATGTGCTTATCAGCTGTGCCTTCTGACTCTGGCAGCATTTGTGAAACATGGCTCCTGTGGGATGTCAGACACAGAACTCAATGACTTTTCATTCATTGCACTGCCGTGTTGCTGGCGCTGGTCCAGACACCAAGCTATAACTGCCTTTCTAAATTTCTGCTCCTCTGACCGTGTGGTAGAACCTACTGGAGGAACAAATTTTGGGCCAATCTTTAACTCAGGTTACATCTGCCATTTCTTCTGCTCCTGTGCCAGAGGCAGGCCTCTCTCCTGGGAACTTGTAGAAGTGTGATGCTTACAAGATTTGCCTGTTCTGGTGAAACACTGTATTTATGTGCACAGTGCCTCCTCCTGTAGCTTTCATTTTGGACAGCATGCGAGTTGTCACCAGAATCGTACCAATTCGTTACTCGATCTAACAAGAAATGCTGTTTCAGTTTCTGAAATGACTGCTCTTGGATACCTCTGCCCAGCACGGAACTGAAGCAGGAGAGGGCCAATGTGTCAGTATTTTATAGGCTGGCACTGTGATTGCACCAATCCAGAACACGTGCATTTGAACGAGAAGGCATCATACCCTGAGGCAGCCAAGAGACCGGCACCGCTCATACCTCAGCCTTTGCCGCCACATAGGCTTCTGGCATGCTCTACCTCCCGCTATGGCTGATGGCTGCTGGTCTCTCACAACAACGGATGAAAGCTGACTATTTACTTTGAGACGTGGAGTCCAGCTGACATGCTGGCATCAGGTCCTCTGGTGTTGCGTGCAGATGTATCATAGCTTGTTAGCAGTAAGGTGCCAAACTCCAGCTTAAATCTGGCTAGGCTTTTTGCCTGGTATCTCCTATTCACAGGTTATTCTTTCACCTGACTCTGTCAGCTAGATGGTTTCCTCCAATTTCTAGACTAATTCATGTTTCCTTAATTTCTTATTTCAATTAAGTCCTACCTTTGATTGAAATTTTTTCAAAATGCCATTGAAATGGCAATCAAAATATAGCAGATGTTTTTACAGGTCAAGGCTTATTTGTGAAGTGTCCATTTAAGTCAGGCTCCAATACCATCTTGATTAGCTAATTAGAGATAAATTATCTTACAAAATGTATTTCGTTACTATTTATTATATCACTGTATTAAGATGCAACTGATCCATAAGGCAACGCTCAAAAATGATTAATTTCTGTGTTAATTATACGAAAGCTGCCTAACAAACAGCCCTATGAACCCACCATCTCCCTTTTCATTAAGGTTGTCAGGTTAAATTATATCACAGAAACATTATTATGTGTATCTCTCTACAAAATAGCTAAGGCATCGTAAATCCAAATATAAAATCAAAATACTGAAGAGGCTCTATGCTATTATTTCATTAGACTGGAGACACTGTCATTAGGCTCTTTCAGAATAATTGTGTGTTTGGGGGAATCAGTGTAGTTTCTATTACTTTTGTTTAAATATAAAGGCCTAAAATCTGATCAGGAGAATGGGAAGTGTCTTGTATGAGGAGAGACTAATAGAAGTTGGATTATTTAGGTCAGTAAATAGGAGGCTGCAATGGGATATCGTCACTGTACCTATGAGGGAAGTGCAGGCCAGGGAAAGAAAACAATTTAATATAATGGACAATGTTGGCAGAAAAAAAAATGGGTGCAGACAGGCCATTAGTACAGCTAAGATGGAAATCAGAAGAAAATTTCTAAAGTCAAAGCATCAGGGGTTTGAAATAACTTTCCAATCACTGCAATAACTGAAAAAGCCTTACTTTTAAGGTGGAACTTAAAGAGTTTGTGGAGAAAATTATCTGATGTTGTTGCTAGTGATAGAAGAAGAGTAGACTTGTGACCTTGGGGACCTTTTTTTTCAGTCCTATGCATTAGGTTATCTTATTAAAAGCTAATCAAATCAACCACAGAGACTAGGTGAAGACCAGAGGAACAGTGACATGCCAAGAAGCTCAAGTAACCTGAGCAGGCAGCACACCAAATCAGCACCAAAAGAGAAAGATCAGGCCGTAATCTCTGGCTTTAAAAAATTATATATATTATAAAAAGGACAGGGCAAAGAAAGAAACCCTCTCTCCAGAATCCTAAGGGGGATTTTTGTGCAAAAATGTGTAAGATTTAGTATGGGATCCGTAATAAGTGGAAAGATAATTTTGGTTTTGAGCACAGACAGTTTTCGAATGGTACAAGACTTATTATGAGATGTTTAAGGGATGGATCAAAAGCAGGGAAAGAAGGGATCGAGATGGATCAGGGAGGGCCAGGTATGGGAAAATGGAGGGGGACGGGGCCCGCCCAAAGGGGCCAGTGGCAGGTAAACCTCCTGCTGCTCGGCACACTTGTCTTTCTGAGTCCTGTGCACGAGCATTGCTGTCAATCCTAGTCTTACTAAATGCTATGTCTCACTGTCCTCTGTGTGTGTATGGGGGTGTGCGCGTTTCTGCGTTTATTCTGAGATTATTTGTGTGAACTGCTAGTGAGCTTCAAACGGGGTTGGGGGCAAATAGGGCAAGAGGTCTGAGTGCGGTCTTCTGGAGGTGCTGGTCTCAGGTAGAGAGGCACATTGTGGATCTTACAGTCCCTTAATTCAATTACCTCTAATACCACGTTCCCATATTCCAATTCAGTTATTTAGCTTTTTTTACTATTTTATCTTTGTTTTTTTGTCTACCTTAGAATTCTTTAAATTTTCCCCTTCTTTTTTTTTTTTTCAACAAGCCCAACTTGCAAATTTTGTAGCATTCATGGATATAATGTAGAAGGTTTTGATGGCTCTTTGCTTAGTCTCATGTTTCATTATGCCTTCATTCTACTGTCAGTAGAGTGCACTCTACTTTGTGAAATGTTGAGAATACTGGACTTTATTATGGATAAAAACAGCCTTGTTTTGGTTAAGAAAGATAAAATCCCTCTCCTTCTGGTACTGGTAGTACTTTTCATTACTTTTTATTTATGATACTTCTATTTTTAAATGTCTGAAACTTGTTAAAGAGTGCATTTTAGGTAGTTCCATGTTGTTGCTCATTGAAAATGAACATCTACCCAAGCATGACAAGCGTCTTGGGGAGTTTTTAGAGGACCTGTTCACAGGCTTGTAGTTCAGTGTTCAGAATAATCCATAAGATGAAAGTTATGACTAATTGCATGCACTGAAACTCCAGTTATTAAATAAATTGTTATTAAATAAAACCACCTTTGATATCCACAATAAATACAGCCATGTGTTTCAGACATAGGAAAAAAACCCACATTTACAGAGACTGGTAAAAGAAAGGGTTATTCCATTATTCTGTCAGTCTTTGGCCAGTGACCCCCAGCTTGCAGCTGCCAGTTAGACTTTACTGCTGCAGATAGAAACCTTCTTTAAACTTAGAAAATAAAAATACGCTGAAAAAATCTGAAATATTTTTCAGGACTTTGGAGGCTTGCTTTTTTGCATTATGAACTCAGATCTTTGTCACTGACTATACTGCATTTGAAAGCTTCATAATTTTGCGGGAAAACCTAGAAACCTGGAGGCACATTCATGAGCTCTTCATACATTATAGAGATGCACTTTTTTTTTTTTTAAAAAAAAAAAAAGGAAAAGAAAGAGTTAATTTTGTTTTGGTTCAACCAGTAGCCCAAATAAGCCATCAGAATAGTCAGTCTAGTATTGCCTGTACCTACAGACAACCCAATTAGTAACCCAGTTCTTCAGAAAGGATATTTAGATTTTTCTCTTTGATTTGATTTTAAAGTATAATTTAACCTTTCCAGATTTCCTTCCTTACATATTTCATTAATGAATGAAGCAGTTTTAAATACCAGAGGCAAATAAAAAAATGTCAAATTTTTTTCAGCTTAATAGTCAGACTGTTTACTATGACTGCATGAAAAGGCAGTAACGCTAACCAGTGAAACTGCTTCATTCAGAGTATTGAGTATTCTAACTGCAATAATTTTTAAATATAATTAGATTATTTGTACAATATGACCTTGTGTTTTACTTTACTTACACAGGTGGTCCTTAGAGTATTTTACTTGTAATAGCTTCCAGTTATTTGAGAGTGCCTTCCTTACATAATACTAGGCAAAATATGTTAGAGGCACTCAACTGATTAATCACAGGCTGTTAAAAATGTGAGTGAAATGAATTTTCACTTTAAAACGTATCATGCATTAGCGCAGTAGGACCTCCAGAGGTATATTCAAAGGACCATGAGCTGAACTTTGAAATGTCCTTTAAACAAGCTTCTTTCTCATCCCTGACAACAGAAGTAGCCCCTTTAGATTCAGGTTTGTTATTTTAGGTGACATTTAGGTGCCTAAGTCAGTCATAGTCATTAAAAAAAATTCTTGTTTTTCTCTTAATGTCTTCCTTCCTGATAATACAACTGCTATTTATTCATTCAAACACATTAGATAATTTTCTGCTTGCTCATAAAATACCCTTATTTGCCTATTAATGTGATTAGCTTGCGCATCTCACTACTCTTTTGATGCTTTAAGTATATAATAGCAGAGCTATCCCTCTGCCATCTTCCATATCGCACATTTTCAGTATTTCTTCTGTTCATAGCAATTTATTTCCTTAAGCGAATCTAAAAACTGTAAATTCATTGCATGGTCTGTACCACAGTTTTAAGTCAGATGATTGTTTTTCTTAAATCTTGAGAATGCATGTTTACGTTCTAAGCTTGAAAATCAATAATCTCAAAAAGAACTGTATTGAAGACATATATTAAAGAGAGTAACAGTAAAACAACTGATGGTATAATTATTACCTCCTTCCTGTCTGCATAGTGTTTAGAAATACGGTCCAAAGAGCCACAGACAGAAAAAGAGAAATAAGACGATAAGATTATGAAGGACACTGAAAATAAAAAGGCACAAGTTTGTTCTGACAAGACAAAGTCTGATGTGTAAACTTCAGAATGGTTTATCTTAGTCAGAAGACTATTTACCATGCGAAGTCATGGTGTGTGTGGCCTTACATATGGACAACACGTAACGAGTCTCACTAGACCGTGTACTTAGGCCATACCTCCTACTCTACAGGGATTTTCCCTACATGTATTCATACTGCATGTAACAGGGTAACGACCTCACACGTGCTACAGGTTGAGAGCCTGAAAAGAAAGAAACCGTGCGCCTTGCAATAGCCTGCAGTATTCACTCATGGATTGCTGCTGTGAGGTGTTGCAAATACTAAACATTGGTGCATAGACAGCACCTCTACATTAGGCAGTCCCTCGGCTGCAAGTAATTGGGCATAAGAAGAAGATTGTGCAGGAGAAGCACTGCATGTTGCACCATTTGGATACCTTCTGGCAGGCACCAGAGTTAGCCCAGACTGCAGCCAGGACACTAGACAGTCTGTTCAGTGTGTCTCTACGCTGCTCACCTGCATAGGCCAACAAGGGATGCACAAAAATGGCCTCTCCACTTGAAGGGGAAAGATAAAATGCCTATGGATTACTGGAGGATTATGTTGAGTAAATAGTATTCTTCCAATTTTAAGGCAATTTAGTAGCTACTTAACTTTCTAAAAAAGAGAATGTCACTGATCTTTCCCTTTTAATATAGGAGCCCCCTGACCATGTCTGAGCTTCATAAAATTTAATTGCACTAGGGACCTCATTATTATGTTACATTTCAGCAATGGTGGACTCAGGCATTAACTCAAGAATGTGATTTTTCAAGTCATAAGATCCATGAGAACAATATCTTCATCTTGGGAATGGAAAGAATATAGAGAGTAGCTTAATCACGCACCTCAGAAGAATCAATTTTGAATTGTTTCGCTTTTTCAAAAAGTCTCATTTTTCTGAGTTTTTACTCTACAAACTAAGTGGATTATGGCAAGTTTATTTTATGTTGGTTTGTTCAACAGAATACATCTTTTAATATATATGCTTTGAGGATACTAATACTTTGACATTTTTCTTCTTATCAATGTACATGAGATAGCTTTCTTCCTAAATACCAAATATATTTCTTCTAAAAATGTTAGGAAACAGACTGCGCTTAAAATAGACTTTGACTTTGCACAGATGAGGTGAGGAAGTAGCAGGGGGATAGGTTTGTCTCTGCTGCAGACTTTTTCCTTTCAATTACTTGCATGAAAATCATTTAATGATCTGAATGTCATTAAAATAAAATACCTGCAGTAGCAATCCGTTGTTTTTCTTTCTATTTTCCTCATGCACTCTTGCTAAACAACAGAAGGACAGAAAAAGCACTAGCATTTAGAGGTGATAGATCAAATTGCTGAAGAATTATCCTTAGAACTATATATCAAGACCAGATGCAAAAGAACGTAATATTTTTAAAGTGTTGGGGGTGTTTTGTGTGCCAGAAGATTTAATCCGAAAGCTTCTCATTGAAAACTAGCAAAATTCTGTTTTCACACAGAATCTTGCAATGCTCTTTCTTAAAAGACAATTCATTTTATTTGTTCCTCATTTGCAAACGAACAAGACTGTTTATCCCAGCAAACACAGCACGTACCATTCTGTTGTCATCCTGTTTCTCCTTCTTCAGGCTGCTCCCCCCATTTTCCCTGAGTGCATTTCTGAAGAGCACATTATATTCACAAAATCCTTATTTATTCAGTTAGCGTTGGGTACTGCCTAAGATTGTTGATAATTCTTACAGTGTTTACTGTCTGATTTCCTGCTCCATTGCACATGAGAAGCAGCACTAACTTTTAAGTCAATGAACCAGCACAGATGATGGTGTCTCTTTGGTATTAGAGTGTTGTTTAAAATATATCCCCACAGGAAATACTACAAGAAACCGTTTTTTTCTTTTGTGCTTTGATGACTCTCTAATTATGTGGCCAATGCTGAATATGCAAAATTTTACAGAGATTAATCTCTCTCTATTTACTGCAAAGTTTTTCAAGGTAGTATGCAATTTGTCCATCTGATGCTTCAAATCATAGAATATGGATCACATAAACATGAAGCAATAATTTGCTATTAAAATCAGTGCAATTACAAAAAAAAACCTCAGGCATTAAATTTTAACTGTACACAATTTTGCTCCATAAACTAGTAGATGCCAGCACTCAAGGTCTATAAGTTGTTCTGCCACATTTTTTCATTTCCATGCCTAGACTTCTGAACAAACGAGACTAATACAATTTGCTAGCCTTAATTTCAGCTTTAATGTTTGTTTTGAGAAATATATCCTGCCATGAGATAATTGGATATATTTTTAAAAAAGTAAATTAAGAAAAAATCTTTTGTAAATAATGTTGTTCAGTGTGTAGATCCCAAACTTGATTAAGGAAGAGACAGAGGAGCCCATTCGATGCCTACCATCTATCACTGCATTGCACCTGCCATCGGCAGGCATGGGAGCATGCAGGCAGCTGTCTGGAAGGGGCTCTCTCATATTTCAAACAGCAGGAATCTTCTGGCATTTGGCCATGGACTCACCTTTGTAATGATTGAAAATCCACATGCGGTCCTACTGCCAAGATGCCTCTGCCCATCCCTCTCAGTCCAGAGCAGGGGAAGGTTGAGAAGCCTTTTTGTATTTCCTAGCTAACAACTGCTGAATGGAAAGTACCAAACAGGTATTCAGCGTGGTACAGATATCCGGAAGAAAAAACCTGGTGATGCTAGATAGTGGAAATTGAGTTGAGCTGAGAAAAATACTGGAAAATCTTCTTAACACTATACAAATACTTGTCCAAAATAGAAAATGCTATGCAGAATGTCTTCTTTGTTAAACACAATCTTGCTGCTTGTGTAAGAATGTCCGTAAGGGGTTTACTTCGGGCAAGAAGCAGCTCACTTGCTGAACTGATCCTTGACACAGTGTTCCTCTATTAGGAAATACTGTGCTTGGCACTTCTACAGAACTGGGAAAGTGTATGTTTCATTAAATACTGAAAAATCCTCAACTTCAACTGAAATCTCAGATTCTTTCCTTTGCATCTGAGAACTCCGTACAATTTGCTCCCCAAATAAGATATTTAAAGTCAGGAAAATTTAAAGCAATTATAACAATTATATACATCACCAGATTCTGCCTGACAAATGTGTATGACTGCAGTGACCTCCTCAGACTTTCTCCCAGATACCATCTTTCTCACCACCGGAACCATTAATCAAAGATGTGACGCACGTATCTCTGTATAAAACTGGAGATGAGTCAGCCGCTATAGATATATGCGACTCCTTGCAGATGCTCAGGCACCGCTGAGTCGTGACTTGAGCAACCAACTGCTTCAAAGCTGCATGTTATTTGAAGTATACTTTCATAGAAAAAAAATCGGCAGGAACCTTGTTCCTAGTTTAGTTCTATTACATAACGAGATGTGTCGGGTGCCACGTATTGCTGCACGTAGATACTGCAAGGATGAAAATATGAATATGTGATTTTTCTCTTCCTTCTCCTATTTGCAGCTGAGAGAATCATAAAAGGTAATTTTAGATGTTTCTGACTGTGAGAATTTCAAGCATTCGTTAAAAAGTACTTGGCTCTTCCTGTGATAAGTTTTTATCTTTATGCATGTTCAATATAAGCAAATACATTATTAATAAAGACATTGAACAACTGGATATTATTATTAAGACATAAAGGCTTTCACTCACTGGTCAGAAATTTTAATGCAAAAGGGGTTATTAAAAGTTAAAAGGTGGTGCTCAGCCAGCTGACTTTAACCATCAGGTAGTTAAGCTTCCAGTCCAAGCTGGACATTCAGGATCTTTCCATAATCAGAGGCAAGACATCCTACAGAAACCCTCTGATAAACCAGTCACTCATTACACCTATTTCAAAAGTAAATAAAACGTGCTTGGATTTGCCTTTCTCTGATGATTAACTTTATCTAATGTAGACAAGAACTTCATTTTTGGATAGCTAAAATTAGGTGCCATGAATCCTAGCTTAGAAATTATGGCCCACGATACACTTGAAAAGGGTCCTTGCCTCAGTTCAGTTACTCCTGGCAAGATGTTCCTCATTAGATATTTGGTCCCATTGCTTTAATATAAACCAGCCTTATAGAGGTAGCAAAACCACAGGCTTGAAAAGCCTGCTGTCAAAAAGTTCTTCTTTGTACTCAGTGGACAGACATTTCCCAGTTTAGAGTATTAAACATCAAATATTTATTTCTGCTCTGAAAAAAAGAGAAATACTATTCTCTTCACATCTTTCAAGGAGATATCAGTTGGCAAAGATAGTAAATGTCTAATGTATCATTACTTTAGACTGACAGGAAGCACAGCTCATCAGTGCTCCGTGAGGATATACGATGTCCAGGTTATCCTATCACTGCAGTGACTGAAAATATTGCTCCTTTCTTCTCAATATATTTCTTTGCAAATAGGTTGGTTAAATCTGTATGTGCTTTTAGTCAGCTCTCTCTGATTTTGCTGCCTGAGCTTATATAAAATGAAATGAAGTCTATATGGTCAGTTGGAGAAGAATTAAGCCGTCTTAAATATTGTTAAGACAATAACAATAACGTGCTAATTAAGAGCCTGTTCACCTATAGTATTTATGTCAGTCCCTTGCCAATGCTGCAGTAAATATCACTATTGGAATTAATGCAAAATTAATATAAGTTATTTTTTTATCTTGATGGAAAAACTATGCTTTAACAAACTTAACTGAGTCCTTAAAAAACTGTTTAGTAAAACCTGATTCCCTAGGAAGTAATGAAACCATTCTGTTCTAACCACAGACCAAAGCAATGCAGCAACATGTAGGGATTTTTTATAAGAAAGGGCAAAGTGAATAGAAAAGCACTACCAATGCATAATAGAAAGGTTTTCAGAGTTTTTAGTCTTGAAAAAGTTGGCAGAAAAACTAACCAAAGAGAGACTATAACTGCATCTATCTGAACTAATATTTTGAATCTGTTTCATTTTAGATTTATGACAAAATGTTGGTATAAACCCATCTTTATGAAGCCACTTTATTTGCACTAATGGATTATTTCTAATAGACAGAGGGGAAAAAGCCGTTACTATTCTCCTGAATCTCACTGAACAGCTACAAACTATGAGACATTACTGTTTTATCTAAAAGTGTATTCAGGTATAATGTATGTTTGTGATTTTAATTCATATCCATGGAATACTTGTCCCCAAACCTCAAGATTCTGCATAGTGCCATGAAGTCCAGTTCAGCATATATACTTATTCTTCCATTTACTGTAAAAGAAGCATATGGTAACTGTTCATATAAGATTATCTACTTGACACATATCTGTATTTCACAAAAAAACCCCACCAAAATGTTAATGTTTTAGCCCGAAAAGGAAAGTCTAGGGTTTTAATCACATCATCACTAATGAGACATAAACACGGGTGTGATCACATCATTCAAAATAAACAGAGGTGCCCCACAGGATGCTTTTTCCCTACAGATAGGGAAGTATCAGCACTATTAGACAAGCTAATGAGTACAGTGCATACAAAATACTCCATGGAGCTCTGGTCCAGAAAGATGAATCCACTGAAACAGGGGACTGGTATGGCTGAGGAAGGTAAGAACCTGTATATGATATATAGGGTATGCTAGAGAATCTTGATTAGTTTAACAAGTTCAAGGCTGCATAGGCTATCTCAACTCCCTAAGAGACAATGTTGGCATAAAATGAATAAATTCATTTAGGTTGAAAATTCAAGGAAGGCTCATTAACCACCTTTATGTTTGAACAAGACTTTCCATAGCAGTAGCTGCTGGGAGCAGCAATGTCATCTATTTTAAATTGGAGCTAGATAAGTGTATGGAAAGGAATCTACAAGGCTGCTGTTTGAAGCAGCAGGGGACTTGACCTAATGGCCCTGCTAACCTGTGTTCCTCATACTTATCTTTTGAAAACATCAGACTTTTCCTTACTTCCATGTATTAATAGGTATTCCGTGTTTTGAAAAGATCAATGAAGAGTGACTGTGCAGCGGTCTTTTACTTTGAGGCAAAAATTCCACAGACATGATACTCAAAGTGAGACACCACACTGCGAATGAAAGATATTACATATCTAACACTTTGTTTTCATAACTGCATCTAGAAGTCACATAGCTGTCACTGCTCTCATTTTTATCAGTTATATTTTTGTTTGCTTGCATCTTTACCAATATATTTTAATCCAAACACTAGAATTTACTGTTTTATTTTTTGTTTCTGAGAGTTACTGATATTTTCTCTTCCTTTTTCATACAAAACCAACAGGAGCTTTAGGGATTCTGTTATCTTTCAGGTACACAAGCATGTCCCGATTTTCCAGCATGACCATATTTCTTGTTCTTCTGTCTTGTTTTTGTCTGTTCTATGGGATACTAGTTTTATATGAATATTATTCCTTAATTTTAACTGGAATTATATTCACAAGATATTGGAGCAATCTACTTCACAGTCGACTCAAAAAAGATATGTAGATTCACAAGCTTTAGGTATAACATAAAGGTTAGTTGCTAAGGTGTCAAAGCCAGAGCAAACGCAATTTGAGGTAGTCACATCTACATGAAAATGCAATTCCTTCATCTCATATAAGCCACATCCGATGCTATTAACAATTTGATCTTTTTTTGTGTTTTTCTTTTTTCTTTTTTTTCTTTTTTTTTTTCCAGAAAGAGAACAATTTTCCAAGAGGCAGCTTACCAATAAATTTACCTTAGATATTTGCAGTTATATTCCTGCATGGCATGATGCCTGGAAGTCTAGCAATAAAATGCAAGTGTAAACTAATAAAGACAAATTGATCTGCACAATAATCCTTGTTCAATGATAAAGCTTTTTGGTTGTTTTTTTTTTCTGCTTTACAGGATAGTGCCATTTGGTCCACTGGGTTCTTTTTGAGCTCTAGCTCCAGCTGCTGCCATAGATGCACCATTTGGGCTTGGACAAATCATTGTCCTTCCACTTTCCTTTTCACTCACATTCAAAATGTGGGCCCAATTGGGTGCCTTAAATTAATGAAGAGAACAGCTGAGACATGAGCTCAGGGCAGTGATGAGGTTTGAAGCAAACCAAAGTGAAATGGTAAATATAACCCAACTTGTTCTCTTCCTACCCTTAGTCTCTGTCAGGGAATTACAGTAGTTCTGGAAGTAACAACTGAAAGCCCTGTAAGTGCAGAGGAACTTTTTTATTTTTTCTTTTTGAAAAGAGTGAAGTATATCATTTGCACTATTTTATAGACAATTCCTTAAACTGTGTTCCTTAAATTAAAAGCCAAGCATATACTGCACTTCTTTTATCTAAATAGCATGTATTCTGAAGACATTCATCTATTCTAGAGAAATAGGTCTAAAATTGGGGGAAATAATGTTTTAAAATTAGATTTATATAATTAAACTACGCAAAACACAATCCAGAGAAATGGTTATACAAAGATTTGCAGATCATTTCCATTGACCTTCTCTTTAATTACTTTGTCCTTTGGTAATAAAGTTAGCAGGAACTTCTTATTGCAGGATATTTGTACAAGATTAAAAAGCTCCCCAGGAACTTACACACTGTCAAGAGTAAGTTAATATTCTCTTACTCCTGCTGTAACTGGAAGCATGGAAACTGAGTCAGACATTAGCCAGCCTGTAACTTTTTGACTTTCAGTAGTAGCCTTTACATGTAATTAGTATGTTTCAAGCGTGCTTCGGGAGATCTTACTTCAAACCTTAATGAAACTCAGAGAAATGTAGGTGACATGGACATTATACATGCTATGTATGTTTGTACATTTGCATCACTGACTTTCACCTTTTAAACACACAAACAACACTCTCCCACCCCCTACACCCCCCAATGCTATGCATATATGAAAGTTATATATAGTAATGAGGAAAGATAGAATGTTAAAATAGACTAAAATATGTTAATATAAACAGAAAGTAAGAAGGATTTTAATTTCATTTCTTTGCTGTATTTTTAGCACATTATATTAAAACCCCGGACTATGTCTATCTTGGCTGCAAGCAGTAATGGAATAATGTAGGCTGTTAGCTAATATTGCCTTGCTTTCTTGGGTTCCAAAACTTTTAGCCATTTCTCTCATAGACATTTCTCCCCTAAAACTTTGCAGTGATCCAGTTATAGGCAGAGCACTTACTCTGTCTTGTGTGAATAGCTGTAGTGAGGAATGGGAATGATCCATCTGACAGCAACTACTGAGACCTACCTTTGGTGCAATACCCTCGAGGCCAGAGAACTTCTCAGTAGGAAATGAGAGACTGGGGTGGTGACACTGCAAAGTGGAGAGGTTTGGTGTGCACATTGCAGGAGCTCATCCAAGTCACCCACCCGGGCACAGTCTGAGCAAAAACATCTTTGACACCTCCTCTCACTGAGCTGCTTGGATTCATGAGGCCAAACAAAGCCATCCTAAAAAAGAACTACCAGTTTAGGGACTGAGTTTCTCAGGGGAAGTGAAATTATTTGTTTCCCAGGCAAAGGCTAGAGTCTCTACCCATCAATTTCCAGAACTCAGTAAGTATGATGGGAGAACATGGGCTCAAGGGTTTGAAGAGTACAACTCTCAAACTGAGAAAATCCCGGGTTTGTCTTCACAACTTTATTTTGGGTGTCATTGTCATAGTCTCTAAAGATAAGACTCCTTGTTCTTTCTCTTGCAGCATTCCTGATTCATTTGCTGTACAAGGTACTGGAGAGCACAAGCGTTTTGTTTTGGTAACTCCTTGGATTAGGACCCTGGAAACCTGGATTCTGTTTGTACTTTTCTGTGGTAGCAGGCATGCCTATATCACAATGCACAAATTAGGGGGCTGTAGTTAGTTTTATCTATTAATTCTGATATTTCCGCATCTCTTAGTATATAACTTGGAAATTCTAGCATCCTTTAAATATAGATGTATATAATGCAGCCCGTAATTTAAAGGAAATACTTCGGGGGTTGTTTTTTCTTGGTTTTATTTTTTGTGTCAAATTTTATATCCTTAATTCATGCAATTTAAATTTTCCATCTAGCTAATGGCAGATGAGTAAATGTAAAATATTGCTTAATAATTTTGTGGTTAGTCCAAAAGTGTCTATTTGAATCATGTAAAATTATGCAGATTATAAATTGTTTTCATTTCAGGGATTGCTGCACTAAATTGCCTCTACCTTCAAATCAGCATAGGTACATACACAAGGGTATTTACACAAATGCACCTGATGTTTGAACCAAGGAACACCATGAAACATTTATTACAGACTGGCATTTTTTTGCCATAGCTATGAATCATAGAATCACAGAATGGTTTGGGTTGGAAGGGACCACAAGGATCATCTAGTTCCAACCCCCCTGCCATGGACAGGGACACCCTCCACTAGATCAGATTGCCCAAAGCCCCATCCAATCTGGCCTTGAACACTTCCAGGGATGGGGCATCCACAACTTCTCTGGGCAACCTGTTCCAGTGCCTCACCATGAAAGGCTCACAAAAGTAAAATTTGAAAACTACTTTCTTCTGCAGTTCACAGGAGTCTTTTGGCTGCATTCAACAGAAGAAAAAAACCTTTCCTTGTGGTCCTACTACCTAGGACCACAATGAACCTCTAAATTATGTCCTATGTAAATGAGCCATCCATTGTTCTAAAATCAGCAGACTTTGTTTTAAGCAAATGTTGTTGATTAATCCTACAACTCATAACTTTGCAAAGAGAAGAATGTTACTGTGATAAAATCGTGAAAAAAGACAGCAGAAAACTTTCCAACGGAAGTGGTCACTAACTACTAAACTTTGTTCTAATTCTAGGACAATATGATAAGCAATATCAAATTCTAAGAAATACTTGTAATATTAAATGTTACACAAGCTTGAGAAACAGAGCTCATGTCGAGAAAATTGCTGCTTTCATTAAATGAGATACATAGCTATTTTTCTGTAAAAAGTTCTGCAGTGAGTTGACATTACATTAGAAGTACTGCAATGATTTATGATGAAATTTGCTCAAGATATTGGAGCTTAATACTCTTTAAAAATGTTATAAAATATTTATCATAGAATCATAGAATGGTTAGGGTTGGGACCTCAAAGATCACCTAGTACCAACCCCCTGCCATGGGCAGGGACACCCTCCACTAGACCAGACTGCCCAAAGCCCCATCCAACCTCCAGGGAGGGGGTATCCACAGCCTCTCTGTGCAGCCTGTTCCAGTGCCTCACCACCCTCACAGTAACAAATTTCTTCATAATATCTAAGCTAAATCTACTGTCTTTCAGTTTAAAGCCATTACCCCTTGTCCTGTCTTACATGCCCTTGTAAACAGTCCCTTTTTAAGGGACTTAACCTCTTAAATTTAAGAGGTTGCTCATATTATTGTTTGGTTTTTAAAGCACAGGAAGACAGAAGGCCAGTATCATGGTTAAGGCATCAGACTGCAACTTGGGACTGAACTTCAGTATTAGTTACTGCCTCTGTATTGGATTCTTCACACACAGAATCACAGAGGTTGGAAGGTACCTCAAAAGATCATCTAGTCCAACCCCCCCTGCCAAGGCAGGACCACCTAGAGCACATCACTCAGGAACACGTCCAGTCGGGTTTTGAATGTCTCCAGAGAAGGAGACTCCACAATCTCTCTGGGCAGCCTGTTCCAGTGCTCTGTCACCCTCATAGTGAAAAAGTTTTTCCTCATGTTAACCCGGAACCTCCTATGCTCCAGCTTGAACCCATTGCCCCTTGTCCTATCGCTTAATGACACCGAGAAGAGCAGGAGTGCCTTTCTCTAACACTTTTCTTCTTATACCCATTTTTACTGTAAGCTCTCAAGAACAGAAACAGTTTCTTGCTGTGTGTGTGAAAACTACATGGTTTGTAATAAAGCTCTGATCTTGACTGGTCCCATTGACACTAGGGTGTCACAAGGAACATAATAGTCTTGCTAGTATTTGTCTGAGTTTACAGTGTAAACAGTGATTGTGTCTGCTGCACTATTACCTGCAACACCCTGGTACCTTCTTCGAGATCTTTCTATAGGTCTCAGTAGAAACTTTCTCCATTTGCCATGTCTCACAGACTAATGACCCAGGATTTGGGCTGCAATGAGAAGACGAAGAGCGGGCACTGCCTGAACTACTTTGGGTACGAGAGCAGTATAACCATGTAATAATTTTGCCCAGGTTAATTTTCACTCTTCTGTGTGTCTGTCTTGCTTCTGGTACTTGAATTAGCTTCTCTGTATCTGGTGCAGAGCCTGAGTAGTCAGATTTCCTTCTGAACTGAATACCTGAAAAGTCAGAGATTATTGCAAGAAGTATTTCTGAGCCAAGATAGGGATAGAAATCAGAGAACACTCATAAGGATTTACAGTTCAGAAGTGATTCCACAAGGACAACGGAAGCAAACTTCTATTATTTGAAAATAGCTCTAGGGATGTTAAAATATTAGAAATAAGATGGTTTGACCTTAGTGCAGTGAAAGTCTTATACGCAATTTTAAGGAACAAGAACTTTTCAAGAAACGTGGTCTGACTGAAGGCATAAACTCTCCTGTGAATTCATACCACATTAGTCCGTGGAATGCAGCACGTTTCAGCTGAGATAATAGCAGTTACACTTCCAGAATGTTTCTCACATAGGGTCTGAGCCAAAGGTCCTTTGAAGTCAATGACATTTTCCCTTTTTAAAAGCAGGCATTATTAAATCAGTAGAACTGAAATCATAGGCAGACTTAAGTGAAATACTAGATACAGATTGACATGAAATCTACGGTTCCCACCTTCAGTAGAACTCAAAGCCCTTAATTCTAACTTCATGTTACTCGTCCCTGAACAATAACATCTCCAAGCAATTTATTTGCATATTTTAAGATTGGAACCTCTTGATCTGAAATGTAAGCTTCTATTGAATGAGCTGGTAATTCAGAATCGTTGAGTTGCATCTTTGTCACGGGCAAATGCATTCTATTAAATTATCCAAGTCACTAGAGGGAGGCATATGCCATATGTGGGTCAAGGGCATGTTTGCAGGGAGAAAAGCAGGTAAAACCAGGTCTATACCTACCCAAAGGAACCCTTCCCTGCCCATCTAACCAGGTTGCGGCTGCACCCAGCATGATGTGGGTCACAAATAGTGTGTCTAGATTAGTGATTACCTGGTGTACTTCAGAGCTTCCTTTGGTGAACCAATTTAGCTTACATCTACAGTTGAGGAACCACAGGGTACACTCTCATGTACAGCACAGGTGTGCTCAAAACATGTTCCTGTCTCACGGGACCAAGGTTGAAGTTGCACCCTGTGAAGAAACAGAAGTGTTCATGTGGATCTTCAGTGGGTGTTGGTGTCTTCTTCCAAGTAGCAAGTGATAGGACATGAGGAAATTGACCCAGTGCAACCTTCTCTAGGTGATCCTGCTTTAGCAGGGGAGTTGGACTAGATGATCTCCAGAGGTCCCTTCCAACCCCTACCATTCTGTGATTCTGTGATTCTGTGATTCTGTGATTCTGTGATTCTGTGAAATGGCCTCAAGTTGCACCAGAGAAAGTTTAGACTGGATATTAGGTAAAAATTCTTCACTAAAAGGGTTTTCAGTCATTGGAACAGGCTGCCCATGGAAGTGGTTTGAATCACCATCCCTGGAGGTATTTAAAAGATGTGTAGATATGACATGGTTGAGTGGCGGAATTGGCAGTGCTAGATTAACAGTTGGACCAGCCAAAATGATTCTATGATCCTATGATTCAGGTAGTAGAGAAGAAATTTCTGTCTCACTACCTCAATATGATGTACTTCTTAAGGATAATAGTGCACATTTATTTCCCTGAGTTTTCTGACTGTGGCTGATTCCCTAATTAGCTGAACTGTATGTATGAAGTAGAAGAAGTCCAGAGGGGAGCTACCAATTGGAATCATTAAAGTTATTTTAGAAGTTTCTTCACAAGAAGAAAAAAAAATTAGAGAAAACACTAACTTTGGTTCAATGCATAGACAATATATTTAAGGGCTAAGAAATTATTTTTAGTGGCTGCAGAAGACTGGACTGAAAGAAATTTTAAAACTTTACATTTTATATTTGTAAAAAACAAAACTTCAAAGGAAATGTGAAAACTGTATAACAAGGAGTCTGCTTTTGCAGAATTAATGATTTAAGTAGCAAAAATTTTATATGCAGGAACCTGGGATTTTAAATAAAAATCTCACTAAAGTTACTCATAAAAATAACTTTTTCAGAAATTGTTTTCTCTCAAAAGCATGACTGCTTATGAAGAAAGTAAGGGATATTTTAAAGTCAGGGAAGGTTTTGATTTTAATAATTAAGTTTATTTCCTTCCACACTTCATAAGCAAACCCACAGGCATTTATGTGACTTTCATTGATCATTATTTTCATGTGGTGGAAAACAAATCATGCCCATCCTCTTCTATATCTTGTATAGCTCTAGGTATTAGCAACTACAAAAATGTTATTTGTTCCTCATTATCACATGTAAGACTTCCTCTGGTGTATGCTGAAACTATTAGAAGTGGCAGCAAAAAAATCCCTGTGGTAGGAACATATGTGCAAGACTTTATACCCTGGCAATGTATCACTATGCTATCACATTTTACCGTCGTAACAGGAAGATTGTGAAGTCTCACTGTCATTACACTGATCTGAACACTTACTTGCTTTGCAATTAATTGCAGGAAATGAACTTGCATACATACTCTGTTTCTATATTGTCCTACTTCTAATTATTGGAGATTGGGCACTGTCTTAAGAGAACAGACATAAATTTGTTGCAGACCTTTCATTTTCTAAGGTAATTTTGGTAGTCTTTATTTAGCACTTCATGTTTCAGTAAGAGCAAAGCTCCAGAAAAACAGAGGAGTGAATGCAGATGGAGCCACAATAATGCTTTCTCCCAATTTTGAGACCTAGTGAGGAGCAGTGAGAGTAAAACCTTTGCTCCTATTGTCTCACTGAGGGAGGACTGTAGCCAAAATAGCTGCCAAGCCCTCAACCTTCACAAGCCCTAAATTACAAAGTTTTAAAGACAAACAGCATTGGGTGCTAGTCAACGGGGAATGTCCAGGGAGACAAATCTACCTTGTACTTGAAGACATAGTAGCACTATGTTATAACAGTTATTTGTAAGTATTGCTGCCTTGAAATTAAAATAAACTTACAGTAAAGCAAGCTAACAAAACATAAACCCATCCATGCAATTAGGCATGAAACAACTGAGGTGGATGGTTCAACCAGTTACGTCAGAGCCTGTAGAATCATAGAATCATAGAATATCCCAAGCTGGAAGGGATCCATAAGGATCATCGACTCCAACTCCTGGCTCCACACAGGACCAGCCCAATCAGAGCAGATGACTGAGAGCATCGTCCAGATGCTTCTTGAACTCAGCCAAGCTCGGTGCGGTGAACACTTCCCTGGGGAGCCTGTTCCCATGCCCAACCACCCTCTCAGTGAAGAACCTTCTCCTGATCTCTAACCTAAACCTCCCCTGTNAACAAGCCAAGGGACTTCAGCCTCTTCTCATACATCTTCCCCTCTAGACCCTTCACCATCTTGGTTGCTCACATCTGGACACTCTCCAATAGCTTTACGTCCACACAGTACTTGAGGTGAGGCCACACCAGTCCAGTGTAGAGTGGGACAATCACGTCCCCAGAGCGGCTGGCAATGCCATGCTTGATGCATCTCAGGACATGGTTGTCCTTCCTGGCAGCCTGGTCACACTGTTGGCTCATGTTCAACTTGCTGTTGACCAAGACCGCCAAGTTACTTTCAGCATGGCTGCTCTTCAGTGTCTCATCCCCCAGTCTGTCTGTACAGCCAGGGCTGCCCCTTCCCAGGTGCAGAATCCAGTAATTGCTCTTGTTAAACTTCAGGTGGTTCGTGATATGAAACCTACCTTCTGACGGATGTCTGAAGGGAAGTATTAATCACAGACATCAGAACAACAGCAGCCACAATGGTCTCCAAGCGATGGAAACCCATGCTCATTAAAACCTTTGGCGCATCTGGCCACTGGCAGTACAACAGTATAATCATAGCACATAACAGCTAAAGGCAAAGCTGAGTGTGAGACCAACAGCAAAAGAACTTTAAGAGAGATGTATCTTATTGTTTAATCCAGAATCCAGTAATTCTTACATCACTTCAACACTTTCTTAGAATAAGAAATGCTGATGTTGATTCAGCTAACTTGTCGGTGCCTACTAAGAATATACTGATAAATGCATTGTGCTTTGTGTTTGGTTTTCAGTAATATTACTTCCTATTATGATGTTCCTATTGTACTGTTCTCGTGCCACAGTTTCTTCATACTGCCATCACAGCAATGCCCGTCCAAAATGGCAAATCAGGATCTTCAGACCATTGGGTAGGAAAACATGTATCAGAAGGATTTTTATTAACTGTGTAGACTCTAATTCACTTTATACGGAGACAATTCTGCCATATGTATCAAACACCTCAGGATATGTATTTTACATTACAAGTAAGGCTTATGCCAAGCATCCAAAACCACAAAAAGACTAATGAAGGACAGTATCAATTTGTCTCTAGTGTATCTCTAATTTGAGTATAACTTGAATTGTCTTGTGGGAATTCTGCTTGTTTGGATAAAATCTGAATTTGTTTTGTCTGTGTAATGATATAGCTTAAAGAAAAACTGCTACATTACATAACATCAAACGGCTTAACTACTACATCTAATTATATTAAAGACTAAACTACCGGAAGCAATGAGAACACTTCAAATTTGATTATAAACATGAAAGCAAACGGGAAGCAGCAAGTTTAACATAGACTGTGCTGTAAGTACCCTTGAAAAATCTATGTCCTTGCCACCCGTTCCAATACCAAGCTACATTTTGTACGCCACACTGTAAAGTGCACGTGGAAGAAACCTTGCTGGAGGAAATGATCAGAACTGCCTCCAGAAATTGTCACTGCCTTTAGCAGCAGTACTGCCGATTTTTGAAAAAGAGTAAAAGTGCAGTTTGATTTTCTTTCCTTCCAAGCTCAGGAAGGAAACGCTGCCTCAGTTTCCTGCAATGCAGCTTGAAACATTTGGTTTAGAAAATCAGTCTTTAAAAAATGAAATCTGAATCTTAAAGCTTCAGCACTTCAGATCTGAAGATCAAAGAAAACGATCAAGTGGGCTGAATTTTTCAGCAGCCTAAGCATGGCACTTGCATGGTGGAAGATGCTGCCAACTTCAATTCAGCAGCTGTAGTTACATGGGCAGAAATACCCCCAGGTCTTACAGAGAATGAAAGCCTGAAGGCTTGCAGTACCTGACAGACTTTTAGAAGAAGCTTAATCAAAATAGAAATATAATTTAAAAAAAATAAAATCAACAAATCTTATCCTCTTTCTTTCTTCAATTCTCTTTTCTTAGAATTTATTCTGCCAAAAGAAAAATGGTAAAGATGTGCAGCAAACATAAAAACATAAAAAATGGTGAAGAAAAGGCAAAAAACATAAGATAAAATTTAATCTTTTTTCCTTACGTTATTCTCTTATGACCATTCATTTTACATAGTTTTTCTAGAATTTCTTCACTACTGCATTTACTATCCTGAAGATTTTACTGAGCCCACTTACAGGTTGCACTGGTTCTGTTCATTGCTGTGTATTCACCACAGGCGCTCCCAGCTGCTGTCCATCGGTGAGTATGGTCTGTGCATGCCCTGGGCATTTGCTTTGCTGCATTTCTGTCGCAGCTACCTTTCCTTGCTTACAAGGTACTAGGCTTTGGGAGCAGAAGCTCCTGGCTTGCGTGTTTCCCCGAAGTTATTCGCATGATATTACCACACAGCGTGAAGGGCATCTGAGGCCAGACTTAGGCCGAGCAGTGATGGGGGCTCTGGCTCCTCCAGACTCTTGAGCCTGAGCACAGATTTGTGCCCAGACAGTACAACACCACACAAGCAGGAATTCAAGTTCCACTGCAGGCCTGTGCACTAAAGCACTGTTTAGATGGCTGAGTGTGCTGCAATCCATACGACTTGTATGCTAAGCTGCATCATTAAAAAGTTTATATTCATCACTTTGATTTGCTCTCATTATTTTTAATATAAAGGATCAAATGAAGAAGTGTAACCATTCTGACAGATAGCTATTTTGGCAGCAAAGAATTTGACATATCAAATGATCCAAACATTTATTTAATTTGTCAGCCTCAATGACAGCAGTCACTGTCAGCCTTTTCAGAGATAAACCTCTAGAATGTTGTGCACAGGGAGAAATATCTTCCTTTTACAAGGAAAGTAGTTTTTTAAGAGGCTTAAGGGTACTCTCTGTATAGGTGAGTTTGGGGAACAGGTATAACATTGCAGTCACTGTGATATCTGAATGTAATTGAGAACTAATATCTTACAATTATCTAGTTTGGATATCGGTTTAATCCTTTAAAAAGTTTATCTAAGTCTTTTCCTTTTGTTTTGTGGCAGTGAGTTCCACAAGCTAATTTTGTACATGTATATGTGTGGATGTGTGTGGCATTTATATACACTGTAATAAGCATGCTGCCTGGGTATTTCCTTGTTTCTATATTATAAAAGAAAAATATCACTGTTGAATTAACGTTGTTTTTAGGGTTAAATGAATGTGGCTTTCTTGCAGTGTGTAGGGACTGGAGTACAGGTCTTATGAGGAGCGGTTGAGGGAACTGGGACTGTTTAGTCTGGAGACAAGGAGACTCAGGGGAGACCTTATTGCCCTCTACAACTACCTGAAAGGAAGTTGTGGTGAGCTGGGGGTCGGCCTCTTCTCACATATAACTAGCGACAGGACTAAGGGGAATGGCTGCAAGTTGTGCCAGGGGAGGTTTAGGTTGGAGATGAGGAGAAATTTCTTCTCGGAAAGGGTGGTCAGGCATTGGAATGGGTTGCCCAGGGAGGTGATGGAGTCACCGTCCCTGGGGGTGTTTAAAGAAAGGTTGTATGTGGTACTTAGGGACATGGTTTAGAGGGTAATAGGTAGTGGGGGGACGGTTGGACTAGATGATCCTTGAGGTCTCTTCCAACCTTAATGATTATATGATTCTTCCATATTGGTCCCTTTGCTATCCAAACAACTACTGTATTGGGAATTTAAAAAATATTTAATGACCAATATTAATTCTGTGTAGAATATCCTAAGAAACAAATTAAAGTCAAACCAGAGCTGTTTAAAATCAGTTATGACACTGTCTTCATGTAATTTCGTATTCTTACCATGGTGTCTACACTTGGCCAACTGCTCCTAACTACTATCCATTAGGTGAAAACTCTGTGAAATCTTAATCACCAATTATTGTTGCTTCCACTTTGCAGAATATTACTGATCCACTTCAGAAAAGCCCTTTTGCATTGTCTAGGTACACTGATCAAAAAGAGAGGATTTACTGAAAAATGAGGGCTGCAAATGCTTTAGCAGAGCTTTCATGCAAAAATTGGAAAGAATCAGGTTGTCCGCTTGATGAACCAAGAGAATAGAAGTTGTTCTTTGAGCATTAGATCTCTATTCTTAAACATTCTTCCATACATAACCATGGATGTAGAAAAAAAGCTGTAATCTCAGGAGAGATGAGTTTTCTTGAAAGTGGTGTTATTTTGCTAATCCCACACATTAACGTAAGAATTAGCCAACTTCCTCCAGGTTCTGAGCCAAAGAGTGGCAGATTGCCCGATGCTTATTAAAATGCTTGTAGAAGAAATGCTGGTGAGTGTAAAGTTTTATTTCTCCACTTTGGTGTTGGTTTACAGCAGTGGAAGATCTAACCTGCTCAGCTAACGTGAACTGGCACAACTGGCTCATCCATTACAGTGCCGCTCCTTCAGAAGACCACTAACAACACAGAGACTCTAGATTACTAATTTAAGTGTTATATAAAATAAATTAGCAGTAGTGACATAGTCCTGCGTTATGTCTGTCTTGTAGTTTCATAGTGGAAATACTATTGACATCTGTTTTCTTTTTGGAAGCAATACATCTTCACATCACAGCTACAAAAGACACAAAATTAATCAAGTTCCCAAGTGACAATTAAAACTTAGATGTCAGATTCTGTTTGTTTTTGTTTTTTTTTCACAAAGGTGATGCTGTATTAATTTCAGTTGTGTCGCTCTGGCTTCAGTTTGGAATATAGACATGAGAATCCATTACCTCGGCTTCAGGAAAACAAGGGATCTTGAGCCACACACAATGAAATACCATAAAAAGTATTTTGTGTGAATACGACTGTGCTTAAGCAGATAGTATGTTTGTGCTTATTTCTGTCCAAACTCCTATGTTAAACTCAAAAAGAATACTGAAGTACTCATAGCAGGAGATTTGACCAAACTATAGGGTTTTACGTGTCGTGGTTTCATCCCAGACAGCAGCTAAGCACCACGCAGCCGCTGGCTCACCCCTCCCCTGCAAGGGCATGAGAAGAATGAGCAATATTTCATAGGTTGAGATAAAGACAGTTAATAGGGTAACAGAGGAAGATAATAATAACAACAACAGCAACAACGCACCCCCAAGTGATGCACAAATGCAATTGCCGACCACATGCAGAAGGGTCCCCTCCCACCAACACCGTTGCTTCCGAGCAGCGATCCCACCTCCCAGCTCACTTCCCCAGTTATATCCGGAGCATGACAGTGTATGGTGGGGAATATCCCTCTGTCCAGCCTGGGTCAGCTGTGCTGGCTGTGCTCTCTCAGCTTTGTGCGCACTTGGTAGGGTCTGAGAATCTGGAAAGTCTTTGACTTAGTGTAGGCACTAAAACTACCTAGCAATAATTAAAACATCAGTGTGTTATCAACATTATTCTCATATGAAAACCAAAATATTGCACAAAGAAAATGAATTCTATCTCAGCCAAAACCAGGACAGTATGTTATTTTTTAGTTACTAAACTGTCTTGGATATTCTTTCAGCTATTATAGATACCAGCAAAAATATAAAAGTGGGCTGTTTCCAAAACAGTGCAAAAATATCTGTCTCCATCAAGAACTATCTGCCTGTTTCTGGCATGGAATAGATATGAAAATAATTGATTAACCTGTGTAATATAAAATGTGACTGAATCCCAAAGAATAATTCTGCAAGAAGTGTGTGTATGTGTGTGTCCAGAAGGAAGTAATTGCACAAATGCAATTGGACAAATCTCCTAAACCACAGTACAGTCAGAATTTAGTAGTCTATCTTTACTTTGTTTTGCTGTCTCTACTAAATATTGTATTTCAAAATAAAAGATGATGGATTGTTATCCTACAGTTCTCTCAAATAAGCTTCTAAATTGGGATATACTGTTTTCTCCCAGCATGAATCCATTTGGTCTAATTGATCTGTGAGTCAGTGAACTTTGCATCAGCTTTGGAAATACAGAAAATTCATGACATAGTGTGTATGAATAGGAAGAAAGGATACAGAACTCTGTTCACAAATGAATTGGACAAGTAATAATGTAGTGTTGTTTTTCTCTTCTTGGCATTTATTCCTGCTGAGTTTTGTGTTAAACTTTAATGGCTTATTAAGGAAAAAATCAACATAAAATAAAGGGATAAATATCAACTACTAAAATAAGGGGAACAAAAATGGCAAGAAGTTTAAGTCACTTTTTTTTTTAAATGTTTGTGTTAAAGCAAAATGACGTAATGTCTATGCAAAATTTGCCTTCAGCATATAGTATGAAAATAATTATTCCTGTTTATTTCTCCTGAGACTGAAAGCAGAATTTATGTTACAGGATATGATTGCTTCAACAAATTTGTTCTCAAAATATTTGTTTTATCTAAATTGATGGATTTATCCTTTCTTTCACAAAGCAGACACGCAGAAATTGGCCTCAAAAAGATTTCATAATTCACTTTTCATCATCTTGGACTTTCCACACTCAGTATAGGAAATACTGCACAGTTGTACATACCTAACTCAAAGCTCTGTCCTCCCTGTTATCTTAAAAACATTGAAGAGTTCAGTTATTTTGTCAGGATATCTACATTAAAGAGAACATTTAGCTCTCTCATTTAGACATCTGGAGAATGTCCTTAAAACGTTTAATTGAAAATATCTTATTGCAATTTTTATTTAGCAAAGGAAGATGAAGAAATTTGCCATAAGAGAAAAAAACAGAAAGTAAGGGTCTGTTTTACTCATTATAGAATGTTTTCACATACCACAGGTGAGTTCACAGAAGGGATCTTAACATATCAACAAAACTTGCTTTTCTATTCATGCCAGGAATTACAAAAAAGTAGGAAATAAGATCTGAATCTTAACTTTTAATCAATTTCCTCATGTCTAAGATCAGTCTAGATTTAAGAGAAATGTTATTATTCAAAAGTGAAATCATACTTAAATTTCTTGATATTTTAATTTTGGGGCTTCACATAGATTTCTTCAGTGAAGATAATTTTTAATTTTGCGTGCATTTTCTGCTTTTTACAGTGATAATTCTGAACCAAGTTTCATATAGTTTGTGAAAATGGCTTAATTATGATGGATACAGAGGCTGCACCTATGTTATGCTGATCCAGCATCCTGGGAAATTCTCAGATGCTCTGAGAAAGGGTCTGTGAACAGCTGGTGATTATTCATTGCATTCTTGCCGGTGTATGTCTAAGAAAGGCTCACAGAAAGACCCTGAAGCAAAGCCAGGGGAAGAACACACAATTCATGGCTTTGATTCACATCTTTTGCGGAGCTCCCTGGTTCCCAGATTCACCTCTTACAATCCCTGGGGAAGCAAGACTAGTGCCAAAGCTTTGAGGGGCTTGCAGGGCCAGGCAGGCAAATGAACAGGACAGGCATGTGGGGGAATGACTGCTTTACAAGCACGTGATGGGGAGCTGCAAAGATGGGTAGGATACCTGAGGGTGCCCAATCATAGAATCATAGAATGCAACACACTTGGGTCCAAGGCAGTTCAGCTTCCTTGGTTGCTCTCAGGCTGGGCACGAGTGGAAAGCCCCAGCCTGGGGTTCTCCCAGTGTGACAGTTCTCCCTGAAGGACTACTGGTCCACACACCATGGAGAAAGTAATGCCTGTTTCGGGCTTGCTCTCCCTTACCACCAACTCACCCAACATGACCATTAATGGCACTGACCAAACTACCTTTAGTGATATAGGCCTTCACTTGCTGCAGTCAATCTCGGATGGAGGCGGGAGGAAACATCTGCTCACTTAGTTTTAGTGCAAGCAAAGTTTGAATGCACTTCTCTAGAAGCATCACAGTACTTGTCCAATCATGTCCTCTCGTGCTTCTTAGCAGATCTCCGTAAAAAGGAAACTAAGTTACACCAAAGACCCATGGTCTACAGTAAGCCATCTTAGAAGACAACACAGATGCTTTAAAGGACAGATAGTTGCCACAAGTTGACACTATGTACTGCATATTTCAAGTGCAGGGACAATGCATACTACTTTAGATCCTACTTCTCTGATTACGCTGGAGCAGGAATACCGGCATACAGATAATACCTGCTGTAACATTCTAAGTACTAATTTCTGAAGTGTATCTGACAGCATAAAAAAAGATTATCTTCACTTACTGTGCATACCTGTGTTTCACGTCACACCTTTTGTTTTGTGTTAGTAGGACCACAAAACCAGGGGTACTGCAAAGCATGCATTTCAGCCACCCTGGTAGGCAGGAGGCAGTGGCAGAGAAGCAAGATGTATCTTCTGCTCCCTTACAAGAGAAATCTTGATAAATAAAAAAATAAAATAAAATAGAGGTGGCGCAGCTCAGGAAAAAAAACATTTCTATTCATCAGTTTACCTACTCTAGCTGAACCAAAATAATCCGCATCATAGGTGCCTTGCTCCAGGGGCCTGCTAGGACTGTGCATGAAATGAGCTGGTTATCAAGCTACGCTGAAACTACAATGAGTGAGTGTTAAATAATGCTCTAGTTCCTCTTGGCTTCTTTCAGTGACAAATTCCATTTTAAACAGTTAAATGATTACAAGCTTTGAAATTAAATTTCAGGATGAATAATTAAGCAGCACTCTCCAGTGTCTGTGGGAAATCACATCCTCTGCTCTAGAAACACTTAGAGTAATAGATACAGGAGTAGATTGGTAACACACTTCTGATTAAATTTAGTCTGTGTAGAGTGACTTCTCATATATTGCAGTCAACAGTACACTGAAGTCAGCTGCATCTTATATATAATTTAGTTTATTATTAAAAAATTATAAGCATAAAAATTCTCCAAGATACATGAACATTTGAAAATTAGGTAAATCTGGCTACATCTATGGGAAGTAGCCAAAAGTATAGTCATTTAAATCTGACATGTATCTTTAGCTGAGATATGTAAATAGGCTGGGGACTTTTCTTTGACCGCCAAGTTGAAAACCTCATTAGAAAGAAATGTTTACATGTTTGAGTTATAGACAAGAGTTGTTTCATCTTTCTTTTGCTCCTGGCAAAACTCAAATAATTTACTCATGGAAGTTTAAATAAAAGCAGAAGAAAGGTGTAAATAGTTACCTCTCCACCTGTTCCCCTTTATGTCACCCCTTTCACCTGTGATATGAGAGAGTCTGTTTCAAATTTCATTGTGGTCGATTCAGAGCAGGCACTAGAATATGGTATTTCTTGGACCATGACTCCTTGCTTTATAGAGGGGTCTGGTCCCTGCAGTGGTTGGTATTCCAGAGCCTGAGAGGCTTTTGATCTTGGAGGCAGGAGGCTCATATTCTTGTCCATGTTCCAAAAAAAATAATATGCTGGAAAGTGTTTTACCTTGTTCTAAAATGAAGAGGATTTATCTATAATAGAAAAATTACTGAGCACTGCAGACACTTTTGCAAATCATCTAAATAGATAAATAGATATTTGTATGATATCAGTAGAATTTTGACATGGTTCTGGAAGAGAAATTTCAACCAAAGAGTGTAAATTTTAACTTCTTGAAGGAGACTGGGCAGAAAAAAAAAAAAAAGAAAAAAAAGTAAAATTGAAAAATTATGTTTTTTAAACAGTAACTGACGATTAATGCCAAGAATTTTCTTTCCTCATATGCATAAATGCTTTATTTCTGCTTTGGAAAGCAGGTTTATCAAAACATAGTATTTGCACGACATGAATTCTCACATGATGCAGCTATGCAAGCTGCCAAGAAACTTTTCTCCAGTGATAAGAATTTTGCTTTTTACATCAAAACTACTTGTTTTATCCTTCCTTTAAATCATACAGATGTATTTTAAAAAGAGCATGAGTAGAGTGTGTTTGTCACAATTCATATATTTATTGTCCTAAGTGTTTCCATGAAATGCACTTGTCTTGCTGAACCCATGTTGTAAAAAGAAAAAAACTTCTTTCCAACAAAACCCCAAAATTCCTCTTGGCCTTCCACACTGTTGTTGTTCTCTGGAAACTGCATTATTCAATAAACCTTTCCAATGGACCATGGTAATGATTTTTTTTTCTATCTTTATTTCTTTTTTTAACAAGTTCACATAACCATGAGTTGCGGAATAATGCCAACCTAGCCAGAAATTAAAAGTGAATGTTCTTGACCCAGAGATGACTGAGTTCAGTGACTTTTATTGGTTTTGGATTACAGCCAGATCCAAGGAGCAGAAGGATCTCATTATGTGGTCCAGATTTTCAGAAGCTCACCTCTCATTAAAAAATTAAAACAGTAACCAAGTTTTCAAAAGAGTTTAGTACCATATCTATTGAGCCGTTTAATGAGCCTGACCAGAAATGTCACAAAGGGAGCTTCTGGGCACAGAACAGATTTGAAAACTGGCCTTTAAATTCTGATCATATGTCAGTATATTTCCCTGCACATTTATTATAATGAATAACCTATACCATCTTTGTGCTTCTCTAACGCGGTAGGTTTGCTCTCATACTTGCTTGGAAATCAGCAAATATTGCTGCTTCCTTCAGACATTGTAAAGAAAACAGGAGAGTACTTTGTATTCTGGTGCAATATTTTAGTATCTGAGATTCATAATCCAACAGCATTTTTTCAATTTCAGTAGTCCAAGATTGGACCATTCTTTATTTCCATGTACAGTTTTTCAATGATATATAAATGACACTTTAAACTCTCCCAGACATTATGCAAATTACACCATTATATCTACTTTATTTTGTTGTTTCACTTGTACAAAGTATTGACCTGCATGTATTTGTAGAATGCATATGACTGCCAGGAACTAATTACTGATTTCATTTAATTGGAAATTATGACTAGACCTTACTTCCTGGCATGAGAACACAAATCAGTTTCAGAAACAAACTGAATCATTTAGTTCAGATAGGATAGTAATCCAGATGTGAAAGATGTTCGAAGGAAAGGACAGTTTGGTTTCATGCTGACAATCTGCTGGAGCTGGAAGACAGGTTTTTTGTGTAATGCGTTAGATAGGATTTAAACACTGAAAAGATGTTGACAGATGTCAAAATTATTTAACATCTTAAAAGTATAAAGTAGAATGTCATTCGTAAGGAAAAGGGACTCATATCCTACTGCAAAATGCCAGTAATTCCCACTGAATCCAGACTTAGCCTCGGAAAGAGAACAGTGGCAGAGGTGAGAGAGAACCAAACTGGGATTTAGTCTGGAGAAGAGAAGGCTGAGGGGAGACCTTATTGCCCTCTACAACTACCTGAAAGGAAGTTGTGGCGAGCTGGGGGTCGGCCTCTTCTCGCAGATAACTAGTGACAGGACTAGGGGGAATGGCTGCAAATTGCGCCAGGGGAGGTTCAGGCTGGAGATGAGGAGAAATTTCTTCTTGGAAAGGGTGGTCAGGCATTGGAACAGGTTGCCCAGGGAGGTGGTGGACTCCCTGTCCCTGGGGGTGTTTAAGGAAAGGTTGGATGTGGTACTTAGGGACATGGTTTAGTGGGTAATAGGTGGTAGGAGGACAGTTGGACTAGGTGATCCTTGAGGTCTCTTCGAACCTCAATGATTCTATGAGTCTATGATTCTATTACTATCCAGGAAAACTTAGATATAAAAGTGAACTCTAGTACCTGCATACAGACCTGCAAGTGAGTAGCAGTGTGAGCAGATAGTCAGGGCAGAAACAGGTGAGACTATAAACAACCTAATCTACATCTTAAACCAAAATGGCTCACAGGGCTAGAGAGGTTAAAGCACTCTAGTTTCTACAGGCAAAAATGCATTAAGAAAGCAATATGACAAATGCCACATTTACCCATTTTTGCTTATTAAACTGATGAGTCACACTTCAACTCAGGCTTCAAAACAAGCCCACAATAAAATTAAAATGCACGAAAACCAATCCACAGCTGATCTCCTCCATGGCTCTGCCCTGACACCCTGGAAGGCTATGTTGGATCAACTAATGCACCAGTTTGTAAAAAAAAATGCAAAAGGCTGTTTTTCTGTTAAGACCTTGCAGACATAGACAGATGTTCATGCATCAAACGTAATTTCACTGATGGTTTACATTTGCTGCCAAAGTTAAATTCCATTACAGTTAAATTTTTATGCATTGATTTTTTTTTCCATTCATGATTATTTTCCTCTAGCATTTTTGCTTCAGTTTGCATCAGCAGAAAACTCTGCATAGCGTTTGCATATCTAATAAATGTAAAATCTGGTATTGTTGGCATTAAGTGTGTTTTCTGACTTTATAAAAATAGCAACAATTCCTCTCTTTCACAAATATATTCCATTTCTGCTTTGCATGTAGAAAAATATATTCTAAAAAATCGATGTTATCAAAATATAATGTGCTTAACTTTCTATCACTATGGAAATAGCTTAATACAGAATCAGATATTTCTGGACTAACATAATATTTACAAAAAAACCCAGGCTTTTTCCAGAACGAATGCAGTCATATTGAGAATTTCTGATAAATGTCTTTCGGCATGAAACCTAATCATCTCCGTTGCAGATTTTTAAATCTTGAATTCAGCTAAGATATCAGGATGAAATTTTTAATAGAAAATGGAAATCTCTATCTCAGAGGCTGCTTTGAAAAGCAACAACAGACTGAGTTTCAGGCTTCCATTCAACATAGTTTGACAGAAGCATGTGCCTAATCTCAGAAAATAACTATCCAGCTTTCTTTTGTCATGTAGTCTGTGTCTTGAGCCTTAGGAGACAGAGATGCTCTCTGTTACCATGAGCTTCTGAAAGTAAAATCAGCCCCAGAATGCTTCTATTTATTGATCAGCATTAGTCTAGAACCGCTCTTGTTCCAAGTTACAGGACTATAGTTTAAGGAGGACAGGACTCCGTGCTTCCACATGCACCATGGCCAGTATTCTGTGTGTAGTGAAGGCTACACAGAAACTTCCTGGGAAGTCTCATGGGCAGAAGCATCCACATGAGCAGAGGAGAAGGGTGACATCTCTTCACAAGCAGCAGCTCATCAATATCTACAGAAGGTGATTCATTTGCAAGGAATGGAGGAATATCTGTACCTATACATAGTATTTATTGCAGACCAGCAATGATTTTCAAGCTAGTAAGTTTGATTGGCTAAGAGTACAACCAAGACATATAGTCTGGATGATGCAGGTCTGAAAACTTGGTTGATTGCCTCCACAAAATCAGTACCTACCAGCTCTCAGTCAAGTTGTTGCTTTAGTGCTTACTTGCACAAGCTCTATTTCCTGGACTCTACAATCAACAAGTAATAGCAATCTAGAAATGGATAAACCACCTAGGTACAGCCACAAACCCAACAATTATCTTGAACACACTAAAGAGCCAATCCCAGTCTAGCCATGGTCAGTTTATCTAAGCCTTTGCCTCAGGTATGCAGCTGCTCTGAGACCAATACTCCTTACTTTCCCAAGCGGTGTGTATTCCCCAAAGAATGACATTCTGCCAGGGAAATAGATTAATCATTCAACACAGAATTTATGTACAATCTCAAAAAGCTGAAAAGTCCTCCTTGTCAGCCCAAGTCGTGACATACCAAAAAACACAGGGATATATAAAACAATGATCCAGCAATCACAATTCATACTCAAAATTCATATCCCCAAAATGAAATGGTCCCAGCGTCTCCTCTTCAAGTCTTCAGACAACTTTCCAGACTCTCAAACTTCTCACACAAAGCAAGATTTCCTAAAACCAGTAAGTTAAATGAAAGAAAACTGTCAAAGCAGCAAACTCATAATTTGCAAACATATCTCCTCATACACCACAGTAAAAGCAACCCACACAAAATCATTGACAATATAGATCTTACTCATGCATCCCACAATTGGATTTTTTTCTTCTTGCATCAAATACCCTTATGGAAACTCTCCAAATAAAACCAAACAATCCTTAAGCAACAAAATGAGCTCTCACAAACACAGTCAGAGCAAGCAAACTCCCCCACTCTCAAAAAAGTAACCAAGCCACCTCCAGTCTCTCAGTGCTGATCCTCAGGAGAAACCCACAGAACACAGAAGTCAGTCTTCTAAAGGCAGTTTTTCCAGCTGAATTTCATTAGAGTGTGAAAAACATTCTTCTGTGGCCCATTACAGTTTTCTACAAACCTTTGGACGACTAATATCATACTGTTCCAAAGATGCTATTCAGATGCTATTCTTATCTTTGCTCCAGAGGCTTTCTTAACCTATCATCTCTCCTTTTTTCTAATTTTATAGTGTATTTGCAAATATTCTCAAACTTTAATAAGCTTGGTGTTCACTTTGTCTGTGTCAGATCTGCTTGTGTGGCTAAAAGCTTGTGTTTGCTCTTTTTCCATTAAAAAGTATTACCTTGTCTCCCTAATAGCTTCACTTCTGCTTCATATATCTAGTAAGTAATTACTGTCCCTCACTTTCTGCAACATAACCTCCTATGCATTGGCATAATTTCCCTCTGTAGATGGACTTCAGAGGGACTCTTCAGAAGCAGGGCTTTAAAGCTTTCTTGCTGCAGGCTCCAGAAGAGGTCACTCACAATATCTGTCTGTCCCTTAATAGCATGTTCAGTTAATTCCTTAATGACTGACATGATTAAATTTTTTAGCACAGACCAATGACAATCTGATCCAATTTACGACCCACATTTCACCAAGTAAAGAAGCACTTTTTCTCCTGACTTGCTAGAGGATATCTACAGAAGTGAAGTCTTTAATTGGTGCCATAATCCTGTAAATCTGAAGACAAGCTCGAATGGCTACCGACCAACTATCACAAACGCAGTAAGTCTTGTCCAGTTTGGCTATCTGGAGTTTGATAAACTTGCAGAAACTCATGTATGACATTAAATGAATTATCCATGCTTGTAAAGGAAAAATGATCTAAGAGTTTACCATTGACTGTAATGAACTCATGGGCCAATGAATTTACTCCTGCACTTGTCATCTGAGAAAAAGTAAGGCGAACTCACAACGCCCTACACTTCCCATCCTCTGCGGAAGCCAAATTTATTTTCTAATTGGACACAAGATGGCAGAGCTTCCCAATGGAACTAGCACAGCTCTTTAAAAGTTTTGGCTATGCCTCCTTTCAGATTTTAAAGGTTTGTCATCCACCCCTGCAATGACTCATGGGAATGTGAGTGTCTTCTAGAGACTTACTGTGAAATCAGATTTTTCCTGCCACATCTGAGTGGCAGGAAAATAAGCTAAAGCAATTGTATTATAAGACAATTTCTCACCCACTAACCCATTCAAACCTGATATCAAAGTTGCTTCCACCAACCCAACTAGCTGACTCTTTAGATAGATAAAACACAGCAGGAAGAGGGATTTTTCTTGCTTTTTTTTTTTTCAAATGTATCAATCCACCTCTTAGATTTCTTAACAAAAGTCCCTGTTTCATTTAATGGACTTATACAACACAATTTATTTGGTTGCAATGACACGCATACTCTTTGAGGTAGAAAGAGGCAGGATTCAGGTGATCAAGATTTTATTTCTAATGACCTGCTAAAAGGAGTGGCATCTTTTCTCAGTGAGCAGTTTGCTTGTATGAGAAACACCACTATGTAAAACAACTGAAGGCTTACTAATGTTGAATGTCTTGAGAATGACATATAATTATATCAGCCAAAGTATGCGTGACAAAAGAGGTTGAATTATTCACTCTACAAAAATCACATGGTGACAGTAATTTTACTTTTAGGTTAACAAATCGTGTCTATTATTTTAAACATTTAATATTCATTATTTCAGATGTGTCATATTCTAACTTGATACATTTTACTATAAATTCTTTTGATTGTTTAAGGCTTTTTCTAAAAAGCCTAAGAAGTCTGTGATTATTTTGCAAACTTAGCTTTAGACACCATTAGGAGTAGAGGGTCACAGATCACATGTCATTTAAGATCCTTTTCAGGCAGAGGATACAAAACTGATTACCAGAAGGAAAAGTGTATGGCATAGGCAAATTTCCAAGATCATGTTCATTAAAATAATCCCTGAGATAATTTGTTACTCAGAGTTGAATGAGATCAAAATAAAAAAAATAATTAAAATTTATCAGATATGTCAAGATTTAAAAAGAAAGAGTGATGCTGTAAGAGAAAAATCTATTAACAGGTACAAGAATGATACAGAACATAGTATTATTTCTTGATTCTTAAATTAGAATTCTCTACATGAAAATGGTAACATGGACAGCCTATTTTTACCAGGGAGCATAAACGTTGTAAGGAACTAATTACATAGAAGACAAAATAAAGAGAAACTTGTCATATACCATATATAGATTTTTAATACTAATCAATGGAAACACTTCACCACTCTTAAGAAGTTAAAAGATGACTCACTCATCAATATTTATCTGATGTTAGACCAGACAAAGAATGTCATTCACTATGACAAAGCAATTTTGACAAAAGGGTGGACACTTTCATGCCCTTTACCTACCTGCATTTTTTGTGCCATACTTTTAAGACAGTTTGTTATAGCTATCAAAGTTTAAAAAAGAATATTACTTTGTTTTGACCTGGCCTGTAGATGCAGGGTATCAACAGATAAAAATATGAATGTGAGGAACCATTGTGTAACTCAGACCATTTGATTTTGTGACCTTGGTACTGAAATTGGGAAATTGGGATGCTAATTTGATCTCTCCTAGAATCCTTACAACAAGATGTGTGCATTAGCTACTCTAATCTCTCCTCATTTGCTACAAGGGGGATGTCATCATGGTAAGAAATAATTGGCTGTTTCTGACTGAATGACAGTATCTTAGTGATCATGTCCTCCAGGTCAGCAAAAGGAATGAAACTTGGAGGCTAAACAAACAAAAAAAGTGTTATTAATTTGTTTCTTTCTGAAAAGTTCAATGACTAAGTTCAATTCAGCAGTGCAAATCACTAGTTTACACACATTTCATTATTTCCTAACCTTCCGCTAGCCTCAGGTTGTCTGTCTTTTTTCTTTCTTTTTTTTTTTTTGTGTGCGTGACTGATAGAAAAACATTTTAACCCAGAAAATTTAACTATGATATTAAGCACAATCTGAATTAACTCTGCAGCAAATTCTCCTCTGCAAAGCTTCAAGCCCACTGTTGTCTCATCTAGGAGCAGGATTTTCTGGTACAAGGAAGGAAGTAGTTCTGTGGCTCTCCAGGAACAATTACATCCAGTCTAATATTAATAAAATTAAGGCCATTACAGGATTAAATCAAGTAAGTGTTTTTTCAGTTTTCCTTGGCATGACTGTATTTGACAGCAGACTTTTCATCATGATTTCTCTGGCATAGAAGTCTGTCCAGAAACATACTTAAAGAATAAATACAGATGAAACAACCTGGGCAGAGATTTTTAATACTTTATACAGAACAAGTTTATAAGTTAACTCCCATCATATATCCAGTACATTCTACAGGAAATGAACTCTTTCTGTGATTTAAATAATTTTAGCTATAATAAAAGAAACAAAAAAAGCTAATCTGGGAAGCTTCATATCAAGAAATATAAAAAGCTAATATATAGAATTGACATATTAAAAGATATTTAACTCATCAGTCAGAGTTTATACTAATCAGACTTCTTCACTTGAAAGATAAAAGAAAAAAAAAGATCCTTGCACAAATTTTAGAATCCTGGGCCTATAAAGGAAAAGGTCTGGTGAACAGAGAAGCATATTATTTTATTGGTGGGCTTAAGACACATATAAGTTCATTTCATGAACTCCACAGTGCAGGCCATGTGTCAGAAAACTTTACAAGTGGAATCTCTGATCCTCCAGAAAGGCAGCTATGTTGAGGGTACAACTGAGGAACATGACAAAAATACGTCTAAACTACAGACTGCTTGTACAGAGGTTCAAAAACTAAGACTTAAGCTTCAAAAGATCTTCAGAACAGCTGGATAGACACTTCTGCACTGTCCAAGCAAAACAAATCTGAAAGTGGCACAAATGCTGATACCCAGACATTATATTTCTCTGAAAAATCTCTGTCCTCTTTAAATGGTATATGGAATATATAATTTATTATATATTACCTGGAATTTATTACCTGGAATGCTAATATTTTTCAGAAAATCTAAACCCTTGCCTCTCTGCTACTGAGATATTTCATGTCAAGCAGCATTTGCTTTGTTTTGCTGATCCACATATTTTCATCTTCAGTAATGCCAGGTTTTGAAATTGCATTACATTGCCTAGCAGTTCCCAGAGAAGGTTTTCTGTCTGAACCTTGGGATAAATGAAAATGTGGCCCTTCTATTCAAGTATCTTCATAAATGAACGAGACAAAATAAATCTCATTGCACCAATAAATAAATATGAAAGCAATCCTGCAAAATATAATAAATAAAGTCACTGTTATATTACATAGAAGACTGACTAGAGAAATTCCATTACAAGAGTTCAACAGTAAGGACACAGGGAATGAGCTTTTTATTAGAAGGTTTCTGTAATACTTCTTGAATAAAAACATTAGTCTATCATGGAAGCCTTTTTTTCTTGAGTTGCAATGTTAGGGAATGGATGGCCTTTTTCCCCCCAGTGTCTGAACCCCAAGGTAGTAATAAATATTATGGATTGCTTCAGAAAACATCAGGCCTGCAGTGGCCTTTATTAAGTATATCATAACCTCGTAGTCTAACTTCTGCCTCTCAATAATTTTGTATTTTGCATTCTTCATTGGTCTTTATTCTTCTAGACCAGAAAGTTTCTGCTCTGGTATTAATGGAAACCCAATGTGCTTGGGAGCTGGGCTGCACGCGCTGGGTGGGTGTTCTCACAGTCTCTCGCAGCCTGCGGGGATCATCACTTCTGTTAAGTTCTCTAAGTCATCAAGACTGCATTATTTGTTCTCCAAATCAATACTCAATGAAAATCACCCTCTTCAGATTGCATCTTTTCTAAATACAGGACTAAAATTTCCACAATTACAGTTCACTCAAGAACTTGACCCCCTTCTCCCATGACGATATCACTCGCTTCCCCTCCAGAACACACATTTTTAGGAGGAAATTCGCCTGGGTAGTGCACAAGCAATTTATTCATTTCCAGAGGCAAAGATGCTTTTTTATACAGAGAAGTAGAGACACAGCAAAAGTGGAAGCATTTGGCTTACTCCTTTGGATGAAAAAATAATACTACTGAATAATTTAAACACATCTGATGACCACAGCCACATTAAGAAAACTGCTCAATGATATTGCATACATCAGACTGCTATTAGAAGTGGCTTAAATCTAAGCCAAAATCAGTCATGACAGTAGCTCTATTGTTAGAGTCCTTTGTTGATAGGACAGTTTGCACTCAGCTGGCCATCATAATTTCAGGAATGAGTACAAATGCTTTTTCTCCAATCTGCCCATAAAAATGCCATTCACTTGCATAATTACTGGCTGCTAAATGAAGCTGGTTTATTCTAATACAGAAGTGAAATATAAAACATGGGGCACCAGCAGTATCTATGTGAGACTAAATGCGAGTGGTAATTGGAGAGTGATTGCACAGCTGCTGAATAGGGCTCCTTGTTTCTTTGAAATGTAAATATAAGGTAGAATGTTGATTACATTACAATTACAAAAAGAGGACAAGTGGTAATTCTAGCATTTGGCTTTTCGTCTTTATTTGAAAGACTCCCTTTTCCCACTGGAAATTATAAAATGCTTCAGTGTGCATTTGGTTGATAATATTCTGTGGGGCACAAATGACTCACGCAGCGTAAGGACTTCTGTCACAGCTCCCTGTACATTTACACACGCACACACACATACAAACACATACGTGTACATACACACACACAAATTCTATATTCATTAACAGTAGAGACGACCACAACAATCCTTGTGAATTTATCAATAAAGCTAACAAAGTATCCCACAGAGTGACTGGGAAGGCTTTGTTTAAAGAGTTCTTTCCTCTCTAAGAGCGCTTTTTTCTGTGGTTTTTTTTCAAATTTCCTAGAGTCTAGTAGTACTGAAACCCAGTCAAGGGCACTAAAGAAAACAGGTAAGAAATCCTGTTGGCAGAATAGATGTGTCTAAACGACATCTTGATCGCTGCTTTTCGTCACCTCCTTTATCTCTACCACTGTGAAACAATTCCTATGCCCCAACTACTACTGAAAAATAATCTGTAAAGAGCAGTGCCTGTATATGCCTCTAAGAAACACAATAAAGATAGGGCTAAGACATATGTTGTTCTCTGCCTTCAAAACATAAGCATAATACTCGATTTGGGTGTCTTTTACTACCTGCAGAGTTTCTGAAAGCAAGTTCATAAACTCTTTAGGAGTATATAGTAGTTATTTACACAGTAGAAAGGCAAGACTAAAATGGTATTAGGCTAAGCATCACTTTCTCCAACACCCTGAGGAAAGCACTTGAGGAATGCTTGCCGGTGACTGGTGACTGATGGGTCAGGACAAGAGTGTTGGCTTCCATCACTCGCTGGAATGGGCTGATCTTCAAAACCTGAGCTAACCCTCCAACACTGCTGTTTTTTCCTCATGGTTTTATAGCTTTTCCTCACTCTGCTCCTGAGTTTCTGGCTTACTAATACTAGTTCAATAATCACTTCTGTCCTGAATTTTTATTTCCTTCTCTTACATGGCTTTCGCTTATGAATTCATCTGCAGCACAAAACCATTTTCTTCTTCAGAAATGCTGAGTCAAATTCACCTAGCTGGGCTTCACCAAACCGGGCCTTGCCCATGGACAGCTGACACCCTGGGCTGACAGCTGCGGAAGGGAGCAGCCAGGCTTTGGTTAGTACCCATGTTTGCTCTGGTGCTGATGTGAGGTAACAGCTTCAGCGAATTCACACGGCTGAAAATATTAACACAAGCACTGCACATTCACCTACGCCCTTTTGTTCTAGAGAGAAGACTTTTGGAGGCTACTGGGTGGGCACTTTTTTATATCTACTGTGCTTCAGCTGTAGAGAAGACTGGGAAACTACCAACTGTGATAAGCTATAATGTGATCAATGTCTACCTGCAGAAATGACAATGTGATATGACTCCTATGAAAACAGTTAGCCTGTTAGAAGCAGATGTCTAAAAATCTAATCTGGTGTAATAGTGAACAAGGTAGACAGAAGGCCAACATGCAGTACAAAGCTTGTATCTGTATTAAATGTATTGATTTCATGTATAAACAATGGGTTACATGATGTATTTGTTTTTCATTCCTGCACTGCAGCCAAGGTTAACTTGTAGTTACCAGGAAGACAGGAAAGTATGCTGCTTCAATGAATCACTTACAGGATAAAAATACGTTCTTAAAAATGTACATATGGTTTTCAGATGACAGAAATGTCCAGGAAAAAGACTTAATGGTACAAGTGAGACAGCACCAGCTGCATCAGAGCCCTGTAGCTAGAAAGTAACATTTGGATTGGCATAATTTATGAAGAAAAAAAATGGCATGAACATTTGACGGACTTTCTAGTGCTGTAAACAAGGATATAGAGCACCACTGAAAATATGTGCATTAATTTGCCCTGGAACGCTACACAGTGGGTAGGAAGGGCTTCTGAAATGAGGATTATTTTCATTACAGGATATTTGTTCAACATGATGTACACTATACTTTGTGTCAGTTTTTCCACTGCTACTAAACTCTTCTAGTTTCTAGAGAGGGGCTTTCTGAACATGAGGCATTGACTGCCAGTGAGGGGCTTATTTCTTTGGGCTCGCTCCTACAGACATAATGCGCCTAAGCAGGATCAAGGTGCGGTTTGCGATTCAAATATTTCCATCTTCTTAAAGTGGAGATACACTACCAACAGAAACGATAAACTGCCGTAACTCAAGAGACTTCTACAGGAGGTGGATAGCTCTGCAGGCCTCTCTGGCCCTGCGGCACGAGGGGACCCAGGCGAACAGCATGTGTGTAAGCATGGCCAAACACAAAATCAAACATCCACAATCGAAGACTGGACATACTCGTGCATGAGCAGATGGAGTGTTTGAGAAGAAATTAACAATATTTAGGAGTTCTGAAGGATCTATGCCCTCAGTGCCTGAAAGACCTAATGCCACTCTTGGACATACGAAGAGGAAACAGCCGAGAAAGCTGAGTACCTAGGCTGCGTTTCTGCAGCATATAGCACTGTTGAAGGCACGGCTGGGAGACTGTTTTCTGTCATGCTGTCGGCATTGCAGAAAGGATATTAGAAAAATTTAAGAAATTTTCAAGACAGATACGAGGATTATTTGAAAACTGGACAATTTTCTTACCAATTCCATTCTATTATACCTAATATGCAAAGGAGCAATAAGATGCAGCTGCTAGAAGTTAAAGTCAAGCAAATCCAGTTAGAAATAGAAGTGATTATCTACTGGCATAACTCCTCTAGGAACATGATCATTCATCTGACATATAAAATCTTGAAATAGCATTTAGAGTCACCCTACTCACACCTCAGTAACCAAAGTATTTAATTTAGTAGTTTTATAGTAAGTACAGAGGAATAATCATCTACAAGGGACTACTGAAATTTTAGAAAGCCTGAGTCACTGACAGTATTTCTTGATTTATCATAAATTACTGAATTGGGAACCTTAGATGCTTAACATTCAGTGAGATAAATCAGTTTCACTCTCCCAAGTTAACTTGCACAACTAAATGAATACAGCAAAGAGAAAATTAAATGAAAACAAGGAGGAAATCAGGAAGCAAATGGGGATGAAGGGGAATCATACAGAAAGGGAGAGGAAATACATTTTCTAAAAACAGACACCACCATCTCCTCAAAAAACTTGTTTCAGGGAAAATGATACTGGTGATTGCTCTTGAGAGTCAGTGGATCTGGGCATAGAAAGCTGTTCAATGGATACAATAACAGATATTTAGGTAAATAAGTAGCCTGAAATGCATCATTTAATAAAAAGCGGTACAGATGATTACTTTTCTGCAGATATATGAAAACCAATTTTTGCTATCTTTGCACTCAAGATAGCCTATAAGATGCCAATTGATTTCAATGGCAGTGAGAAATAATGGAGTAAATGACCGCTCATTTTAAATAAGGCTGTCATAATAAGGTCCTCAACAAGTTAAAAGATCAGGTGACTGATAGAACCCAGGAGGAATTTCTATTTGAGAAGAAAAAAAAAAAGACAAGGTAAAGAAAATGAAAATGCAAACAAAGAAAATGTCATCTTGCAAAACTGTGCCTGATGCTGAACTTCAACCCAATAAGGTCGATGTTATTTTTAGCCCGTAAAGGTAGAAGCAAAATGGAAGTAGGACCTATTTAGAGTGCATTCACGGATGTTCTGCACATCAGTCTCCTCAGCACAAATTTGAAAGCCTAAAGCTAACAATTCCTTGAGCATTGACATTCTGTCACTGGAGAGGTGGTCTGTCAAAAGCAAAACGAAACGCTCGGTTCTCAGCAGCTACAGGAGGGAGAGATAATTACATAGACAACCAAATCTAATGGACATGACAATAAATTAAGATATCAGAAATCTGAAAAACAGATCAAGAAACACACATACTGCACTACATAGCCAGAAGAAAAAAATAAGACAGAAGGAAGAACACATGCTTACAGTGCTAGAAGATAGACAATTTCCTCCAAGAGAGATAAAGCATGTTGCAAACCCCTGGCCATTTCAATTATGCAAATCCTTTGAAATAAACAGCTTTCAGAAGGTATTTATCTAGCTATTGAGGTGACGATAATGGTGGATAGCAATGATGAGTGACAGACTTGTGTATTTCATCAACATTTCATCTCCAGTCTTAAAGACAGGCTCATCTGACCTGAAAAGTAATTAAAGGTTTCTGCACTATTAAGTATATACATATTTGCACAACTGTGAGGAGGATGCCATGTGTAAATTCAAATACCACATTGGTAAAGCTAGCTGGCATAAAATCAATATTTCTATCAGTGTAGTTACCTTAGTGGAATTTGCCAAGTAAGAACTCCGTACTATCTCCAAAAAGCTGCATTTGAAAGGCATTGCACAGATTTAGCTGATACCATACTTTAGATTGTATTATGTCCACGTACACTACTGCAAAATATTCAGTGGTAGCCTGAGCTGCCTATGTGAGTGATTTTTTTCTCCCCATTTGTTCTCACAGCAGTTTTATGGGCCTGATTCTCCATTTTATATCAAATAAGAAATAATTAGGCTTGCATAACCACGGAGGCAAATTTTGAAATGTCATGACAAATACACAGAATTTCATGCACAGTACTTAGGATGTGTTCACCTGTGATGCACAGTCGCAGATTCAGGGAACTGGCCCTACAGTCGTGGGAGAGTGTTTGAACATGCACTGCAGCTCCCTCGCCGCTACCCATACTGACCTGCAAACAGCTGGGATACAGCTCTGAATCTGAGGAAATCAGCATACTCTGGGTCCGTGTTCGTTCTGGTTTCTCACACCGTCAGTCTGCTGCAGAGTACCGGTAATGCAATGTACTTGCCTAACACACTGTAGGACTCATAATGAAATGTTGTGTCATGCTCTACTAAATGCAAAAATACTGGCTTTTTTGAAAATCCACTCTAAAATGTGATCCTGGTTTTAGGATTTAGCTGATAACATAAATAAGAGTCTCACTCCTAGAAACAGTTGCCTGTGCTCTCTTTGTTTTCTTCGTGCAATTTAAGTTGGTATGTCCTTTCCCTGTACTTAATGTTGATTTGTTCAGAACACTACAAATCTGCCACTACAAATCCACCAGCCGCTTCCGACATTTCCAGCTTCTCCATAGATAAAAGGTTTTCACACACCAGCAAAATTTGAAAGAAGATTGTTTCTCAACTGCTGTTTCAAAGATGCTGTGTCATGCAAAAACCTTTGAAAACTATATTCATAGGAATAAAGTTTCAGTTGTGGATAACAGCAAAGAAAAAATTACACTATCTAAATATTGCAGTGTTAATATGTGTATTCTGTCTGGGCACATTCTTATTAGTCTATGGAAAAAAATATAATAAATACAAGTATTTTCGTAAATGCTAACTACTTCTGGCAAAGTTAAGGCAACTGTAGTTACCAAGGTGTCTTGTGTGAAGGGTGCTAAGTGCTTATTCAGCACAGACCCAGTCCTGAATTAACTTCCCAGACAAGTACACTTGTAACCCTGGAACAGAGTGTCGCTAAGTCTTAAAACCCTACAAGTGATTCACAGGTAAAGACGACCCTGCCTGGGTGGGCTTGAACTCATACCTGGGGTGAGAGGTAGAAATTCCCACCTGCAGAGAAGTGAGGGCTAATTTCTCTTGAACTACCTGTAACCAAGTACACGAACGCGCCTCCACATTAGCCCTGAAATAATGGGAGAGCACTTCCATCAGCAAACAGTTTTAACTGGAAGGCAGCAGCGAACACAAGCGGGGCAGCTTATGAAGTTGCGCTTAACGCTTCTCAGCTGTTACTGCTTTTCAAACGAAGCATCTTCCTCCCAGTGCTGAACACAGGAAGCGAATGAAGAAATCACCAGGCTAAACCACCCCAGGTAGAATTAGCTACAAAACTTTAACTCACATGTTAGTTTATACCTTCCTATACGAAAGCTACACAGCAGCCTGGTAAACAAAACCTCCAGTTAGTTTGTGCTTGCATTTAAATAATTTGAAGTAAGCATAATCTTAAAGATGGTAAAGTAATAAGCAAGCCAGTAAAATAACAGCATAAATTATGATGTTATTTTGTAGAGTGCTGTAGCATATGCCTCTGAGTATGTGAATTCAGATTTGCAATGCATATACCGATAATGACAACGCAGACGAGTGTATCAATCAACACACACACGGAGTGCTTCCCAGTCAGATGCACCCACAAGACTTCATTAATTTAAGAAGACTTTGCTGAAATTACACCGTGTTCAGCAGGTTAGAAAGAAAAAAATAAGTGTTCGCATTTGTTTAATTATTTGAGTGTAAGGTGTCAGTTAGTTTGCTGGTACAGATTTCTAGTGATAACAACTAACCTTCCAGGTAACTTTTCCTTTTATTTGTTTTTTAAGTTTATAATTTGGGGCTGGAGAATAACTAATTTCATGCTTCAGATATAACAGTATATGAAGACTTCTTATCCTCTCCTAACACAGGGAAACCTGCTGCTATTATCAGACATCATGAATCCAACATGCACTGAGTCTCCTCCTGGTAACTTATAATGAGAACTTCCCTGATGTTACTAGGTTTTCACCAAAACCTGTAATTTGTTCATTCTTGCTGAAGTTGACTAATAATATTAGAATGGGTGGCAAATGTCTCAAAAGAAGTGAATTATTTTGTAAATTGCAGCATTAGTTTCCCCATATTTACCATGTCTTTGGTATGAAACCACTGGCAATCCATATGAAAAGCGAAGCCACAGCCTTTGCCTGCCTGCTCATAATGATTTGCTTCTCCAAAATGATTAACAGCATTTTACTCCTGGAACAATAATCTTGAAAGTCAGAGTAGATATATTTTCCATGTATAGTTATCATAATGTAACATTTTTATGGAGAAAACAGCCATTTCTACAAGGACACAAAATCACTCTTCTTTGAGTACGTTTTCCCTAGGCCAATGATTTTTGTCTGAATCACGTTTCTTCTAAAATGTAAAATATAATTTTCCTTTCAAACGCCAAAAAATAATATACATAAAAATAACCAGGGGTCAGCAATGCACAATCAGCCTGTTAGCTGACATCTGTGGCACCACATCGTTGTATCACTTGCTGTGAAAAATGGCTATTTAGGCAATGTCACATTCCCCGATGCTAAAAGCGAAGAGGAAAGAAAAAACCAAAGCTCTCCGTTTATTCTTGTGTTTATATATATGAATGTGTGTGTATATATAGTATGTATATAATATAACTTGCTGCATGGATGGCAAAGTGCAAGGGATTCTCTCCTTTCCAAATGAAAAGAACATTTTATGAAACAAGGGTCTGTGGAATAAAGGAATTGTAGTAAGCATGGGGCGTCTGGTGCAGAGCTTTGGATCAAGTGTAGCTGGCAGACTGGTGGAAGCACAAACAAACAAACAGTTGGTTGTGCTGACATTCTTTCTCTAATGTGACTATTTTGTCTGCCTGTTTATATTTGGCGTGTAATGCTCAGATCACAGCAATGACTGATTAGGAATACATGTCCTCTGGAAGCGTGAGAACAAGTCTTTATTTCGTGTTAATTTAGTCATGTATTTAACATACTGGTTTGCACTACATTTCTAAGAAAGGGCTCCAAAGCTGCGATTGCAGTCTGCCAGTTCACTACATGAAAAACAAATGCCTACATTTCTCCGGCTTTCATGACACGTCACAAGTGACACGCCAAGGTGATGGGGACATTGTCAGTTTTGCCCTCAGCATAATTATGTGTATAAAATACCAAGCAAGTTTCTAACGTCTTGGATCTGTCATCATCAGCCATAAACCTAGAATTCAAACCCACTGTCAGCCATGGAAAAGGTAACGGTCACTGTCATGGCTGCAGAACCTGTAGCCTCTGCATGCTCCCGTATACAACAAAAATTTGTTAGAATGACTTTGCTCACTCCCCACACACACCCAGTAGGATGGGGGAGAGAATCAGGAAAAAAAAAGTAAAGCTCATGGGGTGAGAGAAAAAAAAGTTTGATAGGACAGAAAAGGAAGAGGATAATAATGATAATAGATTGATAAAGGACATACAAAACAGTGATCCACAGTACAATTGCTCACCAACTGCTGACCGATGCCCAGCTAGTTCCTGAGCTGCAGCACTCCCCAGCCAATGACCTCACAGCTTACATATGAAGCATGATGTCATACGGTGTGGAATATGCCTTTGGCCAGTTTGGGTCAGCTGTCCTGGTTGTGTCCCCTCCTGGCTTCTTGTGCTCACGCCTTCTCACTGGCAGGATCTGGGTAGTTGAAAAGTTCCTGAGTTGATTGTAAACACTGCTCAGCAACAACTAAACATCAGTGTGTTATCAACACCATGTTCTTACTAAACCCAAAGCACAGCACCATACCAGCTGCTAGGAAGAAAATTAACTGTATCCCAGCTGAAACCAGGACAGAGCCTAAAGAGATGAATTATACTAGTCAAGGCACCATGGGCTCAGTACCTAAAATCCTTCTGCACTCAAAAAAAAAGGGATCAAAAGTCAAGGAGCCAAGGAAGATTCTATTACACTGGATACAGCAAATCTTCAAAGCCTTGCTTTATATGTGAGAAAGCTGTAAGACAAGATATCAATTGCTCTACCTGATCCTTTCCTCAGACGTTTTTGGAAAGCTATCTTTGGACTGCCAGCTCAATGTTTTTCTTCTTTCACCTTGACAGGTCTTAACCAACGCTTCTCATGGGCCTGTCTCTCAGAACCACCTTTAGTCATTTTGAAACTTAATCTTTGAAATTTCTCTGCTAGTTTTGAAGATTATAGCTTGATTTTGTTTCCATTTCCTACCTCTGTTCAGGCTAAATGATGAAATACTTTCTCCCAACTTTAGGATATCCACTGAACCAAGGTTCTTCACCTGAAATACAAATCTGTGGAGTTCAGGCCATGTTCACCCTCAGCCCAGCAGAACACCGGCTCTGCCTGCTCACCTTTCTCTCCTAATACTACAGGCCTGACTTTGGCCATTTTCTTGGGATGACAATTCAGTTCTGCCTTCATTACTAGAAAGTCTTCATCTGCTTCTGGAGGCAGTTTTGTAAGGTTGAGTCAGAAGGCCTTATAAAACCTTTGACCTAGCTATTGTAAGCTGTTGGCTTGGGCCTGGATCCAGAGGTGTTCCCAACTTTACTGACTTTAGCACAAAGCTACAGGTGAATAGTTGTTTTTCAGCCTCCTCTTAGGCTGGAGATTAGGAGAAATTTCTTCTCGGAACAGGTGATTGGGCATTGGAACGGGTTGCCCAGGGAGGTGGTGGAGTCACCGTCCCTGAAGGTGTTTAAAGAAAGGTTGGATGTGGTACTTAGGGACATGTTTTAGTGGGTAATAGGTGGTAGGGGGACAGTTGGACTAGATGATCCTTGAGGTCTCTTCCAATCTCAATGATTCTATGATTGCATTTGACAACTGCCCCAGTAAATGGTCAAAGCTATGCAAGACCATAGTATGGGCTAGATTTTCCAAGCCATTGGATCACTTTGGGCTATTTATGCTGTATAAACTTAATTTGCAGAGCACTATGATACATAGATTTAAAATTCAGAAAGATGCGATAGTTTGAGTTCTGTACAGATGTGAACAAGATACTGCATTAAATAAACCAGTGGCCTAATCAAGCCTGGGAGTATTTGTATTGCTTTTTGCATATTCATTATTACATTAAGTCTATAGCTGGAAGAGAGTTAAAAGCTGGGATATCACTAAACTGGTGCTGTACAACATGACAGGGTGAAGAGGTTTTAGGGAGAAAAAATAAAACCTCCTTGTTTGTGTTAGAAAAAATTGTGATACTTTACTGCTATCAGAGAAGTAATTAGCCTAGCCATTTTACACATATTTGTACTTTTTTCCACACAGTCATGCCAACTAATACAAGTTATATCACTAGCTTTACTGAGTATTCAACACCACCTCTGCACCCAGTAATGGTAAAAAGTCACGTTTCAGGGTGTAAATTAATCACCTGCATTTAGAGACTGAGAGAGAATCAATAAAACTACTGTAGTTCTGCCTACTTTAACAAATTTCTTTCTAAATGTGCTTCACCTCATTTGAGCTGGTTACAATGAAAGTTTTCACTTGCAATTTGCAGCCCCTTTTTATCTCGGTGCTGGTCAGGGCCCTGAGTGTGTAGCTGGTGGGTGAAGACATGGGGCTGTGCCCGGTTTTGGCTGGGATAAAGTTAATTTTCTTCCTAACAGCTAGTATAGTCACCACTCTGGTTCCTGGAGACCAGGCTTACTTGGAGGAGCAGCCAGCCCTCATGGAGCCCTGATGGTGCTGGTCTTCTCTTCTGGTCTTAAGAGGGTGACAGTGTTATAGAAAGCCTCCACATAAGCTTACGGAAGTCAGGAAACTATGTTATAATAATGGCAAGACTTCTTAAACGAAGCATCTGAAAGAGCTGTAGAGCACAGGGCGTTAGTTTCTAATAGGCTGGTTTGGGTTTAATCTGAATAAACACCTTTGTTTCACAAAATATTGTGAACTGCAACATTTACATAGCAGCGTTATGTAAGGTGAGAAAATACTGGAAATTAGAAGATTAATTATTAATGCACACATGTCAGTTGTCAAAGTCAAGACAAGTTCAGTCAGCAATATAAAACTCAGATTTGTTCCTCTTTTCCTGGGAAGCTACAAGTAAAGGTAGTGAACAGTCAGCATTAAAATGGAGCCATATTTTAGGTTTGGTTTTGAAAGGTTATTCTCCCTTTCAGTCAGTAGCATGGGGCAGGGGCTGGCAGCCCGAGAGTGCTGACATGGGGACCTGGGTGTTGGGCAGGGTGGGAGACACCTGGAGGGGCTTGGCAGGCAGAGTGAGACCCATGGGTAACCTTGAGGTTCTGACACAATGATTAACTAAGATATGTTGATCTTTTAAATATGATTCAGTTTCCCTCAAGTTGTATGGAACTGACTTAAAGGAATTAAATAGTTATAAATTGAAGTGCAATAGATTTTTTTTTTTAATCCAAAACTGCTGATAAATCTTTTTGTATCAGATGCTGGCATAATAATAATTTTTAGTAGGTATGATTTTGAATGCCTTTTTTAGCACAGACTTTTTCTCCCATTTGGAATATTAGGCTTTACATTTCTGGAAGGCATGCTGAAAAGCTCACAATTTAAATATTAACAGTTTAAGAAGTCCTAATTTTCCCGGAACATTTCCCACATGTTGCTTAACATCAGGTAGTGAAGAGATTGTTCCATGGAATAGTAGTTATAATAATCCTTTCAGCACACAGAAGCCTACTGCACAGGATTCTGCATTGGTGGAGCTGGGGAAGCGGTGGATGGATCATCTCATTCTGACATAAATTACACACTATCTTGTAATTTAATTTACTGATATTTCTAGGAAACTGTTCTATATCAGCCAAGCTAAATATCCAGATCATGTCTTTGCTCATACAGGTGCTTTCTGGAATTCAAACCACATCAAGAAACACAGCTTTCTGGGGATGTCTCACACAACCAAATGCAAATGGGATGGAAAGAAAGTCGCAACGAACAACAACAGTGAAGCAACCTAGCATGAGCCCAGCACAGGGAATGAAACTGGACTTCGAGTTCAGCTTCACAGCATGAACTGATCCCATCTTTTTACTTCTTATGTAGGCTAGAGAACCCTATACGAACTGCGTTACCTGACTTTATGGTGGCACACTGCTCAGTTGTGGTGACCTGGAATTGAGGTGATTCTGAGCAAAGCACTAGGAATTTTAATCACTGTAGGGATATGGAGTCCTCCAGAGGGAGATTAAGACAGACCAAGCCACATTCCTGTATCATACCTCCTGCCATCCTGAAGAGCTTCACATTAAGGTTTTTACTGTTTTGAGAAGGACCACTTAGGCACTTCAAAGCCTAACCATTTACATTCCAAGTCAGGCATCTAGGTTGCCAACAGAATGTGCTGGGAATGCTGCATGATAACCTTTTGTAAATGAATCACACAAGCACTAAAAAAGGGTGTGTGATTCAGATGCATCGCAAGCAGCTAGGCACCTTCTGCCCATTGGATTTCCTAATGAGGAACCAGGGATTTAAATTCTTCCATTTGTGGTTGAAAGTGGACATTTCAAGTGCTGTAGAGGGGTTTATTAACCGAGGAGTACCAGGCCCGAAGGTTTTACTTCCTTGTAAAATGCCTTTAGAACAGGCACAGAAAAATAAATAATTCTGTTAACTACTACAGAATTTTGTGTCTGAAACTTGGAAATTTTAAAAATATCTAGTGGAAAGAATCAACAGCAAGAAAAGCTGAGCTTGTTTGATCATCTAACTGCTAAATTCAAAAGCTGCAGGAATCTAGCAGTGAATTCAGTGCTTGTAAGTATTAAGAGGAAGCAAAAGGGAATCTTTCCCTCTCATAAATATGAACAGGAGAAGCAATTTACCTTCACACTCAAAACATATTGGTTTGATTTTTAGTTGATTTTTTTTTTTCTTCCTCAAGTCTTATATGATATAAGATCTTTTCCTAGGGTTATTTTTAAATATGATCTGCTTGAAGGCAATGTGCTCAGTCCCTGGGTGGGAAATATGCTTCATTTAAGTCAACAGCAATCTGTACTGCTGATTAAAAAGCAAGTGCTGATGGGCTTCACAGGGAGTCTCATCCATCTTGCCTTAGCTAAGAAGTTGTTAGAGAAAATGGTGGTGGGAGGATGGGAAGGGCAGTGGACAGTGTTCCATGAAGCGCTGAACAACAGCAGCAACAACAACAAATCATGAATTATCTGTACTTAAAAGTTCTATCAGTGTGGAAAACTGGCTCTGAAAAGAGAATTTCAAACTGTTTGATGATTGTGTATCCTGGGAATTCAAATGAACTTTGTCACCGCTGCCAGTTTCATAAAAGAATGAAGTCTCCAGCAAGGCACAGATGGTATTTCTGAATGAACAGATGATTATGCCAAGAGAATATTACGCTTGGAAACACATTTTATTGATATATGAGTAAAACTGTTAGAAGGACAGCTATGAAATGAGGACCTAACTCTTTACAGAACACCTGAATACAATAAGAAATTAGGTAGGGGCTAAAGGTTATTTAATGCATTCTTCAGTCCTACTTACCTGAAATTAATTCGAAAACTATCCAGAAATCCTGAAGTTTAAAATGGCACTATAATTAATGAGAGTCACAAGAAGATGTGTGAACATCAACAATTAGATAGTAGTCTGTATTTACCTAAATTGAAAAGAGATTACGCACTAGCTATTGCATTTCCAAACAGCACCCATGCGCAGAGCTTAGAAGAGGGCCCAAATTCCCCATTGATTTATAGTATTAATTGGTTTCAGTGAAGAAAAAAAAAGACATTATACTTGTTGATGTTTACAGATTGACAAGTCCAAACATATGCCCTTCATTGTATCATCAGTTAATGGGTTTACAGAGGTTAAACGCATTGACTGAATTAATAGAGTTACTTTTGGTTGCATCGTTGTCATCCATCCACAGCCATGGTGCGTTCACTGACTTCAGTGGAAATACTGTGACAATAAACGAAGGATCTATTTGATGAGAGGTCATAAAAGGGATGCATGCTCTTTTTCATTACTGCTTTTGGAAAGGTTGACTTCATCTTGATATGACTATTTCTAAGTGAAGGCTGGAAACAACAGATTTGGATTCTGCACTGGTTTTAAAATCAAAGTAGCTCCCTTGAAGTTGATCAGCTCTTTCTGGTGACTTCAAGATAGAATCATAGAATCACAGAATCATTAAGGTTGGAAGAGACCTCAAGGATCATCCAGTCCTACTGTCCCCCTACCACCTATTACCCACTAAACCATGTCCCTAAGTACCACATCCAACCTTTCTTTAAACACCTTCAGGGACAGTGACTCCACCACCTCCCTGGGCAACCCGGTCCAATGCCCAACCACCCTTTCCGAGAAGAATTTTCTCCTCATCTCCAACCTAAACATCCCCTGGTGCAACTTGCAGCCGTCCCCCCTAGTCCTGTCACTAATTATCTGCGAGAAGAGGCCGACCTCCAGCTTACCACAACTCCCTTTCAGGTAGTTGTAGAGGGCAATAAGGTCTGCCCTGAGCCTCCTCTTCTCCAGACTAAACAAGCCCAGTTCCTTCAGCCGCTCCTCATAAGACCTGTGCTCCAGCCCCTTCACCAGTTTCGTTGCCCTTCTCTGGACACGCTCCAGGGCCTCGATGTCTTTCCTGTGGTGAGGGGCCCAAAACTGGACACAGCACTCAAGGTGCGGCCTCACCAGGGCTGAGTACAGGGGGACGATCACCTCCCTGCTCCTGCTGGCCACACTATTCCTGATACAAGCCAGGATGCCATTGGCCTTCTTGGCCACCTGGGCACACTGCCGGCTCATGTCCAGGTGAGCGTTGATTAATACTCCCAGGTCCTTTTCCTCTGCACAGCTTTCCAACCACCCTGCCCCCAGCCTGTAGCGCTGCCTGGGGTTGTTGTGGCCAAAGTGCAGGACCTGGCACTTTGCCACATTGAACCTCATCCCGCTGGCCTCTGCCCAGCGATCCAACCTGTCCAGGTCCCTCTGCAGAGCCATCCTACCCTCTGGCAGATCGACACTTCCCCCCAGCTTGGTGTCGTCTGCAAACTTACTGAGGGTGCACTCAATTCCCTCATCCAAATCGTCAACAAAAATTTTGAAGAGGATGGGCCCCAACACCGACCCCTGGGGCACACCACTCATGACTGGTCACCAGTTGGATTTGATTCCATTCACCACAACTCTCTGGGCCTGGCCATCCAGTCAGTTTTGAACCCAGCGAAGAGTGTACCTGTTTGTGCAAGGGAAGATGGTTTGTGCAAGGGGAAAAGATGTTTCACATGAGATTTTTCTCAGGGGTGAAAGATACTCAGCAGTAAATCTTGCAGGGCCACATCATAGGTGTCAGCCTCAGATTTTTCCATACATTTTCTTGAGCACAGAGAGCAAGCCTTGGAGGCAGCTGACCCTGGTGAAATAGTACGTTCTCTGTAGCTTGAAGAAAACTATATTCATCACACACATGACAGCAAAAATAACACATGTCCCTCAGACAACATTTATCCTGATGACAGTAATGAAAATATATGAGGTATTACCTAAGCTGTTTAAAACTACCTATGTTCAGTTACAAAATTATTTATGAAATTAGGAATAAACAAGAGATTTGGATTATACCGGTGGGAAAAAGAAGAAAGCAAAAAAAGAAAAGGAAACATACTCTTCTAGGTTTCTTATCCAATGTGTAAATTGTAGTAAGGAAGCAATTAGAAGGAAAATAAGAGATTACAGGAATCCTTTCCTCCTGCATCCTCTCCTGCTGCTGTAACTGAGGTTTTTGTGTTATTAAATGGAAACTATGGGTCAGATTCCAACTCAATTTTTGCACCGGTGCAAGTTGATTTTAATGCCAATAAAGTCATATTAGTGCAAAGCAGTGAGACATCATCCACAAACTCATTCGTAAGTGTGAGATGAATACATTAGCTTCTCAGCAGATGGCTGTGAATTCTTCCAGACAGAGCATGTCTGGGGCTTTCAAGAACCGTTTATCAAGGGAGCACTGAATTATCTTCAGTTCTGCAGCAATCACTCCAGGGGAGCAAGTGCTAAATGGTTGAAAGATGAGAGGCAAGCCGTTGTCAGCTCCAAGTACAGTGCCCACTGGTCTATGCACCACATCAGCTGGGACTTCATAGGCACCTATTACTGGTTGCTTTGTGATGCCAGAGATGTATCTCTTTACATATTCCTTTAGAAAATATTCTTCTTTTAGTTGGTGGGAGAAAGAGGGTGTGTAAATTACATTTTGAATATCCAGAATATATTTTGAATATCAGTAGCTCCATTTCGGGGTGCACTTCTGTGATTCTGCCATTTTGAAGGGAGAATTGGCCAGCAACAGTTAAGAAAAAGGAGATCTGCATTGGGTAAACAATGAATATATTTCCTAGCTTTCTAAATAGAATTTTTTAATGAAGGATATAGAGGTTATTAGAGTACAGCTAAAAAGATTCTCTATAATATTGGTGAAATAGTAGGATTACCATTTGTGGTTTAGGAACACCTTCCATTGAACACTGTCACTGCAATGAGCCCTAAGCTCATGAGGCCTCCCGGCAGTCCAGTGATGTAGACAAATTTACATGGTGAGCTACATAGCTGCTGGAAGCAGGATCAGGCAGTGTGGGAGGACTACAGGGGTGCTGCTCTCCTTTGTAGGGAGAAAATTAGTGTGGCCAAAGCTCAGTTAGAGTTGAAGCTGGCGAGTACTGTGGGGGATAATAAAAAGGGCTTTTTTTAATACACTGATGACAAAAGGAGGACCATAGAGAATATTGGCTCATTACTTGATGAGAATGGTCACCTTACAAACAGGGACATAGGCAAAGCAGAGACGTTTAATGCCTTCTTCATCTCTGTCTTCAACAGTAATGGTGGGCTTTAGGTGTGGAATATCAGCCGGCCCGGCTCGGCTCACCTGGCCCGGCTCTGAGCATTAACCTCAGCCTGGCCAGAGCCAGGACAGGATGTCAGATGCCCTAAGTTATGAGGACCGTGACTGTGGCAACGATAAACTCCCAGCAGACCGTGAACTTGTGCGGGACTTGCTGCTCCACCTGGATGCATACAAGTCCATGGGGCCCAATGGAATTCATCCCGGGGTGCTCAGAGATTTGCCTGATGTCATTGTGAGACATTTCTCAATTATTTTTCAATAGTCTTGGGAATCTGGAGAGGTCCCAGTTGACTGGAAGCTGGCAAACGTTGTTCCAATTTTCAAGAAGGGCAAGAAAGAAGACCCTGGTAATTACAGGCCTGTCAGTCTCACTTCAGTGCCTGGTAAAATTATGAAGAAAATTATGCTGGGAGTTATTGAGAAACACCTGAAGGACAACGCAGCCATTGGTCACAGCCAACATGGGTTCATGAGAGGAAGGTTCTGTTTAACAAACTTGGTTTCTTTTTATGACAAGGTCACTCATCTAGTTGACCAAGGGAAGCCAATTGATGTAATTTTTTTTAGATTCCAGTAAAGCTTTCAATACTGTCTCTCACAGGATACTTCCGGACAAAATGTCCACCATACAGTTTGACAAAAACATAATGCAATGGGTGAGCGTCTGACTGATGAGTTGGGTGCAAAGAGTTACGGTAAATGGGGATACACCAGGCTGGTGGCCAGTTACTAGTGGGGTTCCCCAGGGCTCCATTTTAGGGCCAGCTCTTTTTAACATTTTCATAAAAGACTTGGATATAGGACTAGAAGGTGTGCTGAGCAAGTCTGCAGATCACACCAAATTGGAAGGAGCTGTTGATTGCATTGAGGTTGAAGAGGCCTTGCAGAGAGATCTGAACAGATGAGAGAACTGGGCAATTACCAACTGCATGAAGTTTAACAAGAGCAATTACCGAATTTGGCACCTGGGAAGGGGCAGCCCTGGCTGTACAGACAGACTGGGGGATGAGACACTGAAGAGCAGCCGTGTTGAAAGTGACTTGGGGGTCTTAGTCAACAGCAAGTTGAACATGAGCCAACAGTGTGCCCAGGCTGCCAGGAAGGCCAACCATGTCCTGGGATGCATCAGGCATGACATTGCCAGCTGCTCTGGGGACGTGATTGTTCCACTCTACACTGCACTGGTGCAGCCTCACCTCGAGTACTGTGTGCAGTTTTGGGCGCCACAGTACAAAAAGGACATAAAACTATTGGAGAGTGTCCAGATGTGAGCAACCAAGATGGTGAAGGGTCTAGAGGGGAAGACGTATGAGGAGAGGTTGAAGTCCCTTGGCTTGTTCAGCCTGGAGAAGAGGAGACTGAGGGGAGACCTCATCATGGCCTACGGCTCCCTCACGAGGGGGAGGGAAGAGACAGGCGCTGATCTCCTCCCTCCGGTGACCAGCTATAGAACCTGAGGGAACGGTATGGAGCTGTGACGGGGGAGGTTTAGGTTCAAGATCAGGAAGAGGTTCTTCACCGAGGGGGTGGTGGGGCACTGGAACAGGCTCCCCGGGGAAGTGGTCACTGCAATGAGCTTGGCTGAGTTCAAGAAGCGTCTGGGCAATGCTCTCAGTCATGTGCTCTGATTGGGCTGGTCCTGTGTGGAGCCAGGAGTTGGACTGGATGATCCTTATGGGTCCCTTCCAACTCAGGATATTCTGTGGTTCTATGATTTCTATTATTGCTGTAGGATGAAGGCATGCAGTGCATGGGGATGTGAGTGCTGAAACTCAGCGAAAAAATAGTAATGGATTTTTGTGGAGTCAGAACAGGATTTTATAAATGGCTGAAATAAAGGCACACTTTATTTTTTAGAGATTCCATAGAAAACACAATATGTGGGGAATATTTAATGAGCCATTAGTAAAATTGAAGACTGTAAATATCTGGAGGGCACTGGTCATGTTTATTAGCTGTCATTTAGGGAATAGGAGACAGTTGCTGTGGTACAAAAAGTTAAATGTCAGAATCTTTTAGTCAATATTTACACATAGGAGGGATATGAACAGTCTGGAACAGACAAAAATGGCAACTTCCTCCCCTAATCCTTAGAAATCCCATCTACAGTTCTCTGTCACAAACACATTTCATATGTGTTCACTGGAAGGCTGCGCTGCCATTCAGAGAGATCTAGGCAAGCTAGAAAGTTGGGCAGAGAGGAACCAAATGATATTCCACAAGGGCAAGTGTAAGGGTCCTGCATCTAGGCAAAAACAATCCCAGGCACCAGTATACATTAGGACTTGACCTGCTGGGAAGCAGCACTGCAAAGAGGGACCTGGCAGTCCTGGTCAATGATAAGCTCTCCATGAGCAGCAGTGGGTCCTCGTGGCCAAGAAAGCCAATGGTCTCCTGGGTGAGCCAGGAAGAGCATGGTGAGCAGGTTGAGGGAGGTTATTCTCCCCCCTCTACTCTGCCCTGGTGAGGCCACATCTGGAATATGGTATCCAGTTCTGGGCATCCCAGTTGAAGAAAAACAGAGAACTACTGGAGAGAGTCCAGTGGAGGGCTGCCAAGATGATTAGGGAGCTGGAGCATCACTCTTGGGAAGAAAGGCTGAGAGAGCTGCGTCTCTTTAGCCTAGAGAAGAGAAGACAGAGGGGATCTGATCAATGCTTGTAAATATCTAAAGGGCGGATGTCTAGAGGATGGGGCCAGATTCTTCTCAGTGGTGCCCAGTGACAGGACAAAGGGCAAAGGGCACAAACTGGAACACAGGGAGTGAAAAACTTCTTCACTCTGAGAGTGACAGAGCACTGGCACAGCCTGCCCAGAGAGGATGTGGAGTGTCCTTCTCTGGAGATATTCAAATCCCACCAGGATGCAATCCTGTGCAACCTGCTCTAGGTGACCCTGCTCTAGCAGTGGGGTTGGACTAGATGATCTCTAGAGGTCCCTTCCAGCCCCTACCAATCTGTGAGTCTGTATTTGGTGAGTGCAGCAGACATCATGCCTTAATGTACTACAAGACATTAATAGTGCAACTAACAGTCACAGCTAATTTTTACCATGTGTAAATGTGTAATTGCACTTTACCAAGTGTACATAACTTGGCAAAGCGTAGACAAAAATAATCTAAGTACGGCATTACCAGACAAGGATGTAGAACCATACACCCAGAAATGTGCGTTGTTCTGCTGGACGGAAACGTCAGCACAGCTGGCATTCGGAGGAGGATGGACTGCCCAGTCCTTCCCAGTTTCTTTTACCTGTTGTGCCAGTGCAACTCTATGACATCAGCTGACTTTAATAGTGATTAATAATAGCTGATTTTAATAGTAGAATTAGTCCAGACTAATTTGTGAATAAATAAATGGAAAATCAGGTTTTTCTTGTAATTTGAAATAGTAGTACCTATTTCCTTTGCAGGCATATCTTTCTGTTCATATATATAACTTCATATAGAAAATTAAACACTTCTCTGAATTTAAAAAAAAAACAACTGATTTTTGTTGACAGAAAATATTCATCAACATTCGGTATAATGGCTCCAAAACCTGAAGTATGTATCAAGATTTCTATAACTCCCCTTGAAAGCAATATGATCAGATGTTCAAATAGCCACCAGAGGAAGCCAGTATCATAAGTAATTGAAAAATTCTGCTAAAGCCAAGGACTAATACCCTAATGAAGCAACAGAAACAAGATTCAAGCTGAACAAAAGGACAAATTTATTTTTCAAACAAAGATTTGTAATTACAATTGTTTTAGGCAGAAAAGCATCTAATGAGCATATGTCTAGTTATTTTTGTAGGCAAATTTACAGAACCTGAGGCTGGATATTTTCTGTATAAGAGCGAAGAAAAACCTATTAATTCACAAAGGGCAAATTGTGCCTGATAAATTTGGTGGCCTTCTATGGTGGGGTCACAGCATCAGTGGACAAGGGAGAAGCAACTTAGACGTCAAGCTGTTGACCACAACTCTTTGAGTGTGGCCATCCAGCCAATTCCTTATCCAGCGAGTGGTCCACCCTTCAAATCGATGTCTCTCCAGGGCCAGGTTGGATGGGGTTTTGGGCAAGCTGGTCTAATGTAGGGTATCCCTGCCCATGGTGAGGTGGTTGGAACTAGATGATTCTTGTGGTCCCTTCCAACCCAAACTATTCTATAATTCTGTGATTTTCTGATCATTCCTTTCTCTCCAGTGGTCTGAAGGTAACAGAAAACAAAGCCTCTTTGTTTTACACAGACTTCTCAGGGAAACTGTAAAAAGTCTGATCCATCATTCAAAGAAGTGAAAGTACACAGAACTATCACATAAAGAGAAAGCACAAATGAAAACTGTGTGTCTACACTTAGTGAAGAGGAGAGAAAAAGCAGTTCATATCCTCTAATAAACAACTTCTTTCTTGACAAGAATGAAGAAGATAACTTTTTCTTACCATGTGTCTGTTCTGTAAGAGTGGAGTATCTGTGAAAACATACGTTAATGCTTATTAAAGTCATACTTTAATTCTTAATTATTTTTTTTTTCTTTTTCTCTTCCAAAAAATGGGGTTGGAGGCAAGAGGACTTTCAAAAGCCATATCATCAGACCAAGCACTAGTTGTTCCCACGTCCTGCTAAGCTCATGTGATACTATAGATTGCACTGTTCGGAAGAGTGTCAGCAATCAGGAAGCCTTATAAGAACAAGGTCTGCTCTATTTGTGAAACTCAGTAAGTCTAATGGATCTGGCTATGTCTGGGTAGAGTTGGAGCTGACTATGATAAGGCCTATGAGATAAGAAAAATAGCAATTAACACATTAGTTCCTTAGGAAATTAACACATCAATTCAAATTATATTGGCATCCACTGTGATTATTACTTTTTGTTTTCCTTTCCTGTTTTCCTATTTGTCTTCTTTCAACCACATATCACGAAAATGGATATTGATTTTTGAAATGCTGGTCTCTAAAATCAAACAGTATTAAAAAATAATACATAGTCAAAAGATCTAAAATAAAACCCTACCTTCTGATTTCTCTTGGAGCAATAAAATAGTGTTATTAAAATATTGAGCAAAACAAAACATCTCCAGAATTCAAATGCAGAAGATACAATTTATATATGTGGAAAGAGTGAAGCTGTGACTGGCCTTAGAATAAGAGTGTCAGTATCTTCTCCATAAAGCGAGGAAGTTAGTCGATGCATATTGTTGCAATAGTGTTTGTTCAGTTTAAATAGTGACCTACGTATTGATATGGGATTAGTGATTGTCCTGGTTTCAGCAGGGAGAACACTAATTTTCCTCCTAGCAGCTGGTATAGCACTGCGGTTTGAATTTAGGATGAGAATCATGTTGATAACACACTGATGTTTTCAGTTGTTGCCAACCAGTCAAGGACTTTTCAGGTTCTCATCCTGCCCTGCCAACGAGAAGGTGGGGGGCACCCAAGAAGCCAGGAGGAGACACAGCTGGGACAGCTGACCCAAAGTGGCCAAGGGGATATTCCATACCATATGATGTCATGCTCAGTATACAACTGGGTGTTGGGCCAGGAAATGGGGCAACTCAGGGTCTTGCGGAGCATCGACTTCAGGTGGTGAGAAATTGGGCTGTTCATCACTTGTTTTGTATATTCTTTTGTCATCATCATCATCATCATTATCTTCTTCCTTTTCTGTCCCATTAAACTGTCTTTATCTCAGCCCACAAGTTGTGGGATTTTTTTCTTTTCCATTTTCAATTCTCTGCCCCATCCCCCCAGGAGGCAAGGAGTAAGTGAACAGTTATGTGGTTGTTTCAGCTGCCAGCCGGGTTAAACCACAACAGTGATCTGCTAGACAGTGGACTGGAGAGCTGGGTTCATTGCTTCCCACGCAGACTTCCTGAACATTATCAGCAAACCCCTTAATGTATCCCAAGCACTGGTTTCACTTCTGGGCAAGGAACAGGCTACCGATGTTCTCAGATAATGCAGTAATTGTGGATTATTTTTATTTCATTGATTTGTCTTTGTGCTTGAGGAGAATTTATTGGGTTTTTTTTACCATGAACAATGTTTTATTTACACTGCATTGTGGATATCTAAAAAATGCCGTAGGTTACATAAAATAATCTAAGTGTATTAAGTCGTAACTTCTGCAGTCCAGAAAAAGAGAATTTTCCTTCTGTACTTAGCGATGCACAAATTTGGAAAATATAGGTAAGATATCCTGTCAGGAGTCTTTGCAATTTGTTCTTAAGGGATTAATGATCTGCTGAATATTCTGCAAATATTTCTGATTAGCAAACTAACATCAAACAAGAAAATAAATACTTACCAATACATGCCACTAACATGTAATTCTGATGTAAAATTACGGGGGTTTATTGGGATTAAATAACTTACTAGAAATGATGGTTTGCTAGGCCAGGACTTTTAGCATGACCAATAATAAAGCAAAAATAATAAAGCAAAAGCACTGAGACAAAACCAGCTGTTAACAGTTTGATATGTTTATCATCTATGGAAGATCACGACCTGGTGATTAGGGATGAAAAATGAAAAAAATAAAGCAACAATTTTAGAAGCTTGATGGAAGGAGAACAATCACCCCTTTAACATATCTGGACACAAGATTTATAGTATTGAAATGCTACTGACAGAGTAACATGCTGAAAACATCAGGAAACACTTCTGGAAAGGAACAGTGAAGTTTAGGACCTGATCTAAAATGTTCTTTTCATCTCTTAGCTTTGAACCAGGTGACCAGGTAGAAGACATTGTGATCTCTTCTGCAGTAGGCCCAAAATGTAAGTTCAGACACATAAGCAAGGTTAATCAGCCATAAAGCATACATCTGTAGGGAGCTACTCACGGAGTTTTGGATAGTAAACCAAAACAATCCAGTGCAGCTGTGCTGAAACTCCATTTCCCTTTATTTTCATCTTTTAAAACTATGTTTCTAGAAGAAGTTGTATGTTCAAGTATATTTTGTTTGAAAAGTTAATTTTAGTTGAAAATACAGCCTGTTAAACTGTAGGGGTTTTAACGTGTTCTGTACCTTACCAGACTGCGGTCATGGCCACACTACATTCTGCCTTGTATAATGGCTTTAGAGTTGACAGCTGCTTAAGAAAGCAAACTGGGATCTTTTTCCTTGTGAATCACTAAATAATTGGTTATATATTACTTATCTATAAGCATGTCAGGAATGCCTGGCACTGTCCACAGATGCAATTCAGTCTTCTGCTTGTGAGGGGAGAGCACAGGGAAGCCCTTCTCTCTGAGTTTTACATTACTTGGAGCTCACGGGTCAATGTCAGAATTTCTGCTGGTGACAAGAAACAGCCAAGTAGCAAGAAGCAAGCAGAAACTACGCACCTGATGTGGGAGAATCCAGGGTGTTTGGCTCAGGGACAAAGCTCCTACTAAAATATAAATATACCAGTAGATTTCAGGAAGGAATGGATTGGGCTTAGGCAGAGGGATTTTGTGATAGTTTGTGGGGTAGAAGGGAAGAAGAGGAAAGTTTCAGCCTGCTGAGTACAGGTGAGCAAAAATAGTAAAGTAGTTCACTTACAGTTAAAGCAATTGTCCTATCCCACAGTGTGCAACTGGGGAATCATAAAGCATGCTGGGCACACAGGATAATTTCCACAGCTACCAAAAAGAAAAAAAAAAATCTGTGTGAAAATACGGATTTGGGGACTTGAGGGATGCAGGTTCCGGAATAGAAGACATGCCTTAGTGCCGATCCTGAGGCTAATGTAGCACAATCAAATATTGAAGAGTAATACAAATCTCACAGGATTTTGTTTAGTGGAATGTTGTTAATCAACAATAGAATAAGATTACATTTTTCAAAAAGGAAGCCTGCACTACTTCTGAGAAATACCAGTAACTCAGTTCTGGAGAGAACTTTATGACTAGGAAAAAAACCCTTATATTTCACGCAGAGCTCATGCTAGCAAAATCTAGAGCTGCTTTTTTCAAAGAGTTCTGTTCACCTACATTCCCTGAAGCCTTTATACTGGCTTAGGTAGTAGTGAATCAAGCCTTGCAGTGACCTGGGGAAGTAAGGTAACACCAATGAATATGGATTGTTTGTTCTGTTTTCAGGCAAATCCTTCGCTGCTTTTATTGAATGTTAACAATGAAAGGCCGTATGGAGCTGTGAGCCTGAGTCATTGGTAAATGATGCCAATCTAAATTAGGAGTAATAGTACTTCAGGAATATTGATAGCAAAACTAAAGTAAATGAAAGAAAGGTTTGCCGCAAACTTTAGAAAAGTTACTAAAGCAGTATACAAGGGCAAAAATGACATTCAAACTTTGAGGCCCTTCTTAAACCAAATTACAGAAATAGACCAATCACTGCGCCTTCACTTATTTTTCCCTATACGGCAAAACTGCGATCTTTGGCAGGAAAGTATTTTCTCCATTGTTTTACCATTCAATTTAAGTAAACCATTTTATTTTGGCTCAGAATTATCTAATTTTCTTCCTTGTTTAGAATTTGTTACATTGCCGTATAATCAGCTGTAGATGAGGAATTTTCATTAATGAAAACTGTGATGAACACAGTGTATCGAAATTAGCTATCTGGGGAAAAATCCTGACAAAACTGATACTCTCGAGGCGTTGATTGCTGTGTCTGTGATCTCCATTGAATGACCAGGTATTTCTTAGAAGTAACCAAAAAGATCAGCTGTAGCAGTTCTGTGAGCTCATGGCAGATCTGTACTGAGACCTTGCGGCTGGCTCAAGGGCATTCTTACTAATTAGTCTGATGAGACTTTTAGCATTCTTAGTGCTGTTATTGAAGATGAGAGGCATTAATCATCAAGCCAGATGACCTGTTCTTGTTAAAGAGGTATGAATGACTAATGCACACTCCCAACCAGAAGAGACAAAGAAATATGACACAATAACTATCTAAAGACAGAATAGCAAAACTATACTTGGACATGAAGCAGGTCAAAAATATTCAAATACTACCAGCTAGAATTTTTAAAGTAACTTTGAATACTTATTTGATCCTTCCCAATGTCCAAGTGAACATGAAAGAAGAACTGGAGGTGAGATCTTGATCTCTGTAAGTCAGCATTTTAACCCAAATATGTTTCCAGATTCTAAATAATGATCAGTAGTTATTAATAGTGCTGTTCATCTTTCCTCTAAAAATCACAAATACTTGCAATCACTGCAAAGCAAAGATGCTACTCAACTGATGTGAAGCTTGCCACATTGGATTGTGCCATTTATTTGAACTAAAGAAAATAGTGCTGGGAGGAACTGCGAAAGGTCATCCAATCCATCTTTGTACTCCACTGGTCCATTTATTCTGGTACCTTGCCTGTCGTAGTTGCTCAGTCTCCCCGACTAATTCCTGGTTTTACTAGTTCATACTGTTTACATGAATTAACAAAACAGAAAGAAAAAAAGTCTGCCAGTCTGTTCGTTCCAGAACTGTGATTATTTCTACTCCTATCTCTTTATATGATAAGAAAAACTTAACTGCATCTTTAACTAAAATCTGTCATAAAGGAAATTGTGTGGGCAAATACGCTTATACACTTTATTCCACCTACAGAAAATAGAGGGTTTCCAGATCAAGACAGTCAAAACCCTGCAAGGATGAAGAGGGGCAAAACTGAAGATAAATATTTCATAAACACTTTAAAATATTGCTTTTTAGTCTGGGCATTACAGGGAGGGTGGAGGGCTGGTGGTTGGTTGTACCAAGTAGGGAAACTAATTGCATAGAACAACATAATGATTGAAAAAAAAAACTCTGCCTCTAGTGATTTGAATTTTTCACTTCATGCATCATTTAAAACATATTGCAGTGAGGCTAATAAATCAGAATATACCCTTAAAACAGGAGTGAAAAGAAGAGAGTCAGTGCTCTTTGAGGTTTTGTGAACTCCTGCAGTGTTTCTGCCTAGACTTACTGGGTATGATTCAGCTGTCCAGGCAGAAGTGTGTACTGTTATTGAGATGCCCTAGGTATCTCACCTGTCTTCCACCTACATCTTCTGAAGGGTAGTGGTCAGTGGTCTGACAGGTCCAGTGTAATTTCTGCCAGCCCCACGCAGACGTCTTGACAAGCCTACAGCATCTCAAATGGCTGTAGACTGAACCCCACCTACTGTGTTCAGTTGTAGCTACAAGCCAGAACTCATGCTAGAGTAGTGAAAAATGGGCAGAGAATGCCATTGGGAGTGTTGAGAAAGTACATCAGCCTTTTGCAGGGCAGGAGATAAGGAGACATCTCACATTTGCCTTGCATCTTGTCAAGATTTGACGACATTTTCAGTAGTGAGGTGATCTGATTTGTGTCCTTCAATATGGTACAGCAGCTCAGGAAACGTCCCCAAAGTGACAGTGTGGCCCTCCTTGTCATATCTACTCTTCCACCTATAGCTGCTCAGGTAGACGGGCTCCCAACTGCAGTGTGATAATTTTGTTTTGCTGCCAGCACCTTCTGGTATGTTCACACTGTATCACAGTAGATTTCAGCATCTGAACATCCCAGTAGAGTATGGCTTTCCAGGAACTTTCTCCCAGATGTTGAAATAAATGTCTAGCCTGAGAGGCTTTGAAATGAAATGTACATTACATGACACTTGTAATTTTTCTACTTACCTATATATCTTTTCATAATTGTCAATCAATAACAGATTAAGGGACATACCAATACAGGTAGGTCAAGAAAAGTGGTCTTTTTCACTAAATCATTAACTGTCTTCAGACTACTGTAAATGAATCTGTATAGAAGTATGCATCGGTTCAGACCACTACTGTGTGGAAAAGATCCCTCTTCAGTTTTAGGAGTTAGCTTCTTGCCTTTATTCATCTTAAGAGTGAAACCATACAATTTTATCCCTGCACGGGTGTTTCAAAGTTGTTGTCTGCTGTTTTTCTGCCTTCTCACCTCTCTTTAAATGCTCTTTCATTGCCCACTGAAAGAAGATTCTATTCAAAGCCATTAATATAGGGGTTGTTGAAATCTTTTCCATAACATGATTAGTTCAGTGATAAAAATTTTAAGAAAGACTTTTAGAATCCTTCTTGGCTGCTTAAAACTCAGAAGTCCTTGTGGCATCCTGAAAAAAAAAATAATCTATCTAATCCAATGTATTAAGACAGTAAGAAAAGGAATTAGGTTTCAAGTTATGGCTAGTATGAATTGAAGGAAATAATAGATAATCCTATCCTTTTCTGAACTCATTTTCATTTGCCATAGAGTTTGTCCGGCTCACCATTCTGGCTGATGAACTCAGAAGTATTGAGCTACCATTTAAAACACCTTTGAAAGACGAGACTCATAGAATCATAGAATATCTCAAGTCGGGAAAGACTCTTAAGGAGCATCAAGTCCAACCCCCTGCTCCTTGCAGAACTACCTAAAGCTAAACCATATGACTAAGAACATTGTCCAGGCACTCCTTGAACTCTGAGAGGGTTGGTGTCATGACCACTTCCCTGGGGAGTCTGTTCCAGTGACCAACCACCCTCTCAGTAAAGAACCTTTTCCTAATGTCCAGTCTGAACTTCCCCTGATGCAGCTTCATCCCATTTCCTCATGTTCTATTGCTGGTCCCAGAAAGATGAGATCAGCACCTTCCCCTCTGCTGCCCTCCTTGAGGAAGCTGTAGACTGCGATGAGGTCACTGCAGGTTAAGAGGTGACAGCATACAAGAGAGGTGAAGAACATATAAATACAAAGTGATGGCAAGTAGGCAAAGGGTGAGATTGCAGTGTAATTGCCCGCACCAGGCAAGATTCTGTTTTCCTTGTGCTTGCTCCAGCTCTTAAATCCCTCCGTCTATATTTCCCCAAGCGCATAGTCTGTAAATAGTGTGCTAGATATCTAGATATCCTAGGGGATAAATGCAGTTATGCTCAAAAGGTGAGGCTGTTTGTCCTGCTGGCAGTTATGTGATGTGTAATGCACGCTGACCACAGATGATAGCAATGAAAGGGGCTACAGCCCTCTGACTCTTACTGGTATAATCTCTGCTGCTCATATTTTCTGTCCCCCTTTCTTCCCATAGCACTTCAGATTTATGCAATCCCTGACTGAAATTCTTGTCTCACACAGTTTGCCAACATTGATATGCTTGTGTCCAAAGACACTAAATAAACCCACGTAAGTGCAGGATGCTTAATACCATTTTATCCAAGGTAGAGATTTCTGCTCTGGTAAATTACCTTTATCTTTGGTTTATTGCCTCTGCAATGTCATGTAAGTGCTCCTCTATAAATAGAGTGTATTTAGAAACAACAGCTATAAGCCGTTGATTCATGAGTTCACTCTATTGGAGAGGTCTGCTTTCAGAAGAGTAATGTATAATTAATTCTCTGTTTTATAAAAAGGATTATTTGCACTGAAAAATAGTGTGTTTTACACAAACAAGCCAGCTTCTGGAAAACATGATTACATTAATCAAAAGGAGAGAAAAGGACTCATGTTTTCCTTCTGTACATCTATATATTTCCATAGAGTTCTCCTTTCAAAACATGGTGAAAGATATGCCAGGCTCAGTTTTGGTTAAATGGCGCAAAACTGTGGGTTTTCCCAGCCTTCACTGAACACTGTGCTCTACAGGCACACTCTGCTGCTTGCAACACCTGTATGAAGATTTGGTTCCAACAATAGTAATGACTGAATACATCACCTGCAGTTTGTGCACCATTTAATCTGTTTCAGCAGACTTAACTCTCCTTCTCTAAGTCTTCAAGTAAAAGAAGGAAGAGGACTTAGCGTAGTCCCTGACTGCTTTTTCTCATGTTTTTTAGTTGTTTAGGATGATGCCATACCTTTACTAGTCATTTCTAATTTTAGGATCATTGTTAGAGTATCTAGATAAACAAAGGAAATAATGAAAAAGAGGAAGAGGCAGACTACCGGGAACTTTTGAGCAAAACTCTTGTTAGCATACAGGATATCTTTCACAAACAGCTATGCCAATTTCTTTGCATAAAAATTTGCTAAGGAAGTCTAAAGGGGCCAATTCTCATTGTGCTCTGCTCTAAATGAAAAGTTACTCAACCACATAAAGTGACACAGATTTTCTAGTTAAATGTAGGATTAGTCCCAAGGACTTTTGTCTCAAAAAAACCACAAACAAACAAACAAAAAACAAACAAAAAAACCCCAACCCCACAAAAATCCAGATGAAAGTACAACAGTTAATTCCTTTCTTTAAGGTAAGCTGCCTAATGCATCTGTGGTTTTTTGCTTTTTTTCTTTTCAAAACTATGTATGACATGTGGAAATGTAACAGGTTTTACAAGCTCAATTGAAGTAATATCCATAGCTTCCAAAGACGGAAAAAGTCATGCGAGATCACTACTGGAACGGATGAAATCCAGAAGAGCCTAGCAATAACAAGGGCCAGCTCCATCAGCACTGGTGAGTACATCCCATCCAGTCCCGTGGACTTGTGCATGACCAGTTTGTTTAAATGTTCCCTAATCTGATCCTCCTCTACTGAGCCTGTCTTCATTGCCACAGCCTGGGGTATGTGAAATCTCTGCTGGAACGCTGGGTTTGTAGTGAGACCCTAGGAGTTATTGTTTTATCATATCCTTTTCTGTAAAATGGATATAACAATACTGACCACCTTTTCAAAATGGTTTGGATTCACATATGAATGCTATATAAGGATTGCTTTTTATTATTACTCTCAGTATGTATGAGTGAAAATGCTGGTAGAGTTAAAATCACATGTCAATTAGTCACGCTATTTTATATTGCCTTCAAGTCTACTGTAGTCCTGGCTACTGTCATCTGAATCACATCGTCAACACATTCAACACACCTCAAGGATTCTGTGGGGTGTAATCTATCAAGTGTGTTTAACAAATTATCTCCTCTACACTTCACCTATGTTACCAGTGCATATTACTAGGTAAATGGAAAATGGAGATTACACTCACATTTTTGCACTTGTAGATACTTCCATGAACACAGTCCTTTCTCACTTTACTGTGAGAAGAGCTTGGCATTATTGTCACCCTAATGTAGTGCAGATATTACCCTCATATTTGAGAAGACTGGCAGCATGTTATTTCCTTCCAAACGTTTCATAAATCCACTAGCAAATAAGCAGACTGGGATCTCCCAGTTAGCAGTTTCCCATACCTATGTCCGTAGCCAACTGGTTCTAACCTGTGGTGAAACACGATTGCTAGTAGCCTGCTGCAAGCGGTTCTCAGCATCATTTCATGAATTCCTACAGCATTGTAGCCAAAATGCAATAATTTTCACATAAACTCAGGTAAGATTTGTGAGAATACAAATATTTGCAGCACAGCTTTATGAAGCACCTATGCTAAGATTCTCAAAGGTAATTAGGCCTAACTGCAGTCTAGGTGAACCTCTAGGCCCGAGTGAGGTGACAGGCTTCCCGCAAAACACAGACAGCACTAATTTTTAAAAGAGGGTTCTTCAGAAATCAGATATTAAGGGGTGCTGCCTGTACTATCTCTGGGTGATACCCAGAGGAGGATATTGTTCTGATGTGACACCACCTAGCACAAGCAGAAAATACATCATGGCTGTTTGAGCAAGGCACTCTGTTAATCTCTTACTTCTTTTATTAGAGTGTGATGAGCAGTCCCCAACATTAACAACTCGGTGAATGGTTCAGCTGCAAAAACATTGCAGATGGAGGCCAGAGTTTGTCAATGCATATTGCACTGCCTAGAGAGAGAGGCTAATCAAAGCTGAAGTGGACTCCTTGATCGTGAATGTGAAAAGGGATGGGGAAGTCAACATTTCTAAGAAATCTTTGAATATCAAACATAGCCATCTCCTCTGTGGGTTTGAAAGCAATATTTCTATTCTTTTGCTAGAAGGTTCCTTCAATTAATATTTTATTTCACTGGAGACAGCTGAGAAAGGTCCTTTGATCCTAAAATATAATGAATTATGTACCCTTTTCAGGTGCTATGCCCTACTCAATGGGAAAAAAAAGGAAAAATAAACACACTCCAGGACAGATATGGTTACCAGGTGCAGGTTCATAATTTGCTAACTGTCCTTACTATAGAAACTCCCTAAGGATAATGGCCAACATTATAAAATACTTGACATTACCTGCAGGGGCAATCCAACCAAGGTAACAGAATCTGCATCCAAATGTCTGCTGAGGCTTAATCTAGTGACGTATCCCATCCAAGGAAACTTTTTCAGAGGTCAGACAAACCCGTGTGATCAAATCTGTATGATTCAGATCAGGGACCTGAAATCACATCCTAGTTCAGTCCCCTAAACAAAGTATTTAACACACTAAACCAGGTAACCATCAGTCTCAGCTAGGCAGTTTTTCCTCTCATGCATATTTATTGCAACACCCTCCCTCTGGATCTTTTCACCCCCTAACTGATGTCTTAACCAGTAAGACACAATCTCTTCCTCCCCTTTCTCCCTATCTCCAGCCCTGCACCTAGTGTGATAAGTAATTATCTATACAAAGTAGAACAGGCTGAATGGGTGGAAGAGAAGATGGTCCTCCCTAGCACAGGCAGTTCTCATGGGATATGGGGGACTGAGGCCCAAATGCTGTTTCTGAAGGGAATATAGTTATGACTAAACTTATCACTAGAAGAAAATACAGAGTTGGGTATTAATTAAATTTAAAACAGTTAAATGCCTAAGAGAATGCCTATTTTGAGAAAAATCTTTTGGACTTCTGAGGTTTCAACTTAAGTCAAGGCTATAAGGTACTTGTTAAGTAGCAGTACAGTAGCATTTTGACAGACTGAATCTAAGCTAACGTACAAATGTAAAACAAACAAACAAACAAAATAATTCCTCACATCTTCCTCCTTCCTCTCTGCTTTCTTGAGTTTAAAAAAAGAAAAAAAAAAAAGAAGAAAAAAATAAACCAAATGCTGCAGAACAACATTTGTGAGTTACATAAGGAATGGGTAAGAACAGCAGAAGATTCAGAACAAGCCGAAAGGACAGATGTGAAGGTATCTGAATAAATTATATAATTAAATGTATGTCTAAAGTAAACAGATGATTAGGACTTGCAAAAGTCATAAATAAATATAGAACATTTAAATTAGAATTTACAGAAACTGTCATCCTGAATCTATAATTCGTAATAATAGACAGTGAATGCACAACCATTAAAAGATACCATAAACAATAAGTCATGTCTAAATGGAGCTATATGCATGCTCAGAAATACCTTGCTGTGCTAGAACATTGTCGAGTCAACCCAGCTGCCAAGGCAATATAACTCCATTCAGTGTTGTGCCGACCTGTTGCATACCATAGCAATATGTAAGGTAAGTTAGATAAATGCAAGAGGAATGCAGAGGGAGAGCTGAAAATTTCTAATTTGTAAAACAAATGTAATTTAAGAAACAGGTTTTTGTTTGGGATGTAGAATGACCTCTGCAGTGGAGACTGTTACCTTATTGGCGTACTCCAGGCTCTGATTGCAAATAGGTAATAACTGTAGAGTACTTTCCGTTCAGCTCTGAAGACTGCCATTTGAGAAAGCTTTTGGGAATAACCTTTTCTCACTTTGATCCCTTTGAATCCTTTCTGCCTTCTTCTATTTGATCTGCCTCAGGCCTGTATTTCTTTTTTTCTTGCAAGTGCTTAGGAACACATGAAGAGATGAATCAGTTACATAAAAAAAATTTCACTCAATACTCGGTAGGTAACTACGCCAATTTCATAACACTTGTCAATGGAGGTGATCCAATCCAAGCTATCCAAACGTAAAATGGAAAGGATATTTCTTTTTGAATTATGAGCAGCCTGATAATGAAAGAAGGCCAAAGAAACATAGATTTATGGGTCAGCAATAGTCCCATCCTCAGAAATAACTGTCAGCCAATTTTATGTCTTGAGTAATTTCAAAGATGACATACCAATATTATCATTGGCACAACTGTTAGCACAAGAAATTAACACAATATTATAATTGTATAGCTATCTGAATCTGGTTTCAGTCCCATGGAGGTCAATGGTAAGCTTTCACTTAACTTTCACACGAACTGATTCAGGTTGTTAAAGAAGCACGAGTAAACTGTTTGAACTGGTTTCACCTCATCTAACTTTAGAAATCTAAAAGTTAAGCATCGTATGTAAGTTATGTGTCTGTGTTTCCAGTGTAATGAATGGCAAGATGCATCTCCAGAGCGTGCTTCATTTCATTCTAAACTTGACATCAAGGAGAGGTAGGAGGAATCAGCCACTCTTCCTCCTTTGATTATAGCAAAGCCTCGATCACTGTCTTGGTTTGCTGCCTAAATATTAGTTGTCTGGAGCTGGATATTTTCTGTGAAATACAAAACCAATTCCAAGAGCACCACAGCCATGTCATTGTAACAGTACTTTTCTTCAGACAGCAGAAGTAGAAGATAAACAGTGTTCATATTTTTTTGGCTTAGTCAGGTTACAAGAGATTAACAGGAACAATATGAGGTGGCAAAGAGAAAAAGTCAGTGTTAGAAAAGCAACCAACAGTAAGACTAATGTTACGGATTTTTTTTTTTACTTACTAGGATGAAGACCATCAGCTCATCTGTTTCTTGGCTGCTAGTGGTAGCACTTACTTAACAATATTTGTGATGATATATAGTGTAGAGAGTTACATCAGTACATCTCACATCCATTACACTTGGTAAAGCCCAATAATACAAAGACAAGGTTGGTAATAGGTAAAGTAGGTAACCTTACATCAATAGTTTGTCTCTAATTAACAACTGAATGATTGCCAAGCTCTGCAAATGGAGTCAATACCAAATGGATCTCTCCATCTCCTGCTGCTTATTTTATTACCAGATAGACCTAGCATAATGTGTTTCCCTGCAACTCTACAGTCATGATAAAGGACAAAGTAAAAGAGAAGGAAAGCCTAAGAAGGGATATTAGAGGTCTGCTTGGAACAGAAAAGCTCATCAATTTTTCTGCCAGACATATGCCAAAGTAAAGTGCTGTGATCAGAGGTGATGTATGAGAGACTTCTGTCACAGGTGTATAGATCCAAGTACAAAGCTTTGAAATACAATTATTAATGCTTTATATGTCCCTGGGGCAAGTCTTTCCTTAGCTCTGAAATGAACAGCAATGAAAGATGAAGGGGGAGTGGGAAAGGGAGTGGTTCAGCATGAGGTGTGAGATGGTGGGGGCTGGATGCCAGGATTATCACAGTCAGTTTGGTTTTCTCCATCAAACCCTAAGAGGGCAAAGCTGAGCACTGAACTAAGCACAGACAACAGAGCTTCTGCAGGGGCGGCAGCATCAAGAGCAAATAGAGCTCTTTGTAAATATTTGTTGTAGCTGGTTTAGTTGCTAATGCATTATTTTATACTCTGGATCCAGAGAACTGGGCCAGATCATCTCCATTATGACCCTGTTGTAGGTTCTAAATTGTTTTGGAGGCACAATAATTGAAAAATATGGGTCCCATAGCAAGGAAAGGTAAGAAGAAAGGTAAAATCATTGTATGGATTATTTTCTTCATGTTCTAAGGTGTCTTTCATTTTTATATGTATATATCACCTATTGTATTCTTTTTATATTTTTATCGATAGAAATATTTTGTGACTTCTTCAAGTATATCACTGCAATGAAGAGGGAGGAGATTTCATTATAAGTTGTCTTGGCCATGGAACATACTGAAAGGAACATACATCTCCTACCACTCCAGACAAATTTGGATGCGCCAAAAGAGAGGAACACCGTAACATCAAGAAAATTAAAAATAGCTCCAAGTCATTGCTCAAGACCTTGCTGGTAATAATTAGTGATGTCCTCAGTCTGATGCAAAAGGTAAGCCACCAACATGAGACAGGAAGACACTGGCCACACAGCAGAGAAAAATAAATAATGTATTTTCTTCAACACAGGTATTTGTTATCCGTAAAACACATGGGCTCACCACTAGACATACTCAACTTCAGCCACAACTTTTTTCCACTCCACGCACCCCCAGCACAAAACAGTGTTGGTATGGATACTTTTTAGAATTCCTGCTTTGTATTTTTCCTCTGAGTAGACATCCCTTTTTCAATGTACTTTTATATTTTAAAAAAAAATTCATTAGGGCCTCTGCTCAGTATTCTGAAACTTGATCTGTAAATCTTTATTCTGGTTTTTAGAACTGTGCAACACTAAGAGTCTTTCAAGCATAACATTCTTTACCCAACTTCCAAGGGATAAAAATGCTTAATACATGATCTAAATCTAGTGCTATTTTTTTCAGTGTACATCTGACTTTTGATCTAATCTACAGAGAGAGCAGGCTTTTAGAAATGATGCAAGCTGACAATTGATGTCTAGCTTATTGACATTTAGAAGGGTAATAGTTTGCTGGCAGCTTGTCCAGAAGTTGTTTCCGAAGCCTCAGTGCTTCACCCAAAGCTCTCACTGAAGGCCAATCTTCAAATGTCACTGGTAGAACATAAACAGATTAAAGGTTATCCTAATTAAAGCTGCTATGGGATAGTTCAAGACTATTAAAAAGAGGAAAAGAAATATTACAAAATCAGTCTACATAAAATCTTTGGTAAGAAAGAGGGTTTTGTTGGTTTTGTTTTCTTTTGTTTTTTAATTCGGAAACAAGGAATTTAAGACATATTCCGTTTTTTCAAGTACGTTCATTTAAACTTGTGTTAATTCTCATTTTAAACTGCTCTTTCTAAGCTATTGAAGTCTCAGAATATTTTTCCTTTTGGAAAAGGAATTTTCATTTGGGAAATTCTTGGCAGGTCTTGCAGTAATAAGCAAATTTTGGCATTGTGGGGAGCACCAGAAGAGGCTACATAAAAAGGCTGTGTGAAGGATTAGGACAGTGCCAAGAAGAGGACTGACAGCCTCTCTCATTCACTGCTGTGTTGGATCCCTGTTCATGTTGAAATAAAATCTTACTACTGTGTATAAAGACTCATCTGCCTCATCATTCCCATCTTGCCATAAATACTTCTCCCTTTTCCAGCCTCCAGCAAACTGTGTGGATGAAGCTGTTCTAATGTTATGATATGAGGGTTCTGTATATGAGTTCTGCCAACTTGAAAATTCAGTGTCTGTCTAATGATCCAAAGATGCCTGGCCTGAATAACAAAGAAGCACTGGGGAAGATCCAGCCTTGGTGAGTACATCAGCTCCCTGTGTTCCCCACTGAAGACAACAATATTTGGCTACTTTTCCCCTCATGTCTGAACAACTGTACAGAGGGGAATGAGGAAACACCCTATATGAACCTATTGTCTTTTCTAACACATCTTTCATTATGCAGAGCTATATGAATCACTATAAAATGTGTGAGCTGCAAGACGAGAGCCATCTTCTCATGGTAGTTTCTTCCTGTCTTCTCAATACTGCTTCCAAGTGAGTTTCTGTAGCTCCCACCAAAGGGCTGTCATTGTAAGAACTGAAGTTTTCTTTGTTGTCAGGTAACTGGCATGTTGGTGTTAGCCCTGGATAGACCATAGTAGAACTTAAGAAGTTCACAGAATAATGCCTAGTAGGACAAAACAGGAACTCAAAGAGGGAACAGAGATGACTGAACACTCACTGCATTAACAGTTCTTACATCAGGATAGTTGCTGTCAAGCCCTCAGCATGAGTGACACGTGTAGCAGCCACATTTAGAAGAATTAGATATGTAACTCTATGTAGTTTTCCATTCATATACCATGATTAGATGAAAAATAGCAGTTAAAATAAGAAGCATGTTAACAGTGTGTAGACTAATTAATTCCTCACCACTACACCTCACCATGTGGTGAGTCAACAGGAAATTCTTTCTGAACTACAGCCATTTCCCCGGAGGATTGTGCAATGGTAGAACATTGCTCTGTGTTGGGTTTGAGCACAGGATGCAAATATATGTACACTTTCTGCTGGTATTTTAACTCTTGAATACATTCCTCAATGCATACCCTAAAACAGTGTGGAACAAATTACTTCAAAGGAGCAGAAGCCCAAAAAATTATTCCTGAAATTACATAAATTTAGTCTCTAAACATCTTAGAGCTCTAGCTCTATTCTCAAGATCAGGTTGTTAAGAACAGCCACAGAGTGGCAGCTCTCAGTCTTCAATTAACTCTTTTAAAACATACCCACAGCATGGAACAAACCTGTCCTTCCCATTCCCAATGTGTTATACCATAAGCAAACATGTCAATACTTCCTCTAGGCCCCTCTGTCTGTCTCTGACCAAGATTTCCTCCTCCAGAATTGTGACCCACCCCCTGCCCCATCCATTTCCCCGAGTCTCTTCCCCTAGCTGTGAATGGGATCTCCCACAGCTTCACCTCTGCTCCACAGAAGAAAGCTGCAGTGAGTTCCTTTCTACTTTCCACAAACCCTACCCAAGTGTCAATGGTGCCCTTACCCAGTGTGCTACCGATTAGAGAAAACTGGGCTTGTGCCTCGTTAGCCCACTGCTGGTTGAGCCTGGCACTGCTTCTCTGTCTCTTGCCTTTGAAAGCCTTCATCTCCTGGGCAGTCACATGCGCCATCAAGGTGGGAAGTGCTCAGCAGCAGCAAGAGCACAGTGCCACTCTGTGGAACCACCCCAGAACTTTCTGTTCTCTCAATCTTCCTAAATCTGCTTATTCACAAAATCCTTCTTCATCTATGATGCTATCCTTGGGTTATGAAAGCATGAATATTGCAGTTTTATAGCCAACTTGCTTTGAAGATACTAGAACTGCAATTTGATTTCAGAACTTTCCCTTCTTGACAAAAATTTCACCTTCATCCTCTCCCCCAAATTCCAGACTTGCTTCAGAGCTGACAGTTATATTTTTACGGACCTTTCTGTACCCTGTTTTGGATCAGGGATTCACAGCAATTTTTTGCCAAATATAAGTCTGCTGCCTACACAGCGACAAAACATTTGGAGATGTGACATAAGAATCAATATAGGAAGGTGCTTAAAAAGACTACAAAATTATGACAGAAAAATACTGCAAATAAAACCTATCCATGCAACTTGGCATATTGGGCCAATGAAGGTATGTTGCTCATCTTTTTACTTCCATTTAAACAAAGTGTAAGTACAACAGAAGGAATTCTGGGCTACCGGATATACAGGCGATCTCATAACAAGTGTAAGACAGCACCCCTGCACTTCTTATTTAGAAAAAAGAAAAGAGCTGGAGAGGTTATATCAGTGATAAGCACAGAAATGAGTGCACAGCAGGTTTGCAGCATGACCTCTCTGTAGATATTGTGATGAGTCTGAATTAAAGCAGAGCATTCCCATTGTCACAATTTTAGTTGGCTTTTTGTGTAGTTTCTTCTCAGAATTTGGTCCAAAAATATTTACAGTTACTTCTGAAGAACAACCCAAGTCCATCTCATTGAATTCAGACTTTCTTCCTTCATAAATTGTAAGAACAGTTTAGGGCCTGTCTGTAAACCTGGAATGTCTAGTTTCCAACTAATATCAAAAGGATCTGGATAAGTATATACAGATCTTACTTCTAAATACATATTGCTATTGTTTTTATTAATCACTTTGAGAGCAGCCCGGAGGAGAAGCACTTGGGGGTGCTGGTTGATGAAAAGTTCAACATGAGCGGGCAAGTGTGCGCTGGCAGCCCAGAAAGCCAACCGTGTCCTGGGCTGCATCAAAAATTGTGTGGCCAGCAGGTCGAGGGAGGTGATTCTCTCCCTCTACTCTGCTCTTGTGAGACCCCACCTGGAGTACTGTGTCCAGTTCTGGGGTCCCCAGTACAGGAAAGACATGGAGCTGCTGGAGCAAGTCCAGAGAAGGGCCACAAAGCTGATCAGAGGGCTGGAGCACCTCTCCTATGAGGACAGGCTGAGGGAGCTGGGCTTGTTCAGCCTGGAGACGAGAAGGCTCCGGGGAGACCTAATCGCAGCCTTCCAGTACCTAAAGGGGGCCTACAAGAAAAGCTGGAGAGGGGATGTTTACAAGGGCATGTAGTGACAGGGCAATGGGTTTAAACTAAAAGACAGGAGATTTACATGAGATATTAGAAAGAAATTCTTGACTGTGAGGGTGGTGAGACAGTGGAACAGCTTGCCAAGAGAGGCTGTGGAGGCCCCATCCCTGGAAGTGTTCAAGGCCAGGCTGGATGGGGCTTTGGACAACCTGGTCTAGTGGAGGGTGTCCCTGCCCATGGCAGGGGGGGTTGGAACTGGATGATCTTTAAGGTTCGTTCTAACCCAAACCATTCTATGCTTCTGTAAGTAAAATCCTCCTTTAATCCCCTACGAAATTCAAATGATGACATTACAGGGAAAAGCTGGACATTTACTGAAGGGCAGAAAGGTCCCTTTGTCTAAAAAGTAGTCTTTTGCATGTCACTTCTCCTGTCCGCTCAGAATGCATTAGAATGTGGAAGAGCACTAGGTAAGTCTATAGTGCTATTAAAAAGCTAGGAGTAAAAGTGGTCAGTGAAATGGCGGAATAATGAATATGAATATTATCTGTATTTAATTTGGCAAGCTTAATACCTTAATTAATAATTTAAATTTATTTCTTTTTCTTCAATGATATTTCTCAGGAAATATTTATCCTGCACCTGTTAAAAGCTGCCACCTACACAACTTCAGCTAAATGAGTATTGCGAACTAAAATATTTTATTCTGTCATAGAGGGTTAGTAACACAGCCTGTTATTAAGGTTGCCTGACACTTTCCATTATAAGACTCTGCTTCCAATTGCTTATAACTTCATTAGGCTCTCACCAGTTGCCTGCCAGGTGCTACTTCAAGATGACATTCTTGCAATGTTTCATTCAAAACAGTTCAGTCAATTATGAAATTAAGATAGGGAAGGAACACTGATTTCCTACACTGAAAGTTCTATAACAATGTTGTTCCAGGAGTTTCTTTAACTGAAGACTGAAGTTGGCAGAGTCTTTCAGTTCTTGAGTAGATTTGCATGCAAAGTTGATATTACTCATTGTGTGCTACAGCAGTGACAGGTAATTTCACAGAATCACAGAATCACAAGGGTTGGAAGGGACCTCGAAAGATCATCTAGTCCAACCCCCCCTGCCAAGGCAGGACCACCTAGAGCACATCACTCAGGAACACGTCCAGTCGGGTTTTGAATGTCTCCAGAGAAGGAGACTCCACAACCTCTCTGGGCAGCCTGTTCCAGTGCTCTGTCACCCTCACAGTGAAAAAATTTTTCCTTACATTAACCCGGAACCTCCTATGCTTCAATTTGCACCCATTGCCCCTTGTCCTATCGCTTAGTGAGGCCGAGAAGAGCCTGGCTCCATCTTCCCGACACTCACCCTTAACATATTTATAAACATTTCTTAAAACTGACTTTGCTTCTACAAAAGATTGGGCTGTCAGACCAGAAAACGTGTGGTCTGCAATATGATCTTTTTTTCAGTAAGACTATTTTTTGTGAGCTGCTTCTCTCCGTGTGGGTGAAATGAGAGTGGTCCAGATGGACTGACAGAGCAATAACTCTTGCATCCACACTAGGTGTTTGGTTTTCAGATGCATTCCTTTCCTCAGGGACACCGTGGGGTTCTGGCCCAGCATTCCTAGCTGAGAAGTGCAAACATCATTGCTAAGCAAATTTGTCTCATAAATAGTCACGTGTGAACCTGATCAACAGGAAAAAATTGCAGGGTGTTTTGATGGTGCATATGCACATACTGAAGCCTGCTCAGATGTCTTTCATGCCTCGTTCATCAGTCAGCCCAAACTGACCTTTTGGAGTAGGTAACTGTGCTTCCAGTGGCCAATTTGTACAAGTGCACAGTTAGAGAAAAACCTATGGAAATTATCCTTACTTGGATACCAATCTTTCTTATAGGTATATACATCTTTCCATACCATCTCTCAGAGGCAGCTGCATTTACAGGTCCAGCCCTAGCTGTGCTCTGCTCACTTCCCAGCCTTGCCAGCCCCTGAGATGCACTCATTTTTCCCTGCACGCGTGCTGTGCGAAGCTCGCCCTGCGGCGGGCAAGGCTGGCAGGCTGGGCAGCTGCGAGGGAGGAATACGTGGGGAGGAGGGAAGAGCTAAGAAGGCTTGTCACTGGCTTCACACTGAGGACATCTGCTTTGTCCCTCTCCTAATCATCAGTAGCTGGCAAGGACCCTTGCTTCCCCCTCTGACAGCCGCAGCTGAGGCACAATGGCCCTGCACAAACAAGTGCCCACAGCCTTTCATATCTTCTTCTGTTCCTGCCCAGGAGCATTTACAGAGATGGAGTGCATCTTTCTTTGGCAATGTTCTGTGTTGCTCAGAAACAACAGCTCTTGATACCAGGTGGAGTTATTCTACAGGGCTTTTCTTTGGTGCCATAGTCAGAGGGGATCTTCATGGCATCTCCTGCCTTTCATAATCTTAATTTCAGGCCTCATGCAGCCCAAGGTTGGCCCTGTTAGCTGCCTGGTTTCAGAGGATCTTGGGAAGGTCAGAAGGTGGGGGCTATGAGAAATCAGCAACCCAACTACCTATGCTTTGGGGATGTGGAGGGGGTTGCTTTGGAGCAGTCTCATGCAGTCCCACCAAAGCAATACCTGCAGAGGTCTTTAGGAAAGCAGACATCTAGTAGCATGTTCTAGGAGGACTTTTTAGATACCCATGTGCAAGAGTGAAACAAAATCTAGCATAGAATATATTCTTTTTAGAAAGTGCTCTTCGCCCTTGACTGTCCCTGATGGAGCCATTGGAATGACCCTGGCTGGCCTGACCTCTCTCATCACCAGTGATAAATACAGCGTCTCAGGGTGGAAGCAGCACCATGCCTCTCCTCATGTAGTGGCCTGCTGTGCAGAAGATGCCTCTTTCCTAGAGAAGCTTTCCCTACAGATGAAGAGAACCAAACAGGATGCTGGACCCTTCCAAAGCAATGGCCATTGCATATATGGTCCCCAGACTGTGTGAAAGACAAACTGGTCTGTGACAAAGACAAGGGCGTGGGAAGGTCTGACAAGAAGGGGGTGTGCCAGCAGCTGGAGGTGAGGAGAGCTCATGAACATCATGTGTTGCCCACACTTCACGCCACAACCTGTACTGAGCTGCACTTCTGAAATATGCTTGCCATCAGGCTGATGTCTGCCTCAAAATCATGATGCACTTGTGATTTTACAGATGCTGCCCTGTCCTGCCACACGGCCAAACCCACCTCCTGCTGCTGCTGGTGGGGCAGAGGCAGCATGAGGAGACTGAGGCTGAGGCCACAGACCCTTCGCACACCATGCAGTACAAACAGTGTTCTGCATGCAGACAAAAGCCACTGTAATTTCTCTACCAATGCATTGCTGTGAATGTTTCCAAGCTGTAAGGCTGGTCAGGCCCTGTCCCCTGGCTGGTGGGGAGGTGAGGAGGTGTGTGGGCAGTCACTGCCATGCACGGCAGCTGCTGTAGGGGACAACAGTGCCCAGAAGAGCTGTTCTTTGTGGGCGAATGCTTTCAGCATCAGGAAGGGCTTGTCGAATTTAGGTCAGCCAAAATCTGATCCACAGGCAGGTGAGGAGGAGGACCTGCAATATGGGTGCAGTTCTGGTGTTGTGGATATGTGGAAGAGGACCAGGGTGGGAGACTTTGTGGGACAAGCACTGGCAGACTCTGGCCCTTCTCTTGCATGTGCAACTTTCCTGACAGCATGGGGATCTCCATGGGGAGCCCTTCTGGTCCCTCCCTCAAGGGACCTCCCAGTGTTTCCCCAGGAGTGCAGCAAAGGCAGCAGGGCACTGCAGGTGACCTTCCCTACTCAGGTTAGGGTTAAGGTTAGGGCTAGAGTTCAGGTTAGGGTTAGGGTCCTCTCAGCTAGGGCATAATGAAAATTACTTGGGATCACTGCTGAATTGTGACGAGGCTTAAGGAGAAGTTCTTGGGATAGATCCAAGAAGAAAAACGGGGGAAAGAGTATCCTTAAGGAGATACCAGTGCAATTTTTAAAACAGTGAAAGCAAAGTCAGAGTTTAAGAGAAACTGGAGATTATGGATCAAAGCGACAAAACTGCAGCAGCAGGAGGGAGGTTGCACCTATACCTTCTGAGAATTGTATACTGATTGCTTTTTGAACTAGCTAAGGCAGTACTGTCTTGTTAGCCAAGTTCCTCTGGTCCTTCTATGCTCCCGAACGTCAGAGTGTCAGGAATAGCTTGTATAATTTTGTTGCTGATATGACTGTGGATTATTGCCAGTGTTGAGTTAATGGCAAGGTTAATGGCAGCTGGGAGTGGTGTTGGGGAGAATTTCTGAAGCATAAACCCGTGGACTGTGTCTGCTTTTTTTTCTTTTTTTTTTAACCTTACAGACAGCCAGTATGTGTCACTAAGTTTTTTTATGACTAGAGGATGAGATACTAGGACAAAACATAACATCTGATAACACCTGCAATCAAATGTGTTCAGTTGTGCTAGACTGGCCTAAAATTAAGTTTTCACACTGGGAGCTTAATGGCATCATTATTTCCCCGTCACACGTATGTGTGGTGAGGTGAGCTGTTAAATATGTGTGCCCTGAAGCTCTTGGTAAACTGCCCCTCATCGTGAGATACATTAACTGCTGCGATATGGCGCAGGTTAGTGCAAGTAATCAGAGGGAAGGGTGTCCGCAGGCAGAGACAGCTGGTCCCTGCCAAAAGCCCAAACGATGTGATGTCTCCTTCTCGCCTTCCAGGAGTACAGAGCACCAGCAAGGGGTGGCTGTGCTCGCCTGCCCGGCCCCGGCTTGCTCGCTTTGGGCAGTGCCAGAACACAAGCATGCTTGGTGGGTATAGCCGAGAGGAAAGGAGGTTGCTAAGCTTTTTTGGTGGGAAACACACTCTCGCAGTGGCATTTCAGCTGTGCTGGCAAGCCAAAGAAGGGGGTCGGGGTATGCGCTAAGACTGGAGAAACTGTGGTACTGGGGAAGCAGCATGAAGTCACTGTACAAGCCTCTGTTTTCATGTTGCTCCTTGAAGTCATATTTTCTTCTGGGTTTTACATCATTTTACACACTTGGAAATGTCTACACGTATGGATTTCAATAATAAATAATAAAAAAATTCCATGCCAGAGACAAAGTTATTCAAAAACTTCTTAGAGCAATACTGGCCTTACCTAATCACCGTTCCTTTTGGTTTCTTCCTGCTGCTACTTTTAGTTTCATAGAATCATAGAATCCCTAAGGTTGGAAAGGACCTCCGAGATCAAGTCCAACCATCAACCCAACACCACCATGCCTACTAGATCATGTCCTGGAGTGCCACGTCTACACGTTTTTTGAATGTCTCTAGGGACAGTGATTCAACCACCTCTCTGGGCAGTCTGTTCCAACACCTCACTACTCTTGTAGTGAAGTTTCTTCACTTCCTCTTTCTGCAGTCTATCTACTTTGATTTATGTGGGACTTTGTACACTGCTTTCAGGTACCTGCTCTTTATTCTATGTATTATTCTAGCCACGTCTAGTGCAGAAAATAAGTTGGTTCAAAGTCCATTTGTTCTGTCAGACCAAGGGCTATTTGTTACACAAACATCTCCACTTCATGACAACCCCATCATATGGCTGGTATTTGTAGTGCTCTCAGAACCACAGTGCTGTGCTTAGATTCAAACCAAGCTAATTGCATGAAGCAAACGACATGTGTTAGATGGGATTGTAAGTGTATGCAGTAGTTGGAAACTAATTGTTTAACAAGTCTCCAAAAATCTCTTATTAGAGGAGCCAACAGATGTTAAAACAGCCCTATACCTAATATTGATTTGTTTTCCAGCCGGTTCTTACTTAACTGTGTCTTATGATACATCAGTGAGTCACCGATATATTATTTATGAAAGCAGGATGCATTTAAGTTATATTTAGAATGCAAGTATATCTTACTAGAAATACAATATTTAGCAGCCCATGCAAGGAATACAGAGCAGAGCAATTACTGCTTATGGGCCTAGTTTTCACAAGGTGAAAAAGAGTGCAGTCATTTATATGCTTGTATAGAGAGTGTAAAATACTGCTAGAGCAAAGAGGAAAGATACTACTTTATCCACGCTGGTGTTTGTGACTACAGAAAGTACACACATTAATCTTTTTTGGTTTATAAGGGGCTAATAATGAGATGAGGTCTCTTTGAGTTACAGAACAACCAAAGAACATGATGAATCATACAATGTTGAGTTGTATTAAAGAAAAACCGCTATGCAATTTTAGGTATTTCTGTCACAGGATACTTAGCAGTGACTTGTGGTGACTTGTCTCATCATTTGCTGTACGGAACCACTAAACAAATAGTGCTGGATCAACTATTCTTGTATTCTTGCCATGTAAACTGTGCATCTGGCGGGAAGCTACATACCTCTGAAATACATTCAAATGCAACATGAAATACATTAGCTATGGAAAGGCACGTACAAGTTTAATGTTATACGTGTAATTCTGCCAGTGTACTTCAAGAGTTACAGTGAGTTGTGACTCTTCAAAAACAGTCTCCCAGTAGAGCAACCTTCTAGTAAGGCACAAGATGAAGCGTTACATGAGGGAAAATTAGTCCAAAGTGCCTTCCTGTACACTGGCCTGAGGGTGAGGGGTAAGATGGAAAAGTTGCTTCGTTCCTTGTCTTTGTCAGTGATGAAATAAAACCTGAGAGAGCAGCAGACATGCAGAAACCATTTCTAGAACTTAAAAGCTCTAGAGGTGCTCAGCAGTATGACTGTATTTTCCCCTTATGTGAACCCGACATAGAGCTGGCAGGGATTATTCTTCATCAGGGGTAATATTTCTGCCTTCAAGCTGCATCTTGCTGCTTAAAGGAATGTGAGTCTGAATGAATGAGATCTGGTCTGGCGTGTGCCGTATAGGGGCAGTGCAAATGCATCTTTCCTTCTAAGAGATTACCTCTGAAGTGACTAAAGAAGGAATGAATCTTCATTATTATCAGAACCTTTTTTTAACTATCTAGTTCTGTTAAGAATATCTCAGCAATATCATGCTTATTTGAAATCTGTGTATTGAAGGGTTAAAAATATTTTCTCTTGGCATATGTCAAGTAATTCCTGTTACTGAAAAGAATTAAAGCTATATGCAGATTTCAAAGCAGGCAGTTATTGGAAATTATCAGTGTCTAGTAAATTCCAATATGAATTATTCATTCACATAATACCTTTGTAAAGCAACTTTACATACTTCTTCCACTGATCAAGATAGTTTGAAATTAGACTTACAAGAGTAAAATTTGTAATTCATTGAATAGGTCACTAAAGCTATGAGAGATGATTATGTATGGGATTGTAATTCTTTAAAGTAGTGCCTTCAATAATTCAAAGTCATGCTGTAGAACTCTCTGTTTGTGGAGTGTTACTACCCTGGGTTTTACATAACTATATAACATGTTGTTTTCAGTTTGTAGCATTTGCCAAACTTTAACTTTGGTCTGACACAATATACTAAGATTTTAAGGGGATCTTTTCTTTTTTTCTTTTCTTTTCTCTTCTCTTTTCTTTTTTCTTTTCTTTTCTCTTCTCTTTTCTTTTTTCTTTTCTTTTCTCTTCTCTTTTCTTTTTTCTTTTCTTTTCTCTTCTCTTTTCTTTTTTCTTTTCTTTTCTCTTCTCTTTTCTTTTTTCTTTTCTTTTCTCTTCTCTTTTCTTTTTTCTTTTCTTTTCTCTTCTCTTTTCTTTTTTCTTTTCTTTTCTCTTCTCTTTTCTTTTTTCTTTTCTTTTCTCTTCTCTTTTCTTTTTTCTTTTCTTTTCTCTTCTCTTTTCTTTTTTCTTTTCTTTTCTCTTCTCTTTTCTTTTTTCTTTTCTTTTCTCTTCTCTTTTCTTTTTTCTTTTCTTTTCTCTTCTCTTTTCTTTTTTCTTTTCTTTTCTCTTCTCTTTTCTTTTTTCTTTTCTTTTCTCTTCTCTTTTCTTTTTTCTTTTCTTTTCTCTTCTCTTTTCTTTTTTCTTTTCTTTTCTCTTCTCTTTTCTTTTTTCTTTTCTTTTCTCTTCTCTTTTCTTTTTTCTTTTCTTTTCTCTTCTCTTTTCTTTTTTCTTTTCTTTTCTCTTCTCTTTTCTTTTTTCTTTTCTTTTCTCTTCTCTTTTCTTTTTTCTTTTCTTTTCTCTTCTCTTTTCTTTTTTCTTTTCTTTTCTCTTCTCTTTTCTTTTTTCTTTTCTTTTCTCTTCTCTTTTCTTTTTTCTTTTCTTTTCTCTTCTCTTTTCTTTTTTCTTTTCTTTTCTCTTCTCTTTTCTTTTTTCTTTTCTTTTCTCTTCTCTTTTCTTTTTTCTTTTCTTTTCTCTTCTCTTTTCTTTTTTCTTTTCTTTTCTCTTCTCTTTTCTTTTTTCTTTTCTTTTCTCTTCTCTTTTCTTTTTTCTTTTCTTTTCTCTTCTCTTTTCTTTTTTCTTTTCTTTTCCTTTCCTTTCCCTTCCCTTCCCTGAAATTTCTCACAGAAACCTTTGCATCAGAAATATGTCTTTGAAAAGTAGCCCAAACCTATCCTAGTTATAAAACATTTAAAAATTTATACCTTATATATTCTCTGGCTGCCAGAGCTACACGTAAATTGACCAAGTATTTAATATCACCAGTCACTCTCTAAGAGTGACAGATCATATTAAACTTCTCAGATTCAGAATTCTTGACCCTACTGCCTGATCTGGCTCCAGGGAGACCACTGGGAGCTAAGGGCTTTTTCCCCAGGGCATTTCTCATCTCTTCCAACAAGATTTGGAATCACGTGGAAGGATGCTATCTTAGAGAAAGGTACATGGGATGAGACCAGGAACTCCAGAATAGGGTAAAGGAGCAACTGTAGGATGGAGAAGCAGCTGCAACTTTAGTATGTGAGAGCCTCTCCTAGAGAAGACTTTTGAGGAGAAGGAAATACTGACAAAAAGGGTTTCTCCCACCTCTCTCATATAAACGAAAAAGAAACCCAGTGTTTGAACGTTTTCTACTCTCTTTGAAAGATATATGTATTGACAAATCCTGTGAAATATTATTTATTTGTAACCCATCGGTTGAACAGGTCTCTAGACATTCTTGGAAAGAGGAAGGAAAACACTTCAGGCTGACACGTCACATGCACGAAGAGTTAACACTAAGTAAAAGACTCATAGTTGCTTCAAACAATGTTGAACCTGGGAATGTGTTGGGTTTTGTCTGGACTGAGGAGGGAGAGAGAGAGAGAGAGACTCGAAAAATTTGCTGTGAGGCTTCACTCAATCATGCAGTGGATCAGAGTCATGCTTCAACTCCGTGATCACCCTCATGTATGACACAGAAAAAGCGTGAAAGCTGTAAAGTACTGAGAGCTTAGCTTTAAAACAGGCACTGGATAAAGTTACAAGTGCAACTGCTGCAAAGATGCTTGGAACTGTCTTTGTACTGGTAATTTGTTAGCATTAACAGAATTCTAACTTTCAGTTCATACTAATGTACCTTATTGCCAAAACACAGCTTATTGCTATGCAATAAGCATAGCAATTGTAGCATTTATGCTACAAACGTTACCAGGCTTTTTAAAATGCAGGCGTCTTCCTGACAACAATGTAGATAAGATCTTTCCAACTTTAATTCTGAAATGTTAGTTTTGTAATGTCCGTTCTCATATTTTAGGTGTGCTTGATGGAGCTGAATGGTACCGAATAAACTGCTGATCTTTCAGCTTGGTTCACTGATTCAAGCCCACAATGAATTGCTGAGCAAAGTGCAGGGTTTTTCAGGTCAGACCATATTGCGTAACAACGAAAATTTGCCCATGCCAGAATCTCTGCACATAAACTGGGTGTAGGCAGAGTAAACAGAACGGATCCCTACAGGTTATGTCTTCTGGTTACTAGCCAGGACTGAAGCCCTGTTCTCCCCGCTTTTTCAGCGCTGTTGCCTGTCGTCTTAGCTGTGTTACGGCTACCACAGCTATGCTGGTTTTGCTGCAGTCATACTTTCATCCTGCTATCGTCAGGTTATAGCTGTATTTTCCTTTGTAGAAGTGTTTGAGTGCTTAAACTTCTTTTTTTTTTTCTACAGTGTTAAGGCTTAGGGGTAGCCCGAGAGTGTACCAGATCAGCTTTTGCTGAAAGGCAACGTAATGACAAAATTAAGCATGGGAATAACTCCACGTACATCTGCAACTGAACAGTGTAATGTCTGACACGCATGGTGCACCTGCTGTCATCCCCAGGCCACTCTCAGGATGTCCTCCACAGCACTTCAGCGCCTGCTCTGTCCCTGCTCTGTAGCAATACCACTACCATCCTGTTAGGCAAGCCTAGATGGACTGGAGGCCTTAGCTCCTACACCACTGCTGGGACAGGTTAATAATGTTGCCTGAGAAACCAACTATTCCTTCCCTCCTAGCTAAAGGGCTGGTTTAGAGCCAGATTTGAGCCAGACTATTGGTTAAAAAGCAGCAATTTTGAAGGAGGGAGATATGATGAGATCAAAGCAAGGTGCACGCCCTCCACAGAGCTTACAGACCACGGGTGCAACCAAAGCATAGCTGTGGAGTGCCTTCCTCCAAGACCCTCATCCAGCCACACCAGCCTACTCATCCTCATGCTCAGATGTGCAGCCACCACATGTTGGATTTTGACTGCCTAAAACATTACCAGAACAGTGGCCTACGACAGGAAAAATTCACTGCTCAGACTAGACTGGCACACCTTTATTCTAGTTTTCTGCTGTACCTTGGACTCTCCAAGGCAGTCAGTAGTGCTGACGATCCTTGTGCCAGTGGAGGCGGCGAGGTGATCAGCAAAGTCTGCCTGCCTGAAACTCATTCCACTGTGAATTTATGGTCCTCCTAGATCACAGTGGATTTGTGGGCACTGGACGAGTATACCGCATTTGTTTGCCACCTCAGATAGACAGGGGTATCCCCTGCACTATCCACCTCCTTACAGACACAAGGTTACTAGCATTAAGGAGTCAGCACCAGCTGATGGTGCTTGTCCTCTGTAGGACTTTATCATCCCTATGCAGACGACCGTAGACCATGCAGAAGTTTTAGTAAAGGCTTCATAAAAATGTAGCAATGAACCATCCAGACTGCAGACTTCACCCAAGGGAGGACTTGACAACTACTACTTCACTGTAGTCTTGTGGGAACAGATCGAGTAGGAGTTCGGCTGAAGCTAAAAGACCCCACAGTGTGTTTTTCACGCACATGTACACATCACTGATCATCACGTCTGGAACAGGAGCTCTCCTGAATGGTTAGGGATTGGACGAAGACAGGAAACAGCTTATGTAGGATGTATGAGAAAACACACGCAGATTCCACTGTGTGGCTCCATTTGAGGTGCATTTTGGTGCTTGTGAGAACACCAAACTTGCTCATACCTACTGGTGCTGTACAAGCAGTGTGTGTGACCCGTGAATAACCTAGAGTCCTTAGTCTTCTCTCTGCTGGGAAGGAGGGAAGGGGAAGCCTGTACTGTGGCTTGCTGTATCCAGAGCGTGTCCAGGGGACAGCATCTGTCTGTAGAACTTTGCAGCACTCTTGTATCCATGTGCTCACCCCAACTCTGACCTTTCCCTGTCTCAGACACACACAGAGAACAGAGAGGCCCTCACTCAGTTAAAGAGTTAGAAAGGGAATTTATTGAGAAGGCAGACAGACTGCTCTGATCAGTTGGGTTTTTTTTCCCATGCTTGTTCCTCCCCAAACCACTGTACTCGCTCCATTCCCTCATTTTTGGTTCCTCCCCTTAACATCCCGTAATAACTCTGACACAATCCCAGAATGCTCCCCCCTTATCCCATAATAAGTGCCACCCCCTGGGGCAGGGACCTGCCCTCTGCAGTGCCCTGGAAACCACCCTGGGATGCACGGTGCTGGGTCTAACTCAGCCCGGGGGCTGGTGCTCTCCCAGGAAAGCCCAGGGGGGCTGGGGCAGGGTATGCTTTATTCCCCTTCCCGTATTTTTCTCATGGTCTTCTCAGAAGCAGGCTTTGCATTCCAGGCATGGACACATCAAGGAGAGAGGAGGGAGAAACACACGAATCTGCCCGTTGCCTCTCAGATGTCATTGCGTGCCAGCCCTGAGGAGCAATAGCTCAGGAAGAGATGCAACTTAGACAAACTACCTCTACTGAATTAAGCTTTCAGACCCTCAGTTCTCTAAATTTCATAAAAATGGCAGCAAAGGTATCATTTGTCTTTTAGCCGTGCTCTTGTGCAACAAATGTCTCAAGCTAAAAGCAGAGAACTTACAGAGCACAGGTCACAAGTCAGTGGCGTGTTGCAGCAGAACAAGCGTGAGTAAGAGCTCTCCCGTACTGAGGTTCTGGCTATTTAGATTGATTTTCTTTAAATCGTCTTTGCTTTTTTAAATAACATTGACATATATGTTGCTTATTCTTTGACTTCACACCCCACGCCCTCCTCTAACTTAGATACTGGCAAGCTAAGGAATGAATGGAAGATTTCTCCTTCTTCCAAGCTGCGCTGAAACACATCTCAGAAACAAAATATTTGATTTAAATGCTGTGTATTCTGCAAGGCATCCTACACCTTTAGGCTAAAACAAAGCCGTGACACGTTTATTTCTATCATTCATAATGTTCATTCGTTAATCTCTGCCATCTGGCAATCCCCAGACCATGACTGAGCCTGGTCTGAGGGAAAACGTGAAGTCTTTCCCCACAGAAGGTACAGGAGATGCCATGATGCAGGCATGAGGTGTGCTGGGCCACTGGTCCAGAGAGTGGGCTTGGCCCCTGCTTCATTTACTGCTACTGACACCACTCTGAGCTGTGTATGGATGAGCCTGGCTGGGCGAGTGTCCTGAGAAGCAGGAAATACAAGTTTTAATTCTTGCAAAGAGAAGAGGACACTGAACTTTCTGCTTCCCATTTTGAGCATTTTAGCCATTTAGCTGGTTTAGAAACTGGGGAGAAGACTGAAGAAAGAAGGCAGAAAATCACCCCACTGGTAAGGGTAGTGAGATGACGATACGACAGGTGCAGAGGCATTTGGGGAGCTGCCCTGTCCTGCCGTGGTACAGCAAGTGCCTGATGAGAACATGCGGACTAGAGGGGCTTGGGACCTCTGTCCACACTTCAGGACCTGATCCGACCAGGGGCTAAGCAGGTCCTTTCGTGAAGAAGCAATTCTGTCAGTGTTGGGCAACGTAAGTAAAATATTAATAAGATGCATCAGGACTATACCAGAATTATTTGGTGTTTTCAAGATCACAATTATGCTTGCACATGCCCAAATGTTGTATCAAGTGTTCTTTGGGAGAGGGCCCTGTTCTGCTCAGACCCACTGGTTCCAGAAGAGTGTCTCATCCCTCAGCTGTGACAACTATTTCTGCTTGACACAATACGATTCAGTGATCCAATACTGGTCATACTGAAATGCAAATTACTTTCTTTCATGAAGTTACTAAACTAACCAAGCAGCTCTTCCTGGGTGACAGCCCCTAATCATTACTTACCATTACGAACACTTTTGTGTCGTTCATAAATTGTTGCAGTGATTTCTTTTTTCTTCCTTTCTTCTCTGACAAAAATGTTAAATAGCATTTAGCAATAGCATAGATTTCAAATCAAATCCCTGTAGGAAACCTCTAGACACATTACCACACAAGCATTTTCTCTTTACAACCTCATTTTAAAAGCCATTAGTCAGCAAGTTTTGAATCCATTTAATGTTTTCAGGCTAAGTTTATAATTGTGATTCTAGTTTCCTAATAAAAAAGTGAGATGCTATTAGGGCAAATGCCTGACAGAATCTAAAAAAATGAATACATAATGGATATTATTTATCAACTAGATCTATAAACTAAGAAAAACATCCAGTTACTTTGAAAAGATATATTTTTCATAAAATAAAGTTGATATTAAGAAGAGGGGAATAAAATTATTTATTAATGATGATGTCAAACATTCTGTTATTTGCTTAGGACTGAGATTTGGTGGCTAGTTTGCCCTTTTAAAATATTGGCTTAAGATAAGCTTTTTTTCGGTTCTCTGTAATTTCCCCTGTGTTTTAAACTTTATTAAAAATCAACACACATAGCTGAGGAAGCTTATTAGATGAGGTGGTTTAGCCCTCCTGGTTAAAAAAAAAAAAAGAGAGAGAAAAAAAGAGCCGTACTAGCTGCTATTTTCACATTTTTCAGGAGACTGTTGGGATGGAACTTCTCACTTCCACTTTTTAATCAGCTCAGTCTTCCCTCTCACTTGCGGAGTGATGTTGGGGTATGCTCATTAAAATCAACTCTAGTTCACCTCTGATATTACAGACCCTTTCCCCACTATCTTTTCAGACATTACACCAGCTAATGGATTCATAATTATTCCTAGCTTTTCGAAACAAAACCATCACGTATAGATATGAATGAGCATGCTTCTGTGTATGGATACATGTGCAGTAAGACATTAATTATGTTATTAATTTGGAGACTGTTCTGTTTACATACCGCAGACATAATGAAGGCACGATGGCTTGCCCATACACCCTGCTAAAATTTTGTTCCGTGGTCAATTTCTCTTCATCTGGCCGTGCTTTGAAGAGGTACTTCAGTAAAATGCAGTGGCTGGAGGCAGCACAGGTGCTGCAGGCAGTGTGCCGAGCACCTCGGGAATAAGAACAGCGGAAGAGAAAGCAGTGCTCTGCCGTTCATTTACCAAACAGCTCTTCTGAGCCTTCTTCCACAGCTCCTGGCTCAGGGACACGTGTTTGATCACTTTAAATATATACACATATATTTGTAAATATGTCTAATAATACATAGCAAGAATATTCCAGATTAATGTTAATTCATAAAAATAGATTATTTTGCACTATATTAAGTTGTTTCCTACTAGAAAAAATATGCAGCCTTAGCTTTAAATGGCTGAGGGGCAATATTTTTAAGCTTTAATAAGTTCCTTATTTTGACAGAAAGCAAGCCTGACTTTTACCTCAAGCATCTAGGCATTTTTAAGAAGACTAAGAAATGTCTGGCTGCAGAGAAGAGAGGAGGGTGTGACACTACAAACTGAAAGGCAGCTACAAATGGCTAGAGGAATGTTTCCCTTTTATGTCTGGGTTTAGAAGAATTACAGGCAACCAGAGCTGAACGCTCCACCCTCCTGTGAGCATTTGCCAGCCTCCCTCACAGGACACAAATAGAATAAAACAAGGCCTTACCTGAGTAACAGTTACAGATTTTGTCTTTGTCCCACCCTCACCCAAAATCTTGTCTCCCCTACACTGCTGGTAAATATAAATGTTAGATGTAACATCAGGCTGGCTTGTTTTCCAAAGAAAATAGATTAACTGGAACCAAATACACTTTTTATATAGAAAAATAAATTTACTCCAGCCAAATACACACATATTGAACAGTATATCAAAACTAATCGTGCAGTAATTTGTCCACAAATCAATTACACCAATATTGTATCACGTCATACATCAGAGATCTCACTGTCTGTACTTGAACCAGGAATATATTTCTGTATTCGAGAAGAGGAATAAGGCTCAAACAGGAGGGAACCTGTACATGAGTTTTAAGGGGGAGCACAGCACTCTTAGCACAGCCATGAAAGAGGATATGTTCTGTATATTAGCTAGAAAAAAACCACAGGTGATCCTTCTCAGATAAATTTCACACATAAATCTTATTTCTTTTATTAGACAATGTGAGACCAAATCTTGAGACTTTCCTGTATTTTTCTACACCATCTGAGTAACCTCCCACTAAAATGGTACGTCCAAATTACAACACAGAGATGTGACATCTTATTGAAATGCAGTGTTATTAACTCTTCCTGCACGTGCATCAGCCACACGGAGCAGCGGGACCTGTGTCTACTATTACATGCTTTAATTTGGAAGTATCTTGCTGCGCTCCATCTTTCACTACCTTCCTACCCAGGTTCCTGATAACACAATCTAATCAGCTAAAACAAGATTATATGGTAACTGTAGATGCCTAGCATGGACATTTGATCCCTACAGGATTTCTCTATTAAACTCGTTTTGTTTCTCTCATTAATCTTATTAGAAGCTTGTTCTGCAATAAAGAAAGGATGTAATCTGCCACTGACAAATTGCTTCAGACTCTTCAGTCCCCACGTCTTTCCTTTCAAAAGGCTTTCCCCTCCATGTTTCTTCTGGTTACTTAAATAAAAACCAAGCTGAGAGAAAACAGGTTTTGTAGGTCTTTTCAAAAACCTTTATAAAAATGCAGTGAAGACAATTCAAGTATTTTTCACCAATCCTTAATCATGTCTTTTGAGATCTTAATTTCCAAGCTTCAGGCTCCTCCCATTCTGTGTGTTTTGGTCCTGTCAGTACTTCTCGGACATCACAAAGAACTGTTCCTTTGCATTATCTGCACTTGCAGATTATGAGATAACCCTCAAATTGCAAACTTTCAGTTGCCTGGCTATCGAATAAAACCTCAAGCACTAAGCTGGGAAGAAGACAGAGCGAAGTAGAATCTATTGAGCCCACAACGCTAAGAGGTAATTTGTTTAAAATAGCCAAAGATGAGAAATACCTCATGTTTCAATTGAATGCTCCTCTGTACGCTCATCACTCTTTCTGAGCAGATGGGAGCCTCTTCCCCACCTCTCGGAAGAGGGCCCTGAGCAGCAGAGGCAGCACGGTGCTCTGTAGTAGGACTCCTCTGCAAGACTATTTCACTTGCAAGCAGTAATTAAATACCCATCTGCTAAATGTTGAAGAAAGCAAGTAAAAGTGAGCTTCTCCTGTCGATGAGAAAATTTGTGCAGAAAAGGGAGAAACTTGTGTTGTGCACTGTGCTCCAATGATTATTCAATCTGAAATACTTATGGAATCATTAGCTGCAAGTATCCCCCTCCCAGATGAATACCATCATTAGAGGAGTGAGTGACGTTCACTTTTGCACTGAATAGTCCATTGAGCTGTTGATTATTTCATGCAAAATGAAACAGCTTCTGCAAAGGAGACAAACACAGCACTTCACCTTAGACTACGCAGGAGCCTGATTGCGGGATATCCTACAGGGAAGTGGGAGACAGAGATTCAAGAGCTGTCAGGCAGAGGAGGCAATTAGATCTTAGATTTTTGGGTGAGTGCTCAAGCTGTCTGAAGACAGGAGAGATGACAACATCACCTTCTCTTCTAGCTGTATTCTTGTGTAAGCCAAATCTGTTAAGGTTTTAAATTGTCCCTTCAGAAAAAAAAAAAAAAGAAAAAAAACCACACAAAAACACCAAACCAAACCTAACAACAACAACAAACAACAAAAAACCCACAAAAAACCCACACCATGTCTGTGAATCCTGGCAGAATTTGTGTAAGATAAACTTATCGTTGCAGTGACTGAAAAAATATTTCCAGTCATTGTCAGAACAGAATTGTAGGTAAAAGGAACACTACTATCAAAACCTTAGGTAATTAGGGAGTTTGGACATTACCAGGATGTGGCAGTAGCATAGTGAAAATTATTAAGAACCAGATATTCTACTTAGTGAATGCATTTATCAGAAGCCTGCCTTCATTTTGCTGCACTCCAAACTCTGAACTTAGAAATAAAGTAAGTAAATCATACTTATAACATTATTATGAGGTAATCAAATACTTCACAGTTATGAAATTCTGTAATGCATATCATAAATACAAATTTCTAAAGTAAGTTCTTGTAGGTAGCAGGTCCTATTCAGTGCAGGAAGTGCTGTGGTGCTTGTTTCTTTTATGGTAGTTCAGAACCACTCCTTTTTGAGAGGCCTAGTTTATTTTAAAAGTTTTCTTAAAAAAATTGTACTGACGCCTTCTAAATCTTTGGCTTCATTTTTCTCTGTTGAGCTATTTTCAAATGCTGTAGAATACATTATAGCTGTAAATGTCTATTGTGAATAAAGTTCAGCCACACGTATTACTAAGCATCTGAAACAATTCCAAAGGTTTGTGACTATCAAGAGTATTGATAAACAATTAAATCTCTATCATCCAGTATCTAGCTTGAAAATCTGTTGAGAATGATGTTCAGAACAACATTTTCAGAGTTTTACAAAATCTTATATTGTGCTAGCATGTTCTCTACAGTTTAAGACCTGTAATTCTTCCTCTTACAGTCTGTTGGTGGGTGAGGGAACCAGGTAATGGGCCATGAATGCTTTGTGCTTCAGCTGCTGGACCACCTCCCCAGTCTCCTTGCCAGCCACCAGTCATTCTGGCTCTGTGTTGCAAGGATGCTACATGCCTGCGTCCAGCACAGGAAGGGTGAAACCAGTTGACGTGATCATATTCTTTCTTCCCACTGTTGAGGGTACGCTGCAGCTCACAGTTCTAAAATGTTTTGCCAGTTTAACTGTAGAAAGTAACTCAGCTTGCCTAGCTTCAATTAAGCTTCTTCAAAAGGAAGCTTTCTAAAAAACTTCCAAACCAGATAAGTGCAGACGTACATCAAAGGTAGCTGTCAAAATAAATGTAAAGTAAAAGTAAGGTGACCTTATCCTTTCTGTGACATATCCTCTTATATCGCATTCATCTTCACTCCATCAAATGTTTGTCTGATTCACATTCCTGCACCAGAATGGCATTTGCTAACTGCACTGTATTCAAACTAGCTTAGTGAACAGGTTCAGTTCTCATCAATCAGTCACGGGGAAATGTTGTCTTGAAAAGTATACTTTTTTAAAATACACCAGGCTTTTGTCAGTAATCTGATAAATTGTCAGTGATTATATTCAGTGGAATATGTTTTATATACAATGTGATGTCTTAGCTCCTTTGAAAGCCATCATCTTTCTCTCCAGAAACTGTGAAGAGTGCGTTGTAGAAATGGAAGAAAGACTACTTGTTTTATTCTCTGGTTCCCTGGAAATTTTCAGTGGGAAATTTTATCTTCAGGTAAGTGATAGAGTTATGGATTATCTTCACATTTATTCTCTATTTTACCAGTTTACAAGATGGGGAAGACATCCACACTGTCACAGCAATTCAATATTATGTACGGAGGAGTTCAAATTATATCTCAGCTGCAGGGGCAAATGTTCAGGTGCCCTTGTGTTTCCTCCCAGTTTGTTTTGTAAGTGAAATTTATGCAATTGTAGCCCTGCTCTGTCCTTTTCTCTCTGTCTGTGCTCTTCAATAACTTCCAAGGCAGGAAGATGGCACTAGTTTAAGAAAGGTGAGTTTTATGACATAGACAAGCAGAAAGATCCAGGAGGGAAAAAAAATGGTTGTAGTGTCACCTCATGATTTATGAAATGTCAGAGAATCCAGAAAGTTAGAATAGTTCTAAATTTTGCAGATGACAGCAAATGCTGAGTTTGAAAACTCATTCTTTAGTTCACAATAGACAGAAATGCATAGGAAATCAGGCTTTGGATTCTGCTTCTGGACTGTTTGCTTGGATTACTTTGAAATTTTCAGGAAGTATATCGTAAAACCCCAAGAACTAAAGATACTTACCGAAAGTTGGAAAATGAAGGACAAGAAAAGTAGTAATTTTCATTTTGTTTTTGTCTAAACGTTATAACTGAGAAGTGCTAATATTAAATTTGTACTCATTTTGGTCATGATTGTTATTCACACACGGTGTTCAGGGCCTGCTTGGTCCTAGAGACATGGGATTAGATTATCTCTTCCACAATGGACTGTTTTATAGAAGTTGGACATCTACTTATGTAGTGTTTGTTAACTGAATCTGAATGGTACAGGAGAAAACACTAGTGCAGAGGACCCTGGAGTCACCAAAGTACATTAACTTTGTTACAAGGATATGACGACTACTGAATTTTTGCCCCAGCAATATTAAACAATGAAATAAAAAACACTGCAGGAAGCCATTGCTGAATGGAGACATAGTGTGTGCCAGCAAAGAATTTCCCCTCACTGAGCTTATCATTATCCAAGTAACATTAATTTGAGATGGCTGAAACTACACCAGCTTTTGGCTGCATAACTATGTTCATGTGCAGCATGATTATGTTTTTTCCTCTACAAATTTCTAATGCAACTGTGTTTCAATACTGTCTAATGTAGACCAAGGTTCTGATGCTGAACAGAACCATCTCCCCAGATAACAAGCACTCAACCACAAGCACTACACCAGAGTGATGGTGCCTAACAGCACGGCAATACTGGCAGCTGAAGAGTGTCCTTCATTGTCCTTCTTGTCCTTCATTTTCCACCCTAGGATCCTAATGCCAGCATCCAAAGTTCCTGCACGCATGATCTCTTATAGCCCTGGGATATCTATATTAACGGTAACTGACCTTTCTTGCAGTCAGATCTTTGGTGTAGCCTATGGTAGATGACCAGATGACCTTTATTTGGGAGAACCATCTTAGTTTTCAATGATACCTTGTTGTCCTGAGAAATGAAACACAGATTGACATTCGCCTTTCATTCTGGCATTAAGATATATATCTTGAAAGCTTCTTTCTTTCAGTCAGCCTAGATATTCACAGCTTTGAATAATTTGCTTCATACGATGACTCTAAAATAGCTAATTAGAAGCCTATTATACAATATTGTGTCTACAAACAGGAGAAAAGAATCATTTTTCTACAGAGAATTTTCTTGGGAGAAACATATTCAATTACTCATGACGGTCTATATTAAGGCATTTCTTTTTTATGTTTGGAAATCTCATTAACTTTCCATCCAAAGTGTTTTTGTTTGGATAGGGGTTTTTTTGTTTGTTTACGTGTTTTACAGATGTGAAACCGTATTGTATAAGGAATCAGTCCTCTTACTGAAAGTATAAGAAAGCCTAGCACTGCTAAACCTGGGCTCACAAAGGTTCGTATGAAAATTCCTCTCTAACCAGTTTGCCCAGCCTCCCGTCAGTCAGTGCCCGAGTCAGCAGCAGGCTTCCAGGTCAGAGCTTCAGGCTTTGGGGCCAGTGAGTAGCCAATGCTCTCATACTTTCACAGTTTGCATGCCCCAAACTTCCACATGTAAAATGCTAGTCTGGTCTGACCAATTGAAAATTGGCCCTTTCATGGTATTACTTCAGTGAAATGAGAATTTTAGGCTTTAACCTAGCATTTTAGTATTTTACCATCAGGGGAAAAAATTAGTATTCCGGAGAACAATTATCTGTTGGTTTAAATAGAACAAACGTTAAAGGAAATATCCTGAGCTTTCAGCCCTGGAGAGCATCTAACAGAACCATAGGCTATAATTAAAATTTGCAGGAATGTTCTCAGAAGATAATATTTCCCCACAATTTAATACACCACAAAAAAAGAGTAAGTTGGATAAGCAAGCATTCATACTGCTATGCATCTGTGCTTCTATTGCCACAGTCTATATATCCCTTGATAGCTCTTTTAGGGACCCCACTACACAGTATGAGAGTCCCTTGTAGCTAACTTCGTTCATCCATCCTGCCCGTACAGCTGGGGGCTGTGCTGTCTCACAAGAATGGCACAGAGGCCACTGAGAGAAAAGCAGCGAGGGCCCGTCAGCACCCATTTAAAACCTCTATCAGCAAAACGTAGGTACTTGACCTTTTAGACATTCAAATTTGGCATATCCAAAGTGATATGATTCTTGGTTTGTCTTCAGGAATGCAGCTCCTTCCCAATACCCCTCCCTGGAGCGCCTTACTGGTTTGCTTAAGTGGTCCCCTGCATTTGCAAATGTCATACTCAGGTTGGAAACACTTCCACAGGGGAACTTTGTGTGGGAATCATGAGCACCTAACATAGAGCTATGGATTTTGGTGAACAGCTTAAGACTGACAGTGTGCAACATGAATGTCCCACATACATACATTGAAATGGCCTCAGCAACTCGGCTGGAAACATAGAGGAAGCCCCTGTTGGAAAAGGAATTTGGATTCAGATCACCTGAATCCTGACTTACGTTCTGAACTCCTGTATTACCTTTTCATACTGTCAGCCAGTATATTCTGATCCATATGATCAAGGAATTATGTATATAAATATCATGGACATTTAAAGCCTTTCAGCATTCCTAGAGGAGGGCTGCCAAAACAGTTTGCTCCAGAGTGAGATGATGGTGTGTCTGCCTTATGGCACCAGCTGTGGATGGCTTCTCCACTCCTGGCGAGGTCCCTAGGTGCTAAGAAAAGACAGTGACACTCATCTTTCTGCTGCATGCCTAGAAGGCTGCAGCAGGCCCTACACTTTCCCAACACTGTTATGACAAGTCTTGCAAATCTCCTCTCCGGTTACATGACTTTAAATGAGGAAGGAAAAAATTGTCAGAAACTATCTTAGAATCTTTAAGGCTGGAAAAGACCTCTAAGGTCATTGAGTCCAACCACCAACCCAACACCACCATGTCTACTAAACTATGTCCCAAAGTACCACATCTACATGCTTTTCGAACACCTCCAGGGACAGTGACTCCACTACCTCTCTGAGGAGCCTGTTCCAATGCCTGACCACTCTGTTGGTGAAGAAATTTTTCCTAATATTCAACCTAAATTTCCCCTGGAGCAATTTGAGACTGTTCCATCTTGTCCTATCACTTGCTACTTGGCAGAAGAGACCAACATCCACCTCACTACAACCTCCTTCTAGGTAGTTCTAAAGAACGATAAGGTCTCCCCTCAGCCTCTTCTTCTCCAGACTAAACAACCCCAGTTCCCTCAGCCGCTCCTCATAGGACTTGCACACAAGTATTCTTGTTTTATCTTGCAAGAAAATTTAATTATTTTTTTTTCCCCTTGTAGCTTTGTATGCCATTTGCATCCTCCAGAAAGTCCAAATATTACTTTTCTGCCTTGGAAAGTTTGAAAACTGATGTTTGAGGTTTTTCCTCTAATTGCAGTCTTTCAAATTTTGCTGTTAAGATGACGTAAAACCTTTAAGCAACTGATATTTGCATCTGAAGATGCAGACCTAAACAGTAGCGATAGAGATATCCATTGTATCAACGAAGCATTAATGGCTGGCTTGGTGGGATGGAGCAGGTGTGAGGTTTGTTAACTACATAGCACAGGTTTATGAGCCTTCTTCTTTAAATTCTTTTGCTGAAAATAAGGAAAAATAGTTTCAAACTCCTCAAAAGTGGTTTCATCTTAAATACCCCTAAAATAAGGGTGACGTATTATTTAGTCCCATGCTTTTCACATATTTATCTATGCAGGTTGGCGTAGGTAGCTAAGAATACTCAGAATCAGAAAAGAGGGGTAAAGAAAAATCAAGTTTAAGAAAATTCAGGAAGTGATCACATGAGGTATAAATTCATGTTAAAATGTAGACATAATAATAATTAAAATAAAACAACAACAAAAATGGATTTATATTAAAAATTTCTAGGTTTTCTTATAAATTTGTCTTCAATGAATCTTTCTTCTGCTAGCAAATGTCAGTATTGACGCCCACAAACTCAGTTAGGAATGCAGCATGTCATCCAGCGCCCAAATGAAAAGTGCTTGTTGCATTTGCCTTTCTACGTCCTTCCCTAGGAGGATCAGAAATGAACATTCTCGATTACAATTATGGCTAGTGCTATTTGTTAGGGTCTGTACACCTGTGTTATGCTTTTTTCTATTCACATGTTCTCTTACAGTTAAAGAGCAGTCTTAGCTTGCCGTAAAATTACAATTTGTGAAGACAAAGATGATCCTTGTGATCCCTTCCAACCCAAACCATTCTATGATTCTAAATACAGAGGAGCACATAACAGCTGCCCAGTGTAGCACTGAAATCCAACAGTGAATATTTGAACTCCACCTATCCATCCTTTCCTGTCTTCCCCTTCCCCAGGTCTCTGCTGAGAAAGCAACATATCGTTGTACTATAATTGTGTATACTGAAAAAGCAAAAAAAGCAAAGAACAGCACCTCTAATTGCACAGCCTCTTAATTGTATCTAAATGTTGACATTTAAAAAATGAATCTAATTTGATAATTATGTCAAAATCACATGGGAGCACCTGGGAGTTTTGTAAAAAGATTAATGTTTTATCAACTTTTACAGTAAAATACCATTACCACTTCTAAAAACTTAACTGCTGTTCTTTGCTTTTTTTTGTCTTCTGCAGTTCTGGCTTTGGACCAGTAAGGAAACTGTCACCTTCTTTTCAAAGCAGAAAGAGGATCATTCACAATATGTGGGTGCCCATAAGCATGGTTGGAGCTGCAACAGAGCTCCTGCTTCCCTAGGTCAGAAGGCTTTTACCTGACAATGCTTACGAGCAATTTTGCAATGTCTTTAGTGACATTCACACCCTTGCAAGAGAGACGCGCAGCTTTTGAGACAGACAAGAGCTTCTGTCTTGTTTCTTTTCTCTCTCTGCATCTTTCAGGAGAAATCATCTGTCTGTCAAATAATTAAAATTCAGGCTGAAACATCATATTTAGATACGAATTCTGTCTTTGGTGTCTCATGTCCCTCATTCTTTCTTGTTATGGCAAGGTTAAAATCCCTTCCAACATATTTGGCCACCCAGTGGGCTAGTCAAGGTCCAGCCCTCACGTGCGTTAACTGAACAAAAAATAGCAAATAGGAATATCCCATGACAGAGTGTACAGCTGGGGTACTTTCTGATGTAGGCTGATCAGGATTTCCCTTCAGAAAAGAGTACTGAACACAGTTTTCCCATGCACGAACATTAGATAACTCAGGAAACATCGTTTTCAGCAGAAATGATAACAGATATTAAGGTTAAATTTGTGAATAGTCAGGATGGTAAATAAAAAAAAGAAAGAAAAATCACCAGTTTCTACGTACATGCTCTTTTCAAACCCTTTGTAAAGCTCACAGGTTCTTTTGGGTGTATATATCCTTGCATCTTCTTAACAAAGAAGAAAAAAAGCAAACAAACAAATTATACCTGGAGGCAGCAAAATATAACTCTATTGAGAGCTAGAACTTTAAGATAAAAATGTGCAGAGGTTCCAGTATACTTTATAATTTGTAATAATGAAATTCCTGATGTACAATTTTGATATCATATACAAAATTTTAATCACAAACACATTTGGTTTCCAGTCCCTTCCCAGTGCCGATAAATCTCTTGGAAACTTCAATAAAGCAATTTTTGACTGGGGCTGCCGAAGAGGCGAGAAACATAGGATGGGAAACACCTCTTCGTTCAGAGGGTTCAGACCCTGATGTTATAAACAGACAAGTCACATAATCCCTTCCATGAAATTTCTTGAATTTTCTTGCTTTGTCATACAGGCATCCTCATCTCATTTTTCTTGTATATGTATTAATAGCTAATTTATAGTGATTTACTATACTAACATGTCTCTCTATAGAAAGAAGTTGTTCTTCCTCTTATCAATAACCATTCCTTTTACGTATTTAGGAAAAGTCATAATCTCTCCTCTCAGTCTTTCACAAAGTTAAACAAGCCCAACCATTCTTCCTCTTCTGATGCACTCCATGTCCCTAGTAAAACTTTGCAATACCTGTTCCACTTTACATCACTTATTATTACCAATCGGTGAGTTGGTCATATTTATGAATTTAGGTGACAAGACAGAGAAATCAGAAATAGAGAAGATTTGCTAGGTCATACTTTCATCAGTTTTGGTTTCAGGCTTTTATGTCTGTTCCAAAATACCTCCAAACTTTATAATTCATAGAAACACAGAATCACAGAATGGTTTGGGTTCGAAGGGACCCCAAAGATGACCTAGTTCCAACCCGCCTGCCATGGGCAGAGACACCCTCCACTAGACCAGGTTGTCCAAAGCCTCATCCAACCTGTTAAAGTAAAGCTTTAATCAAAAGAAATAAATCAGAAAAAAAAAAAAAAACGTAATCAGGAGGTAAACCCCCAATCATCAATTTACAGATAAAAATAACAGTCTGCATTTGGAACTCACAAATGAGCAAGGACTGAACACAAATCTAGAATGAACTGCTGTTTTTCTAAGAATTTTCAAAATCTTATAGAATTTAGACTTTACTTTGCCCATAATAGCAGAAGTTATACTTCAGCCCCTTGTACAAAAACCTTATATGAGTCAAGAATAAATGGCGTATGATGTTTTAAGCTATACAAGAACAATAGTAACACAGGTATTTTATTTATGAAATGTCATGAATTGTCTATCAGCCCTGTGAGCCCCCTTTTTGGAATTTACAACAATGCAATTGATAATTGTATATTATACATCCAAAACCATAATTAAAGTGCTTCCTGTCCTAAGACATGTAAATAATATACGTTTGAAATTGCAATCTTAATGGTACAAGAATCAGATAGGTAGAGATCTGTGTATTGAAAGAAATTTGAGAGATTAACTTATTTGACAAAGGACCTAAATTCAAATGAGCGCAAAGATCAAACCACTATTAAAATAATTTCCATCCAGGCAGTGTAGCAGAAAAAGTGGTTAAAAGCACGGCTAAAAATATCTGCTGTGACTCAGTCTCTTTGAAAATCCACAACAAAAACAGCCAGTAATGCGCACCTGCGACCCTTTTACTTGTTTTTGTAAATGCTTTGTCTTCATTTTTAAGAGAAACTATTTGTAGCACAGGACCTGAAAGTAGAAGATGCCAGAAGTTTCCAGCCTGCTGAGGAACAGCAGGTTTCTGCTGCAACAAACAAAGGAGCAAACAGGAAAACAATCAGAGATCCTGTTTGTATTGCCTTAAATATTGCTTAAAAATATGATACGGCTGTTTGCTGCATTACTGTAGCAGCCATTTATCTTCCCATCATTCAGCAAAGAAAATATGATGGGAACCAAAAATTTGCAGCAGCAGCAAAAAGTGGTGTAGACATCCAGGTGTTTAGTATAGAATGGCAAAATTTATTGAGAGGATCGTATCAAAAACACAGGCACAGGAGAAAAAGCTTTTAAAAACTGGGTTGAATAAAGGAAATAGTTCTGCATTTTTACATCCTTCTTTCCTATGTGGAATTTAAAAATTCTGAAATATTTCGCTTTTGTCAGTTTGATTTTTTTAATTTTGAAATTAAATTTAAAAAAAAATTACCTATACATATTTTAAAGAAAAGGTGAACAGGCTCTGAAATTTCAAGATCAAAATGTGGAGGAGGGTTTTTTAGTTTTCTTCAGATAAAAGCAAACATTTGGATTTTTTTTTTTCTAAAAAATTCTCCATTTCCCCCCCTATCCTTCTTGTTTATTTAATTTGGGTGTTTCTTACATAATTTCTTTCAAAAGATAGAAGATTTTAATTAAGATTTAAGTTAGTTCAGCATTTTTATGGTATTTAAAGAATTTGCTTGTGTATTTATGTATTTTTTTTTAGTCTAGGTGGGGTTGAACACAAAATTTCCAGCAGCTGAGACGTATTTACATTGTTTGACAGTAGCCATGTCAGTTGTGCAATCCAGTCTTTCCTTTTTTTTACTTCCAGACAGGAGTGCATCAGTATGATGCATTGGTATGATCATACTGCCTACACCAGATAAATGGGGCTGTGATCTTCGTGATCCAAAAAACACCTGTGTGGTCGTCTGTAGCGTCAACAGAAAAACTTCTGTCACCTTGGCGCTTTGTCAATAAGCTCCCAAGGAAACCTATGACAACCAACAGTTGTAGTTAACTCCTCATTTTAGGCGGATTTTCTTAAAGCTCACACAAAACATGCAGTAGGAGTTCTGCCTGCTATGCTCAAGGTGAAATTACCAAATCTTAAGGCAACTGTATCGCAGTGATTCCAGAAGTGAAATACTTCATAGGAACATCTGATCAGGCAAACAGATTTCTTCATTTTCATGAATATAGAAGCAAACAGTGCAAGGCATGAATGTTTTATGGCTCTTTTAGTGCCTTCCTTGCCTTTCACCATCCTTCAAGCTCCTTAACATTGCTTTTGCTAGGTGCTAACCCTGCATCATGCCTGAATGCAAGTACTAAAATGCAACTTCAAGTATATACCTTGACCACTTACTTCAAGGCAGCATGTCATTATTTAAAAGCACATACGCTATAGATATAGATCTTGGCTTCGCTAAAATAATTTTCTCCAGTGGCTTGAATTTAAATTTTGCACTTATTCTTAATCCATCTTGGAAGAAGTTTACCTTTTGGCTTACTGCATCTTTGTATTTTTCTGTCAGAGTTAAAACAGTAGAGATCAAATGTGATATTGAAGAAGTGACATTCCTCTTATTTTTCAGTTGGTTTTATTTTGTACTGTTTTGTGGGTTTTTTTGTTGGGTTTTTGTTGTTGTTGTTGTTTTTGTTTTAAATGGTGGAACCAGTTTTCTAGGTGGTTAAAACCCACACATCCCAGAGCTGATTGATTGAAAATTCTTCAGTGTCTGTTGACATGTCTTCCTTTTAAGAGCATACAACTAATTCTCCTGAGAACAGCATCTGTGATACACTGTTGGTTTCAGCAAGCTGGTTTTTTTATAAAGCCTATTCAAGACCTTAAATTTTATTTTATTTATTTTTTTTTTTTTACTAATGGGTTTTACTTTATAAATCCACATGGAATTTGCATGGAAGGAAAGCTTTTAATTAGTTCCAAAGAAAACTTGCAGCTCTGTTTTTACCTCCCCAGTATATTGCCTGTTGGTTATTGGGGGCCCTCCCTGTTTAAGATGATGATACCTTGCTTGTTGTTATTTTTTACAATAGTGGGATGTATGATTTCTGTGGAATCACAGATGATCTCATCATACTTCTAGTCTTCACATGAATGCACAGAAGACAACCAATGGCTCAACCACACCGGTGCATGCCCCTGGGCTGGCTCTGCTGACTACCGGAGACCTCGCCTAGCTTTCCCTTGTAAACAACCACATGACTTGTTTGAGATTACTGAGGGAAATCAAGGGGCTGTATTAGATTAAATATTGATCCTGAAGTAGCATGCCGCGCTTCTCTCTTTTGCTTTTAATAGCAGCATTAATAGCATTCTGGTCTTACCGCTGCTCTCCGAGAGACAGATGCTTCCGGCAGCTTCCTGGTGCAGAGTGTGCCACACACGCACTTCTCCCCACATTAAAGATCTCACATTCTCTATTTATTTTGAGTTTCATAATGTCTACTGCAACTTGTATGCTCTACAATGATTAAATAACAGAAAAGTTATGATTTTCCTGGGCACAACTTCAGTAATGTTGAAAGAAGGCTGAAACTGATCTATGATTTATTTTATTATTGAAGGGTACTAAGAAACTATTTCTGAAGCATTTACATGGTAATACAAGCCTGTGACTGTGTTCATAACACCTTGCTCAATTATTGGTGTCTTCAAAAACAAAGCAAATTAATCTCATGTATACAAATCTGCATAATGTGTGAAGGTAATGCATGAGCTGAATAAGCTTCCCATACACTGCTGAGAACAGCACACGCGCAACCTTAGAGTAAAATGTTCGCCGCCAAAGTCCCCAAATGCCTGGCAGAATGTTTAGTTTAAAAAGTCAGGGATGGATATTTAAATTCCAATGTCTAAGGGAAAAAAACCAACTTCAAAGCCCACAGAGGGCAGTAAAAAGTAGATTACTGCAGACTAACTGGGAAAAAAACATTGATTACAGCAAAGAAAATGTCTGAGGGGAATATGGCCAACAAATTTGAAACGCTGGAAATGCTGAACTCATTCTGAATAAAAACACATTCTGTATTCTTGATAGGTTAGTATATAAAGTTATTTTCCTTTCACATTATATCTGAAATTTAGCTCTACTTTGTGGTGTTTCTCCTAACAATTCTATTTCTCACGTACAAACCCTTTTCTAAAGAAAGAACGTAGATTCATTCACTGCGCAGCACTTGCATTGCTGTCTGTGCATTTTCTGTGTAGCAACGGCAGAACGAACCCCTCTGCTTTGCTCTGACCACCCTCCTCTAACAGGAGGCTGTAGAAAATACGTGTTGTCATTTGTTTCCTCTCATAGACCAAAACCTGCTGCTCAGTCTGCCACTGCCACAGACCTGTTTGCAGCAAAAATGGCTGACATGGTCAGGGAAGAAGAAAGGGTATCAGAAAGGTAATGGATTTCAGAAGGATGAATATCCAGGGGTTTCCAGGGGCCATTTCTTCCGGAGCGTGTGGTAGCAGACCCTCTCGGTGGTTAATGGAATGGATACTCAATGGTAACAATCACCAGTTATCAAGGACTGTGGGATATGGTTAGACCCTTCTTTGGAAGCCTCCTAAATGTCCTTAGCAAGGTCTCTACGTACTCAGGACTTACACGGGAGATAGGGTTTCGGCCATTGTGAATTCCAGTGCAGGGAAAGCTATTTATACCAAAACTCCAAAGGCCTTTGCCAGTTATGCTTAATGAATATTAATAGTGAAACTGGGATTTTTATATAACGTCCTGGTTTATCAAATGTAAAGAGGCTTTTTGCTGCCTTAAGTTCTAAATGACACAGCAGTGTGCCACGTGCTACCTCTAGAGTTAACAGAAATCACACCTGTGGTTGAAGCATGGATCTGATCCATCCTCAGGATCACCATAGCGTAATTTGCAACAGCAGAATTCATCACAGGTATTGTCTAACCCAGTATACTGTCTCCAGCAGTATATGGAGACAGTATGTAAGCCTAAGCTTTTTGTAGTCTGTTCAGCTAGTACTGTCCTGGAACCCTCAGCTCTGGGATTCCAGACACTGAAGGCGATTCCCAGCCCTTTCATGTACTGTCTGCACATCTGTTGCCTATGGATTTTGCCAAATCTGTTTTGAACCTGCTGATGAGGTCTGCCTCCACAACCTCTTGGGGTAATACTTTCCAGAAGACTACTACCCACTGTGTTTATTTAGGTGAGTACTTTTTCATCTGTTTTACACTTGCAGCACTTTCACTGAGTACTCCTCAGTACTCCTCAGTACTCCCCCAGTGTTCCCCAGTACTGCTGGGGTGAACAATTTGGTGAATATTCTCATCTACTTTTTGTCTTACCTACTGCTTTCATGATTTTGCAAACCTCATGCCCCCTCATGCTACTCTTACCGATGTTGACGAGCACAGCCTTTCCATTCTCCCCTCACAAAGCAGTTGCTTGCTCATGACAGTTGCCTTTCTCTGTGCCTTTCCACCTCTGTCCTTCGGGGTTGCAGAGAGCAGCCAAGCGCTACCTCCGCCCTGATGAAGCCAGACGCTTCATTGGTTTTTTTTTTTGGCTACTGCTGCACAGTGAAGTGAGAACTTCAGAGAATGGTCAACCATGACTCCAAGAGCTCGCTACTGAGTTGTAGCTGCCCACCCTGAATTCAGCTTTATGTAAGCACAATCTAGATTATTTTCTCTAAATGAATTATCATATACCTGGTGTCCCCTTCTCTTTGCCCTTCACTTCAGGGACTCTGTGTAACAGTCCCAGTTATTCCGTACGGGAATCCTGCATTTCTCAATCCCCTATGTCTTACTTTCCTGTTCTGACAAAAACTTCCTTTGCTTGTGTTCTCATTCCCCCAAAGGTAGTCTCCACAGCAGGGGTGTTTATGTTCCCCACATTCCTGCTCCACGTGCCCGTGTTCCCTCCTGTAGCCCTCATTCCACCATCCGGTTGTGATCCCTATTCTGAGGTTTCCCTACCGTTGGGGTTATGTGGGAGCTGGTCCCCTTCCAATCCCTACGCCACAACTACCTCCACAGCAGGAGGCCCGCTGAGGTTCCTTTTCCTCTACTCCCACCACTCTCCTTGTACTTTTTTCTATTTTAGTTCCCTGATTTGTCTTAAAATTCAATGGACTTGTGTCCCCTGCCCCCCACATCTAGAACATTTTCGTAAACTTTCGAACTAATTGGATGTGGGTTCTGAAAATTATGATGTGGATACATCATAGTAATCTGATATAAAATTTTAATCATTATTTCAGACACTAAATATTTTTCTCCTAATCTTTCAGGTTGGGCTCATTTTCCTCATCCTTCTCTCACAATTGTTTCTGAGGGAGTTCAAATTCAGGGTCAATGTAAATCAATGGCAGGGGGAGGGAAAAAATAAAGATATATTTGCTTAGAGACCTGAGACAGTCTGAGTAAAAATTACAATGCCTCTTCATACACTATGAAGCATCTCTGTTTTTATTTGGTGCTTTTAACTGTAACCTGAAGGCTGTGAGGTGGATAGTAGGAATCTTCTAGCAAATTGTTCCACTTCTCTTGAGCACGGTGGGACACAGGCTGACCATGGCAGCTGTTCTGCTGCTCTGGAGAACATCTACCCTTTGGGCCCTGGCCCCATGGCTGGGTCCTCTCTGTACATCTTGCAATTCTCCTGAACCTAATAACATGAACTTCGGTTTGGTGCCCTCTCCCTGTAGTCTTTAGTTTAACAGGATACACAAGGATATACAATGGTGACTAAAGGATCATGATCCATGAGGAAATAACCTTTATCTTTTAGTTACACCTGTACTAAAACTTCCAAGTTATATCCCTTGAAAATGAGTTTTGTCCTGTAAGAAATAATTAAAAAAACCCCCATAAACTAAAAAAAAATCAATGCATATTCTACATACCACATGGGGGGTTATGTACTTGAGTAGACTGCAACGTTACCTTGAGCAGACTGCAACGTTACCTTGAGCAGTGAACGTGGAAGGTAAGGGTACTGGAATGTAGCTTGGAGTTACATGAGAGAAGAGAGAATCTGAACACTGCTGTCAGGGAGCAGGGTGAAAATAATGACGAGAGGAGGAAACTGAGAGGACTGAGGTGAAAGGCTGAGAGCCAGAGCCAGTCGCTGGTATGTCGCAGCCTCAGACCATCAGCAACGTGGAATTTCAGGAGATATGTTTCACTAGAGCTTTCCCAAGTACCATGAAGAGAGATTGGTAAAGCACTGTGCTATTCACTGAGACCAAAGGTGCACGTCTTCTGCGTGCTGAGGGATTGTTCCTCTTCTGTCGTCTGACAGGGGAACAGCAGCACAGCAGATCATAGAATCATAGAATCATAGAATCATTAAGGTTGGAAGAGACCTCAAGGATCATGTAGTCCAACCATCCCCCCACCACCTATTACCCACTAAACCATGTCCTGAAGTACCACATCCAACCTTTCCTTAAACATACCCAGGAACGGTGGATACTTAAATCTCTGTTGCTGTGTGGGAACAAAATGCAACTCTACGGATATTTCTGCTGAGCAAAATTGGAAGGACATCCAGCTTCAGATGAGTGTCTGCTTCTAAATAATTTCTAGTTCACTAGTCAGCACAGCAGATGCTGCCCACCACTTATTCGCTAATGTCCAATTTGGTAATTTGCATCTCGGTGATGATGGTGTCTTTTGAATACTGGAATTATAAGAATTTGTTATCTTAGGCAAAATTTGTTATGATTTCATGCAATTTACAACAGCATGGCTTGGGTAAGAAAGATCCATATGTGTTTATCTCTCCTTGTAAAAGGAGAGATATTTGACAAGTTCTGAAGAGATTCCTCATAGACAAAGATATGAGAACGATACTATAGCTACCCTTGAAGAGAATGGTATCACAGACTTCAAAAAACCAGAAACACTTGTTCGCATGATGGATGGTCTTAGAAGCTGCTGAGGAGATTACCATTATACTTGTGAATTAGAATCACAGAATCATAGAATCATTAAGGTTGGAAGGGACCTCAAGGATCATCTAGTCCAACCATCCCGCCCCCCTCCCCTCCCCATTAATGACTAAACCATGTCCCTAAGTACCACATCTAACCATTCTTTAAACACACCCAGGTAGGAGTTCCCTGTTGGAACCTACTCTCCTGAGACTCAGGACATCTTTCGGTTTCCTGATGTAGCTAGAGCTGTATGATGGTGAAGGTGCAAACTGTTCTAGGAAATTCTCCAGAGGCTGCCTGCTGTTCCTGCAGAGCTCCAGCTGCAGCCAGAAATACATTAGCCCTCTGTTATCCCAGGCCGCACTCAGAAAACTGCCTTTCCTACTTCTCCTGCTGTCTGTCTCAAGATCAATAGCTCCAGGTGAAAGAATTCCAGAATCTTTTTCATCACTTTGTACAGTTATGCATGCTGCATAGCTTACAACTTCTTATAATACACTGTGTGAAGGCTGCTGTTAGGCACAGACTACAGAATAGAGTGTATCTCATGACTTACAGAGAACACAGAATGAGAAGACAATTAATGAACATGAATCATTCCCTTTTTAATACTATAATCTTCGTGACATCATCTTTTGTTTCTGAAAGTACTGCAGCAGTGTTGCCTACATAATCTTGTCTAATAATCTATCCCATTGTATGTCAGTCTGCGAGGAAAATTGCTTCCTTGCTCTCGCTTTATTTGACATTACTGACAAGTAACGTTTCCTTTCCTGATTATACTCACCTACATGTAACTGAGCTTTTTTTCTGCAGTAGTTTTTGCTGAAGGCTGTGTTAGAGTTCAGAGTAAGATAAACTTCCAGTGCTCTCCTCTCATGCCTAGTGAAATAAATGAAACTTTTTTAAAACGGTAATCTCGTTTGTATATAGTATCGTACATTATATCATCCAAGTAGGAAGTTATCATTATGCAGATGTTGTCTGACATTCTTTTCTGAGTGAGAACTTATTTAGTATTCATGCTGGTTTTTGTGCAGCAGTGACTTTCTGTATCTGTAAAAGCAGAATTCAGCAAAATTCTGAACTCCTGCTAGGGCAATATAATTTTAGGCTTTGGAGTACATTTAAAAAGCTACAACTATGTGGTGTTGTCATCTTTTTTAGGAAGGCAGGGAATGGTAAGCCACAGCTTAAAAAACACATCAGAAACTCCCATACATGAATTTTTAGGGGGTTTTTAATTTCTAACAATTATCTACAGCTCTTAGGTTTGAATCACAGCAGTGTCTGTGAAAGGAGAGCGTGAGCACGTCATTTCACTTGCCACTTGGCTCTTCCAGCCTAGAAAATGGTATTTCGGGGGTTGTTTCGCAGGCTCTTTGCCCTGGATCTGTCACATTCTCTTCTGCTTGCTCTGGGCTTCACTGGAGAGCCAGTGTGAGTTTGTCTCTCCCCAAGCATCGTCCCCAAAAACCAAGCACCTCAGAGCAGGACGGAGATGTCTCCTGAGAAGTACTGCACGACACCACCGCTTGGCATCCTCTCCCACGCTTTCTAGACCTGATTTCTGAAGCTGCCGCTTCACAAGGGCGCCCGGCCCTGAGGTAAATAGCCCGGCCGTAGGGTACGCTGGCGGGCCCGGCGCTGGGGTGAGGTGTCCGGCCCTGAGGTAAATTGCCCGGCCCTAAGGTACGCTAAGATACCCGGCCCGGCGCTGAGGTGAGGGGCGGGCAGAACCCAGTCACCGCCTCGCCAGACGCTCCTCAGAGCCCCCGGAGCCGCACCGCGCGGTGCGCGCCCCGGCTCGCTTCGGCGAGAGTGGCCGCAGGGGAGGGCACCGCAGGGCTCCCGCCGCGAAAGCTGCAGAGGAGCGCACCGCGGGGCTCCCGCCGCGAA
>VWZZ01001663.1:382419-408117 GCA_013399095.1 Psophia crepitans
GCGCTGCGCGGCTCGGCGGCGGGTGAGCGCGGCTCCGCAGAGGCGTGTGGCGACCCTTTGCCCCGCCGCCGGGAGGGACCGTCCGGTCCGTTCCGGTGCCAGCGCGGTCCGCGGCTGCGGGCGCCGCAGGGAGGAGCGGGAGGCTGCCCTCGCCCCGCGGTACGAAAATGCCGCGCAAGTAGCCGCGCAGGCGGTGCGCCGTCAGAGCTGGGGAGGGTGCGGTGGTCAGAGGAGTTCCTGGTTTGACAGATGGTACCGGAGGGGAGAAAGTGTTTGCTGAGAGAAACTGATGACATATGGCTTCGCTCCCTCGTGCGACGGTTCGTTCCTGGTGTGCTTCGTGTTTAACTTGCCCGGCAGCACCCAACAAGCCGTGCCCCGAGGTTTTTTCTCCTGGAAATGGGGTTTTGTTATTAGTTTAAAAATCGCTTATTCTGTTGTTCATTTGGCATGCGAAGTCGGGCTGAATGCCGTTCGTTAGTAACATCAGGGATCGCAGGGTTCTTCACCTGGTGTCGAAAGCGGCACGATTTAGTTCATTTCTTGTGCGCTGCCATGGGGAAAGGGTTTCGGAAACTGCTTCCCTGTTCAGAGATGGCTCATTGCTGTTTGCAAAGTTTTATTAAGAGAGTCATCTAAAATGAATAAATAATAGAGGAAGGGGAATTCGAGGAGCTTTCTGTGAAACTGAGCATCACTTATGAAAATTCTGCTGCTTAGCGTGTCGCTGGTGAAGGAGTTGGACTGAGGGAGGGCCGGTGAGGTGCTCTCGGTGAACTGTCTGTCTTAATTTCCGTTAGGCCGTTCCGGTAGGTATTTTCAGTTTAATGACCTGACTTTTGATACTCTTACAGGCATAATTATCTTTGCACATTGACTTCGATTTGGTGAAGTATTCACCATGTAAGCTTAAATGTCTGCATGTTAGAATTTAGATGTATTTTGAAGTACCAGGATATTTTAAAGACCCAGAACTTGCCATCCCTACTATGTATATTTCTGATTCCATTAATTACTGTTATTGCAGTGGAGACAGGAAGACTGCTGTGTGATCGTTCCCGTAGCCCTACAACTTTTCCCCTCTCCCAAATGAAACAGCCCCCCCAACAATACAACCTCCCAAACAAAAAGAGTTGATCAGTGGGTTTCTGAAAGCTAGTCAGTGTGTGCGATTGTGCTCTGACTTGTGCATGAATAAGCTGCTGTCCTGTCGGTTCTGTTTTTATGAGTATGTAATAACGGGGGAAAAAAATTAATTGTGGAGTAGATGCATTTTGCCTGCTGCACGAGACCGTAAGAGAAAACAGCGGCAGGACAGAGCAGCTTGTGTTACCTGTGTTGATGACATAGTGAAAAACAAGGAGGGAAATTTTTGTGTGTGGCAGCCTGCCGTTTTTCTCCTGTAATTAGATTTCAGGTGAAATACTAGGTATTTCGAAAATATTGTTCAAAATATCAGAAGCCTTCAAAAATGGAGTGTTAAAAATGCCTTTCCTTATGTAATAATTTGTTTAATAGATGGCATTTGTGCTGCATTTTGCCATTATGACATTTTAATACTTTTCATTATAGTTGGAGAGCTCATACAGATTGATATAATTATTTCAGCATCCTGATCAGATAAGCATTCTTTGATAGTCAAAGCATATGCAGATAGAGCATATAAGCATATCCTTAGAGTATATGCTGTGGTATAATTCCTGTAGAGTCTCAGTTGATTCTTTATTTCTTGTCCAGGTTTGAGCCCAACTACTGGAAATGAGAAAATTATTTGAGTGGTGGTGGAGTTATACACTAATTGTTTGGGAATGTCTAGTTAGCAGCTGCAGTGTTTGCACATAGCTATTTTTCCCTTCAGGCAGAAAGAAGTAACTCTAATCTTCTTTCTCCATGCATGTCTTCCCTTGAAAACTCTTATTTCTCCATTATTTGCTTAATCTCAGGAAATGTCTTCCATTTTTTTTTTCTTTTTTTTCTCTTTAATAAAGTGTGTCATCTCGCATTATAGGCAATCATATATACTCATCCTGCCAGGACTTTGCAGAATAACAGAACTATGGAAAGAGATGCAGAAATACTTTTTTTTAAGTTGAATTTATTTTTTTTAAAGTATTAATAATGAAGTGATTATTTGCTATGGTTGATAGCTGAAAGCAGTAGTCTAGAATTGTCAGCATTACCAATCAGCTGTTCATTCACAGGAAGGTCTCTCAGCATTCGGTTTTGTTGATGAGCTACCGTAACATTTTCTGTAACAGCGAGCTGCTGTTGTTTCTTAAGTTACTATAGCAAAAATATTAAATTTAGTGTGTTATTGAAACACACATGGAAGGTGACCACCTTACAGAAGCAGTTACTCAGCAACGCTTGTCAGCAGTGTCAGGTTAGCACAAGGTTGCTGCATGTTCCTCAGTGGGTTTGCTCAGGAGATATTGGTACTTTTGTTCAGTAGAGCCATTTACTTAAATTTCGGATGGCTTCCTTGTTTGCCGCAGCAGATACTCGGTAAGGTAGGGTGTCTGTCTTTGGTGTGTGAACTGTTGCCATCAGAGGCAGAAGGAGCAGTTTGGGATAGGCAAAGAATTATGGATGCTGTGAAGCTCTTGGGGAAGACCTTCAAGTCTTCGAAAAAAGACACTGCTATCTTCAGTTCATTGGTGGTGTGTTGTGCCAGGAACAGATGCTCACGTGGTGTACTGCAGCAGAGAGCTGTAAATTACCCTTTTATTCTCACATCTGTTCCTACCAGTTTTACCTTCTCTTTATCTATATCTGATCTTGAGTATCTCCTGGATATCTTGTGATATGTTACAGATGTGTCACACAGTTTCTAAGACAGGAAGTTGTTGAATCTGCAGGTCAAAATCTTTCAGGTTGTGCAGAGGCCTCTGTCAGAGCGCGCTTATCTGTGGCTGCAGCAGCACAATTAGCGAGTTTCTCCTGGATGTAAGGTCGCTGCCTCTATCTCTCAATTACACATTGAAGCAAGTGATGACCTCCTGCTCCTGCTTTCTTGTATTGCTCTAGCAAAACAGAGATAGAAGGAGTATTTGCCATTTTTTGTTATTCTACTGCCTGTAATACAGTTTGGAGAGGAAGAAAAAAGTTGGAGAGAGAAGTAGGGAGGAAAACACCCGTTAATACTGTGTTAATCTTCCACAGCTATTGTACCAAGAACAAACTGGAGTTTTTTCTCCTTAACTCTTACGTGGCAGGATGGGAAAGGACCGTTCGGCTTCACTTACTCCTCAGGAATACACTCGGGTATCTTTATCACTTGGTGCTTGAGAAATCATGCAAGAGGGGACGTTACACGGGAGCAAAAGGGAGAGAGGACAGCCACCCACAAGCTGGATACGTCTTGTAGTGAAGTCCTGAACACAGCTTACGAACGTGCGGCTTGTCACAAAACAAGGCTTGTACCTTCTCCGAGGCTGGTGTAGCACGTTGTCCGCATAGACCAGGGATGGTAACATGGGAAAAAATGGGATTCTGAGCAGCAGGATGAAGTGTACTGTGGTGTTATGTGACAAGTGTGTTTGTGTGAGTTCTCCTTGAATAGCTTGAGGCCATGAAAGGTATACCAGTCTCCTCTTTAGTGACTTTTTGCTGGATCCAGTTGTTTTCAGGCTTTGACCGATAAGTCTAAGTCAATGTATATATTTCTGGTAAGCTTTTATGACCCTTCTGTTCCATATGATGGGGGTCCCATTTTTTCCCCCACCCCTCAAGATTAGGAGTGAAGTATTTACTGAGTAATAGTTAATCATAATTGGAAACCTGACGGCCTGATTTGGAAAAGAGACTTAGACTTAAAATTTGTGAAGGAACACAAGGATTCCCCCAGCACAACCGTAGACATTATAAAGCCAGAGAGACATGTACAGTCACTTCCCATATAATAGAAACTGACAGACTCTGAGTAAATTCTTGATTGAATGAGACTTACCACTCAGAAAAAAAAAGTTACTCTTCATTTAAAAATTTGGAGTAAGCTCCTCTTAACACTTGTGAATGCATCCAAATCCATTGTAAGCTTTCCAGTTATCAATTAGCCTAAGTGTTTGCTATTAATAACTTACTTGTAGCTTAGTGTTGTTTTTATTCAACTTCCAGCTATCAGATCTGACTATCTGCCAGTTCAGAGCACTACATATTGTCCAATATTTTTTCTACGAAAGTACATATAGATTGATGAAGCCCTCTTGATAAGGCTAAGCTCATCAGATCTCTTGCTCTTTATCTGCTTTCAGTCCTGTTTCATTTTTGAGATCGGTCAGTTACTGTGTTTTCTGCCACTTGGAAGTTACACCTACCGTGCGTCCTGGATGCAAATGCTTTTTCTGAGTGTGCAGTAACTTCACACACAGATAAAATGATTAGGGCAAAAAAGTCAGTGCCTGAATGGGAGGGAGAGAACATTAAAAAAGTCTGTAATGATGAAGTAGGTACAAGTTTTTTAATACTTTGCCAGTAAATCTATCAGTGATCAACAGTGAAAGAGGACATTTTGAACACCCAAAGCAGAGCTTAAGCTGATGTTAACAAAGGCAAGACCATTTTCTGTGGAAGATGGGAACTTTGGTCAGTGAATAAGAGCCTTAGTCATGTAAGATCCAGTGCTATAGTTTACACATTCTTCAGTAATTGGTGACCGCAGAGTAACACTTTGGCTCAGCCTGGGAGCCATTGCACACCCGTAAAGGCACAGCTGACATCTGTGCAGTCATGGATGTGCAGTATTTCTCGCCGAGCACGTAAAGCAAAGCTGTAGCAGTTCTGTATCAAACATGGGATACCTCTGGAAGACCAAGTATTGCCTCTTGGTAGTGTAGGTACCTTGCTAATTCAGAGGTACTATTTGTACAGACTTTCGTTTTGAAACGTGTTCTCATAGCCATGGAGACAGATTACTGGGAACCATCTTGTCGGTCTTCAGTGGATCATCTCACCCATTAAAACACCAAATTTGGAGGAAAAAAAATGCAATGTGAACCCATACTGTGACTGCTTAATTGTTACCATTTTTCTTTCCAGACACTTTATGTATACAATTCCTGTTCATTTCACTATGAACTTAAGTTGTGGAAGCAGAGGAGAAGAAGAATCATTGGTCTCCTGTGCTCCTTTATATAAAATGCTTTTGGGATGCATAGATGTGAAACAAATTCATAGATGACACATAGGTCGCTTAAGTACTCCTATAGATAATAAGTATCCAGAAACCTTTATCTAAGATGATGTGCACATAAAGATAAGACTTTGATACTATAGTCAGAACTTCCCTTTTCCCCACGGCGTAACACAACCAGATTCCATGGAGGCACTTTCTAAAATAACATCAAATACATTATTACTTATTCCTTAATCTAGCCATAGCTGTACAAAAGCTTAGTAATAAATCATCTTCATATTTCATAAATAATACAGAGCATACTAAAATTAGTATTTACAGTCACTGCAGTGCAGTTGGATTTACTTGTGAGCATTTTTATATTTCCTTTCTGATTTTAAATTATTAATATTGTTTTATTTCAGAAATCGATATTTATATGCTGTTGACATAAACCTAATCTATACAGTCATCTCTGTCTCTGGCAGTTGAATTCCAAGTTGTCTTACGCATTTTGTTGTACTGAAAAGCCAGGACATCCATGTTTGATACAAGCACATTCCAAGATGATTAATCAATGATTATCGCAGCTACTGTAGCTTCTGAAATGAGAAGCTGTAACAATTTTTAAATCCCCTTTAGAGAAGGGGACACTCTTATCCAGGACTACAAACAGCAAGAACAAGGAACACATATGCAATGGGAAATGAAATATATTTGTTTCTTCTGGCATTAATTCTCTTTTGCGATATTATTGTTGGGCTTTGTGGGTTTTCAATAATTTTCTCTGTGATTATGATTATATATATTTTTATTTTTTTTCTTAGTCAGTATGAACACTAACTGCAGTGAAATGTTATGGCCATAAGACTAATGCGAATTCATTAGTAGTCAGTCTCACTTCTAGATGAAACCTCAAGCTCCTTGTGGTACTTTTTGCTTGAATATTTTTCAAACAATTACACATTTTAAATGTGGACTTAAATCATTGATAGAAGTCCCCTTGCACCTTATGTTGCCATTAGTGTATCACCATGGCAAAAATACATGCATTTCTTTACATGCATTTTCCATGTGGTAAAAAGGATTATAGTTGCAGGAGTTAGCTGGTCCTTGTGGAACACTTGATTGTAAAACCCTTTCCCGTATGCAAACCGTCATACCTTCTTTTTTTTTTTCCTTATTTTTTCACTAAGATCTATCTCACCCGAAAGCTTATAACCTGAGTTTGTTTATACTCCACTGAGAAGTTTTACCTGAAGCAATGAATGACTTAGACACCTGGAGAATGGAACCAGTGGAATAGCTATGTGTAAGAAATGATAAGGAAAGTTTTGAAGTGGAACTAACATCTATTAAAGCCTCACCGCTCAAATGAGTTTTCTCTTTACTACTTCCCAGTGTCTTCTGTATGCTGTGTATCCCCACTGTAAGCTCTCTACAGTGAAATGTGTTGTATTTCCTTGTTTTAGGGAGCTACACACGATCAGCTGCTTTTACAGAATTAAAAGTGTGTGGTTTATGTTTATCTTCAAATTAAGCTGTTAATACAGATTATCAAATTTGAGGCTCTGAATATAAGGTTTTTCTCAGGTGTCCCTGCCATAACAGCCATTCTATGTACTTTCCCACAGTAACCATTCCCTTACTTTACCTTCAGACTGTGCCTCAGGTGTTGGGTGTAAAGCAGCAGCAGCAGCATCACTGTGCTGCGTTGCATCTGAGAATCTACCCCCAGGCACGGCTCTCCATTCAAAGGCTCCCTGTGGTCAGGGGTCCCAGAGGGCACAACTTTTTCAGTTGTGGGCGTGTGCTCAAGTCTAAGATGGCAGCATCAAGCAGGACTTGTCCAGCATTTGCTCTTTTTCTGCAGCTTTTGAATATGGCAGTGGTGACTGAAAAAAGTGGAAATTTCGCTTATGTCTTTTGTCTTCTTAATATCCTTAAAGCATTGAGGCACTGGGATGTGCCTGGTGTTCAGGTAACCTTATCAGCAAGAATCTTGACTAAAATGCTGAAGCAAAAAGAGCTGTCCTTGGAGCTTGGGACCATGAGAGAAAAGGTGTTGGCTTTGGATCAGATTAGGACTTGGGTGAGCTGCCTGGACACAGGCTTAGTGTTGGATGAGGTTGTCAGATGATGATGAAGGTGATGGGATGGGGCTGAGGGAAGATGACAGTGGCACTGGGCAACTGGGAAGATATGCAGGTAGTGGAGTCTGTGTCTTGCGAGAGCCTTACAGAGTCCGGAAGAAATCCGAAGTTTCCTGTTCTTCCTGTCCTGTTTTTGCCTGTAATTCAGGCAAACCTGTTGTTAAGAGTATTTCACCTCATTGTTCTACCTCCTCAAAACCCCTTACCTCTTCCTCTTATTTATTGTTATAAACTTGTATTTCTGATCCTTGTGGGACTGAAAATATTAGAGGTGAAGCTGCCTGTATATCCAAAGGAAATGAAGACTTTTCCATTTAACTTTAGTCACTGTATTTCAAGTATATCTTCTATATTTGTGAAGACAATACTAGCTATACAACACAGCATGGTATGAGAAGATGAGTTCATTAATGTTGTCTAAATACTCCAATACTGTGGTGGTGATCACCTTGGAGAGGCTCATGAGGAAATTAATACTTCTGGCATCCTAGCAGAGCTTAAGTGGAGTACCATAAGGCTGTGAACTGAACAATGCTGATCGGACTAGACGCTGGATACCGTAACTGCTTACTCAGCAGATAGTCTTTCCTGTTCCCTGAGCATTGAAGCAGTCTTGGTGGAAATAAGTACTATGTGAACACATAGCCGAAACCTGTATAAAGCTGTTTACCTGTGGTTTGTAACTTTGTGAAAATAGCAGCCACGGTATGTGAGGGGTTGGTACCTACTGAAGTCCTCATCAAACTGCAGTTAGTCTTCCGAACTGAGGTGTATTTGAAGGGGTGAGAAGCTCCTTGTAGTGATAATATGACCATGGGAAAACAGGTCTGTGTAACAGCCCTCATCATCATTGCTACATATAAAGAGTAAGTAAACACAAGACAGAAGGAGGTGGGACAGAATTAAGGTACAAATGGCCTTGCTTTTGCTGAGTGTGATGCTTTTCCTTACACTCCATGAAGGAAATAAGGCTTTATGCATCAAAATTATGTTACTTGTCTGCTAAAAGACTAGTATGTATGTACATTGTGTCCACCAGCACTAGCAAGGGTCTGTAAAATGGGTGACACTCATGATGGGGACAGGGACTGGAGTTGCCTAGGTGAAGAAGCTACATGGGTGGAAGGAGCTTGCACTGTTTAGAAGGACAGTGATACAGTGATGAAATGTCATCAGAGAGTATCTGCGTATCTGGTTTGGCATAGGAACGTAGCACAGTGAACACCAAATTGTCTCACTGCAGTTCTGTCACCATCTTCTAATGTTGCTTTTAGCTACAATTGCAGTAAGTTTTGCCCAAGGTTTAGATTTTACCTAGAGATCAAGCTTGACCTCACTGAAGCTTTAAAGGGGAGGAATTGCAAATAATACAGCTGTACTGAGAAACACCCAGAAAAGATACTCTTACTTCCCAATGTGTATTTTCCCCAAATTCCACTGCCTTCTGTTTTCCTGTTTTCAGGGTTCCATATAAGAAACTTCCTAAAGCTGTGGCACAGGCAGAATGCTAACTTGCTACCGCTCGTTTTACCCTTTTAATGCCCTCACTTCTAACCACTTGTATTTCTCAGGTGTACCCAAAGGACAAGGTTTTATAAGATACCTTCATCAGTGACAAAGATAGTGGGATTAAGCGCACTCTCAGCAAGTTTGCAGATGACACCTAGGTGAGTGGTGTGGTTGACATGCTCGAGGGACAGGATGCCATCCAGAGGAATCTGGACAAGCTTGAGAAATGGGCCTGTGTGAACCTCATGAGGTTCAACAAGGCCAAGTGCAGGGTCCTGCACACGGGTTGGTGCAACCCATACACCAACTGGCTGGGCAATGAAGTGATTGGGAGCAGCCCTGAGGAGAAGGTCTTGGGGGTACTGATGGATGAAAAGCTGGACATAACCCAGCAATGAGTGATTGTAGCCCAGAAAGCCAACTATATCCTGGGCCGCATCAAAAGAAGCGTGACAATCAGGTCAAGGGAGGTGATTCTACCCCTCTACTCCACTCTGGTGAGACTCTACCTGGAGTACTGTGTCCAGCTCGGGGGTCCCCAGTACAGGAAAGACATGGAGCTGTTGGAGTGAGTCCAGAGGAGGCCACGAAGATAAGAGGGCTGGATCACCTCTCCTGTGAGAGGTGAGAAGAGAAGGCTCCAGGGAGACTTTGTAGCAGCCTTTCAGTACTTAAAGGGCGCTTGTAAGAAAGATGGGGACAACCTTTTTAGGAGGTTGCAACAGGGCAAGGGGTAATGGGTTTAAACTAAAAGGTGGGAGATTCGGGCTAGATAGAAGGAAGATATTTTTTAGGATGGCGGTGGTAGAACACTGGCATAGGTTGCCCAAAGAGGTGATAGATGCCCCATCCCCGGAAACCTTTAAGGTCAGGTTAGATGGGGCTCTAAGCAACCTGATCTGTTTGAAGATGTCCCTGCTCATTGGAGGGGCTTGGAACTAAATGACCTTTAAGGTTCCTTCCAACCCAAACAATTGATGATTCTATGTTGTGGCAACGGGCAGTAGAAATGAATTCCACAAATGAACAACCACATGTCATCCCGTGGACCCTCTCTGGGGAACATGAGAGACCACTGGTTGGAACCACAGGGCTTTTTTTGGCTAAAATAAATGGAATCTTTGGGAAGGTTGGCACTGATAGGGAGGAAATCATTCTATCTCCATGAAACATGCAAAGGATCCCTGTCCCCTCTTCTAAATTCTTACAGTAACTGCTAATTGCTTTCTGCTTTCTAATTCTCCTTCCCAGTTATTTTAATTACAATTGACTCTTTTGCTGTCTGAGTGAATCCAAGAGGAGGAAGAATAAAAATTAAAAAAAATAATTCCTTTATTTATTCTACTTTCTTGTAATACCCAGTCACATTGTAGGTCAGTTTTCTGTTTTTAGTTTTCCAAATACACACCTCTGCATACATAGTTGGTTTTAAAGCAATTCCTGTGACAAGCACAGTATCTCTAAGATCTGCAAATGTTTTCAAAGTGATTTAACTCACGTTTGCCAAAATAAGCCAGATTTATACCTGTGTGAGAGGAAAAGAAGTCATCAATGTGCTTTAATGCATATGAGCTAAGTCACTTTGTGTAAGTAGATGATTATTAGAAGAATATAAAGAATAGTCTGGAAAAAAGTGAAGATGATGGCTTTTTAATGTGTAAATTAATATAAATTGCGCCAACTTCCGGAAATACAGAATGAAGCGGTGAAGCTGGTATAAGCAGCTTGTAGTTTTCCAGATGCTTGTACCTGACATTTTATACCACAGTGCTTACACAGCGGCACCACGCAAATTTCAGTGCATCAAGCATTCAGTTTCCATGCCAGGATTAAATTACTCAAGTTTGTTTGGAGTTCTGGACTGTTGCAATTTTAAACCGCTAGTGTTTTGTCACGTGGCCTTGTTTAGGAAGATTCCTATTCCATTTAATAAAAATTGAATTATGATAAATTAATGATTATGACCATCTCTGAGCTGCAGTACATCTGAAGCCTGCAAATTTGTTTAGGCTTAAGATACATGTAACTGGTTAACTTGAATGACAGTCTTATTACATCTTCCAGTCTGTTCTTGATGCATTGTTAGCCATACCTCTCTAGCAGGTAAAGAAAGATAAAATTGTAGTGTTTTCTCCAAAGAAACCGAACTGATCATCCATTTCTTGATCTTGGGCTAGAAACGCAACATTATTCCTGAAGGACTTCAGACTATAACTCTCTAAGATGCTTTCTTCAAAAAACATAGTTACTGAGCTGTCCCAGAGCACACCAGGTTGTCTTCATTTGCCTGGTAGATCATCATAGTCAAGACAAGACTACTGTCAAGTTGTTTTGCTGATTCCTTAGCATGTGACATTCAGATAAAGTTCCTATTCTTTTTTTGAACTATCGTCTTTTGTGTGTGTTTGTTTTGATGTTGTCTCAACTAGGCCTTTGACATTGAAGAGAAGATACTTTTATAGACCCATGAAATATCTACATCACTGTGCATAAACAAAAAAAATGACTCTCTGCAAATCAGCACTTCATTTACAATGCAATAATGAGTTCATGTATTTGTAAGACCGCACATCTCTAATTAGGAATCCCAACAACAGATCTGAAGTGACCATTTGGCTCAAAACTTCTCCGCCCCAATCATCTAGTCTGCCTCTGCATGCTTTGTTTTTCTTAAGCCTTTAGACATTATGAGTACAGTTTTAGTATTGCTAATAGGCCACACTAATTTTTACACTCTTTTTGGTAAAAAATGCTGATGCAAGACAGTAGAGTATCTGAGTGCATTAGGGGAACGCTTTAAAAATTGTAAAAATCTGTCAGCCCAGTGACATGAGGTGTGACTTGAGTACAGTCAGTTAAAGATGAGCTACATGAACAACATTTAATTCCAAGTTTAATTTAAAGTATTAACTAATAGAGTTTGGGACAGGAGATTTCTGAGACTGTGTCTTCATCTGTTACAGAGTACTACTACATTGAAATCCATGCCTAGGCTTGTGGTTTTTCCTCCTTGCACAAGTCATCTGTGTTTGGAAGTTCTAGTACTGATCCTTTCCTACTAACAGCTGCTGATGTTAGAAGTCTTTACCATGAATTTACGACCTAAAACCAATAAAACTGTACAATACAACAGTACTTCCACATTGAAACAAGGAAATTTAACCCTTCCTCTAAAAAGCTACTTCAGCAGGGTCTAGAGTGTCGAACGGAGCCATGGGAGACAGACTTTGACTGACTGATTTTATTTCAACATATGGAAGGTGCTGGATAATTTTCCTCTAATCAGTTCCACAAATCAACAGGTGGTGAAAGATTTAGTGAAGGGTCAGATAGTGTATTGCTAACAGCTCTGAGCCATGTGTGGAGAATATTCCTACCTTCTGTTCATCAATACGGAAGCAAACGTTACATATTTATATTTATAAAATTAAGTCCATATGTATTTTTTGTCCTTTACCTTCTGGCTGATTGGTAATGTGAAACTAAGCTGCAATGGGCTGGACATGCATGCTACCGAGGGTACGGATCTGTATTTTTTTTCTTAATCAGTTTTAAAAGCACATAAGACTTTTTCTGGTGCAGCACTGCTGATTTTATGATACTTTTTTTACGTGTGTCTGGTTCCTAAATGCTGTTCACAACAATGGACAGAATGGGTGCAACACTATTGCTGTGGGTGGAGCAGTGAGAGGACAGTGGAAGATAAATGTGTGATATGCTGTGATACAAATCCTGAGTACTTTAATTGCAGGATAGATAGGAACAAACGCATTGTGTTTGTTCTTCTGCAGGATGTCTAGCCAGATGTGGAGAGAAAAATAACTTGTATATATTGAGCTTTTACACAACAGTATTTTGTGTTACTGCTTTGTTTTGCAAATTTCAAGTAGCTCTACTGTGCTTGCCAGTAAAATAAATAGATTAGAGGAGCAGAGCAAAAGACCCCTTCATTCTCTTCCAATTAATTTAATTCCCACTAAAATCCTGTTTATGTTTGGAGAGGAATGACCTTGAAACATTGCAGTTCACAGTTCACATCTTTTGGTTGATATTAGCTCATATACTGAGTGACCTGAATAAAAATAATGAGTAGGCAGTATAATCTTTTGTTGTTGAATTCCTCATTATCTTTTTAAGGGGTTAATTTTTTTCACTTCCCTATATTTGTTATACGAAGGATAAATTTAGTACTGTGGAGACAATAGCAACATTTCCAATTCCATGGTCATAGTTCTTACTTAATGCTTTCAGCAGAGTCATTTTATAGATGCTCTGCATAATCTATCAGCATGGGCCAGATTTTCCACTGTGACTCAGAAGCTGTTGTAATTATATTGGTGCAGGCAAGTGCATCTCCTACTTATGAGGCTGTAGTAGTGGTAGCGAATTTTCTGTGTGAATGGAGAATTTGTAAGCCTGTCCCAACATTATATAAACCTCTGACAAGTGTCAAAATTTTATTTCAATTATGTGACAGTGTTCTGTTTCTGTCAGAGGGCTCTGTTGTTCTCGAGCATCCCCATACGCGCTTGCTTTTGCAGTGTGCTGAAGGTAATTCGTGCCTTCGTATATTCTGTTGGGATAGCAGTGAAGCTGTCATTTTGGTAAAAACATACTCTGTCACTCTTGCTTCTCTTATGCTCTGAATTGTTTTGCAGGTGCCACAGTTGAATATTGTGGTAAAAATACCTAATGCAGACAGTCTGAGATAATTTAGAAACTACTTGTAATGTTCATGGTATAATACCTGAAACAGGACCAAGGAACATATTTGTGCACAAATATAGAAAGCTTGAATTATTCATCAGATGATGGTGAAAAACTAGAACCTGCATCCTGTCAAGCAGAAAACCAAGTGACTTTAACTGTAGTTCAACAAAGCAGTATGGGTTTTTAAAAAATGGGGCTGTGGGGTTAATTATTATACTGCATCAGTTTTACCTGAATTAAAGGAAGCTGTATGATTTTAAATTAAAGGGGTGCACAAAGCCAAACTGAAATGCCTGACAGGACTCTGCTGTTAGAGAGGTGCCACAGAGGGAATTGCCTGTTTCCCGTGAGCTGCTCTTACCTTTCGGGATGATGATGTTCTCTGGCTCTTATGTGGAGATCACGGCTAAGAAGGGTAATAACATAAGCCCCTTCTGGCTAAAAAAAGAACAATCGTGCTAAGCTTGAGGATGAAGCACGTGTAGGCTCTCCTTAGGGCTTCCACCTGGAACAGTGTCTGGCTCTGGGGCCCCTGACATAAGACAGACATTGAGCTGTTGGAGTGAGTCCAGAGGAGGACCACGGAGATGATCAGAGGGCTGGACCACTTCTCCTGTGGAGACAGGCTGAGAGAGTTGGGGTTGTTCACCCTGGAGAAGAGAAGGCCCCAGGGAGACCTTATAGCAGCCTTCGAGTACCTAAAGGGGGCCTACAAGAAAGCTGGAGAGGGGCTGATTACCAAGGAGTGTAGTGATAGGACAAGGGGGAATTGGTTTAAGCTAAAAGAGGGGAGATTTGCATTAGGTACTAGGAAGAAGTTTTTGATGAAAAGGGCGGAGGCAGTGGAACAGGGTGCCCAGAGAAGCTGTGGATGCCTCACCCCTGGCAGTGTTCCAGGCCAGGCTGGATGGGGCTTTGGGCAGCCTGGTCTAGTGGAGGGTGTCTCTGCCTATGGCAGGGGGGTTGGAACTAGGTGATCTTTGAGGTCCCTTTAGTCTGGAGAAGAGGAGGCTCAGGGGAGACCTTATTGCCCTCTACAACTACCTGAAAGGAAGTTGTGATGAGCTGGGGGTCGACCTCTTCTCGCAGATAACTAGTGACAGGACAAGGGGGAATGGCTGCAAGTTGCACCAGGGGAGGTTCAGGTTGGAGATGAGGAGAAATTTCTTCTCAGAAAGGGTGATCGGGCATTGGAACAGGTTGCCCAGGGAGGTGGTGGAGTCACCGTCCCTGCGGATGTTTAAGGAAAGGTTAGATGGAGTACTGAAGGACATGGTTTAGTGGGTAATAGGTGGGGGACGACGACGGTTGGACTAGATGATCCTTGAGGTCTCTTCCAACCTTAATGATTCTATGATTCTATGAACTGCAAGAGTCCATAAAAACTCCTTTCCTCCTCAGCTAAGAAGATCTAGGGGGTTCCCATACTGGCCACCTCCTGTTTTAACCTGCTGAGAACAGCCCTATAAAGCAGGCAGGTTTCAGACGTTCAGTGATCTGTCAAAAAGTTTTGTACCAAAGTAAAAGAAAAAGATACGATCTCTCCTAGTTCAGAATGAATAATAAGGATTGTTAAGCTGCTATTTTAGTGGATATGGAGAAGCAGGAAATAAGTGATGTCTTTGTTCAATCCTGATTTCAATTCTACTCTTGTAATCCTAAAAATCAGACTTTTAAACAGTAGACAATGTCCAGTGTCATTTTAGGAGCACTTGAGGAAGCAGCACTGTTATTATTGATGTCGTTATTGTCGTGGTTTAGCCCCAGCTGGCAGCTAAGCACCGGGTGGCTGCTCGCTTACGCTTCCCCTCTCTGGCGAGCTGGGGAGGAGAATCAGAAGAAAAAGGTGAAACTCGTGGGTTGGGATGAGGAAGTTTACTGGGACAGCAAAGAGAGAGGGAAATAACAACAGTACAAATAAAAGAATATACAAAGCGGGTGATACACAGTGTGGTTTGCTCACTCATCCTGATGCCCAGCTCATCCCCAAGCAGCCGCCCCTCCTCCCTGACCAGCCCCCTTTATAATACTGAGCATGATGTCATATGGTATGGAATACCATATGCTCTCAGTCATCTGCTCTGATGGGGCTGGTCCTGTGTGGAGCCAGGAGCTGGACTCGATGATCCTTATGGGTCCCTTCCAACTTGGGATATTCTATGATTCTATACCCCTTTGGCCAGTTTGGGTCAGCTGTCCTGGCTGCATCTGCTCCCAGCTTCTTGTGAAAATTAACTTTATTCCAGATGAAAACCAGGATGGTTATATAGAGAGTTGAATTTAATAATAATAATTTAAAAAAGGAATTGCTAAATCTTTCTTGATGTTTTTAATATAGAAATACAATTTAATTTTCATATTAATAATGACTTGCAAAAAATACGAAGTTAGAACATTAAGAAGCAACTAAATAAATGTTTCTTAGGAGCAAAAAGAGGAAAACTATTAAAAGAATTGTAAGTTTTAATTAGAAAAAGATTAACTGTGTAATTGACTTTATTAACAAAGTGTAATTAGGTCCAATTTTGTTCTTCTGTATTGTAGTTAAAATGTCCTATGTGAGGATTTATAAGCCTTAAAACTGCAAATGGAGACTTGAATACAGGCACCAAATGTTTCACTTTTTCTTTCTTGTTGGTTTTAGGGTACTATCAATACTCACAAATAGACAATTCCAGATCCATCTTAAAATTGAAGTACTTGCCATTTTCATGAAGTTTTCCCATGAGGTTTCTCTCTCTGAGATCTGTCTCTTCAATTATCATTTACTGTCATTCAGCACTTCTTGCACTTTAATTTTATAATGCAAATGCCTCTGAATCCATCAAAGTTTATTTCAGTCCTTTCTCTGTTTCCATTCTTTTTTCAGTCTGAAATAAGGATTGTTCTCATAAAACATGATTGGTAAAGTACGATGATGTTCAGGTAAATTTAGTAAGAGTTCATAGTTTCAAGCTTTTCTGAAAAAACAGAATAATTAGACCATTTCTCTCTTTCTCTTTTTTGTTTTTAATTTTTAGTGGAATCAACATTTCAAGAAATAGAAACTAGGACTTTAAGAAAATTCCGTATCATGGCATAAATTATCTTCAGAATAAGAAAACTCGAGTGTTGGTCGCATCCATAGTGATAAAAGCAATACATAATGGCTTAAGAGTACGTGTGATGCTTCTAGCTCCTGTTTTATGCCTAAATATGTACTTGGCTAGAAAACAAAGAAAGCAAAAGAAATACTACAGTCAAAGATTCACAGTTTTGGGTTCTCTCTTGCAATGCTAAGGCCAAAGCACTGTAGAGTGTCTGTGCTGACACTTTTTTGCAGTTACAGATCTTGGGGATGAAGCTATTCTTAAGTGGAATTGAATTCAGCCATTGTTAGACTTCATTCAAAAATTCTTTTTCCTTTACTGAAGTCGGTAAGAGCTGTGTATGCTTAGGACCATTGAGATCAGACAGTTGCATGCCAGAGCGCTGTAGACACAAGGGCTCCATCGTTTAATTGCTGTATTAGCTAGCAAATAGCTAAATTAGACCTCTGCTCTTGAATTGCCCTCTGAAGATGCCTGTCTATTTATCTTTCTATCCATGGATGAGAAGTAGCTATTTCACATACTACCTTATTTTCTTAAAATCAGCCTTTGTAAATATTCTGTGTCTTAATTTTTCAGTCCAAGTTTGAAAATGGCAACTTTTATTTTCATGTTTTGTAAGTGGTAGTACAGGTAACTAAATTCTATCACTGTAACTTCTTTTTTTTTTTTTGTTTATGTTATAGGAAAATTAAAAGCAAAGACTTGTTCTTAGGTGTTTGACCACAAAAGCGGTAGATGGTAGCAGCATGTCGACAAACTCAGCATTTCTCCGATGAGATATTTTACATTGATCATTTTTGAATTGAAATAGCCTGCTTTTGAATTTCTCCAGTTGTGTTCTTAAATTTCTTGAGTTCCTAAGTGTGAATCTTAATGCCTCCCTTTGAACGTGCTGTGGTTCTCACACAATTACTTCCTTGTCAATGTGATTCATATTTTTTCTACAGTATTTTTCATTTGAGAAAGTAAACCTGCATGCTGTTTCATTACTGAAGTGGTGAATTTTAATTGGATTTATAGTTTAATTTCTTCTTGAGAGTGACTTTTTTACACAAGTTTGAGTCAAGAAGCTACTTTCTGTGCTATCGGTCACTTTTTCTCTTTGAGTGAAACATTTCTATGTGTGGGATAAGGGATGAACTTATTTTACAGGCTTTGTCTTAGGAGGTTTGATAGGTTTTTTTTGATCCAGCTCTGGTCTTGAGGGTGAAGCATGTGTAGGCTTCCTTGGGAGTTCTGCAGTCTGTTTTTCAGTGAATGGGCTGATGTTAGTATCTTGAATCATTTGTCATACCACGTTCTTCCAAGTGCTTAGGATGAAGAGTGTTTTAGAAGCAAGTATTCAGGGTGGTTAGTGCAGCCTTGACTCTTCTGCTCATCTCTGTGCTGCTTCCGTTCTTCAGATTTGAGTGGGTATAATTTTGGCTTCAAGATTTCATGCTAGCTTTTATTCATTAAGTTGAAAACTCCATCTGGAGAAGGTATTAATCCAAAATGTTATTCTGGTGCAGCTTGTTTTCAAGTGACTTGTTTTGGAGTGGGACTGATAAGACCAGTGGTATGTTAAATAAGGAGTGACTTCTTTGGAAATCTTTTTTGGTATATTTAGGTATGACCATATACTTTCAGAGCATTTCATGTAGTATTTGATATATGCTGTGTCTTGAGCATGTCTGTGACTTTGTCTCTCTGTCAAACATGTTTATCTTCAGTGGATTCATCTGTTTTCTTAACTTTTTTTGTTTCATGAGGTCTAATAAAAGAATTGCTTTGACCTAGATTTCTTGCAAATTCTTTATTGCACATACTACTTGCAAATTATAGTTTAGTATGAATGGGAAGGTTTAATTTTTTTTTAATTTAACTGTCAGATGAAGTATTGTATCAGTCTTCCATATGCAAAGTTTGAAAGTAGGTAATTTAGAGTCAGCCTTTTGTGAGCAATTTTTCCCAATATTTAAAATTCCTGTCACATAACAGGGGATCAGTGCAAAGCGTTCTTGGAGGGAATAGTTTCTTCTTCTCTTGCTAGATTAGTCTTGAGACCTTGTTTCTAATTAACAAAAAAAGCCCAACAGCGTAATTTCATATGGGGAAGAAAACTAAGGAAAACTGCATGGTTGAGATAAGGCAAAAAGTGAAGTTCCTCAGCAGGATCTTAGAGACAGTTTCATGAGTTGCAGTTTCTCATTTTAGATTTTATTTTTGTTTGTAAACTGTTTGGAAAAAAGAAAAGGTAAGACTATTTTTTCAGAAAGAATGAACTCTTATCCCGAACCTTTCCCTGCATTTGATTTCTGCAAAATACAGTAGTGAGGTCATAAGCATATAGAAGTGAATAAAAGTATAGTGGGTAGACTCTGTGAGTGACTTGCCCTCTTTCCTCCCAGCCTCATGGGAGGTGATCCATGTGCTCCTGCTGTGCAGTCTTGATCTTTTCCAGAGTGTGTCCATCCCCCACTCGCTTTGAGAGACTGTAATTTCTGGCAGGGGTGCCTGCTAGCAGGGGCCGCTGTGAGAAGATGTGGACCCAGAATATGTTTCTGCTGCTGTGGTTGCAGATTGCGTGCAGGTACCATTGCTTGCCATCCGGACCGTTTTGCTGTCCTATAGCTCGTTTTTCTAAACATACCCAAAGCCAAGGTACATATGTACCGAAATGTGTTCTTTATCCCCCCCACCCCTTACCCCTTTGGGTCAAGGTGAGGGAACGTGTGTGTTCATAAACCAGCGTGACTTGAACAATGCTGGTTTGCGTTCTCTAACCCAGGGTAGACTAAGGGCTTAGGAGGAGTAATTAATACTTAGTTTATTAAAAAGCAAAAATACGTAAACTAACGTTTTTCTCAAGTTCTGATTGTGTATAGATCCGCAGTGTTTAATTTCTATCATTTTCTACCCCCTTAATTTTAGTGAAAGCATGTCAGTTCTACAAAACATATTCAGAGCTGTGAAAAACAGCATTTGCTGCAAAATGGGGTTCCTGATGGAAGCAAATATGCTTCCAAATAGTAGTTACCGCTTCCCAAAAGGGCAGGCCCACTGCAATCCCCTGCGGTAGGGTGACAGACAGGGCAATCCAGGCCATCTGCTTGTCTCACTACCATTTCCTACACAGACTTAGTCTTGAACCACTTAAAATGAAAATCACCATAAAACCGTGTAAGTGGGGTGTGTGCCCCGCTAAATTTAAGCGTTTAAACATGGGGGTTCTGTTTCAGTTCATTCATTGCTGGACAAAGGGGTTTTAGTTCTGGTTTGCATACATACATGTGCTGCAGCTAGGTAAAATATAATAACTATCTTTTCAACCTGTTAAAATCCATTTTGCCAACAGATGAAATGGCAGTTGTTATATGCGAAGAGGTGAATTGTGATTTCTTTATATTTGTTTGGTAATATTGCACGCATTTTACTGTAAATTCAGGAAATAAGAGAGCTCTTCCTGAAATTTACAGTGTTAAAAACAGGGAACCGTTTGGATTCTTTGGACATGAGGTTCTTCAGCTGTGTCAGAATGATAAACAGAAACTCCACGTTAATCTGACTGAGTAAGGAGCTTTCAGGATCGCAAGTTAGCAGATTCGTAATCTGACTGTTTGTAAACAGATACAGTTGTTGACCTTGTTAATTGTGGATGTGCTTCATCACTATAGCTTTAGAAGAGCATAATACATTTTCCCCATTACCTGAATTGCACAAATAAAACTGGAAGGCAGATCTTTCTGCCATGTATTTTTCAAATAACTGCATTATCCCATAGCTGAAGACAGTGCTGTTTTCATGTTCTTATGCAATGCTTTTAATCCTCAGTGATCAACATCCTTTAAGAATTAGAGCATCCAGTTTTTCACCCCTATTATTTTCATGGGCACACAGTACACATACACTTGTGCTACCAAGAAGCCACTGTGTGAAATAAATTGATTAATAACACACTATCTTCAAGGGTTCCCCTGCTGGACCTGTTGTCTCTTTCTATTACTTTCTATTCTTGTTTCTATTATGCAAAATAAATTGTGTTCATCATTTAGCTGGCTAAGAAAAGATGAACACCATACTCTTAAATTCTGCCTCTTAAAGTGCTGAATGTTAATTGGTTTTCTCATTAGAAACTGTCTTGAGAGGCAATATGACTATGGTATAATTGCTTGAAAGCAAAACATCTGCAAGACTGAAGCAACATCAAGTAGATTTGTTTTCTAATAAGGTACTTGAAAAGAATTAAAATTATTAATATTTTACATGTCACAGCAATATTTTTGAATCCAGTGTCTTGCATCTTCTGTTCTTCCCACAGAAAACACCAAACAGAAGTTGTTTAGTCGGCATATCCGAAACTTCTCGTCCTTGGAGTTTGCTGGCACGCCTTTTTCTAGATTAAGTGAGGGATTGGATAATACAGTTCACTTTTTTTTCAAGAAAACAGGGCCAGATTTCACAGACTACATCTCTTTGTGTTTTCCTAGACCTCGCTTCATGTCCTGACAATCCTGTCTGTACTTGTGTCAACAGTGCTCCAGTCCGTCAGTGCGGTGACCGTGTTCCCGTTAGGTTTGTACAGGGAGCTGGGTGCCTGGAGGGCTTTTTGTATTTCATGCCTGTTCAGGGTATCTGACTTGATCCGTGTATTGCAGCTGCAGAGCGAGGCTGTGATGGCGGCTGTGAGTGTAACTACTGCTCTGTAGCAACTCATTTGCCTTGTACATCACCTTTTCACCTCATGATTTAAAAACGTCAAATCCAGAAACAGGTAGCTAGTCAGTGTGCATTATTCAGAAGTGCTGGCCGCAGCCAGTTCCCACCACTAGTAGAGAAGTAATCTGTTTACACTTGCATTATTTTAACCACAAGGATACGTGAATCTGACCAAACAGCAGATGACTAGATACCATCTTTATCTGCATGGTTTTTAATTGATTTTATATTCATTGATTTTATATTCATTGATTTGTGGAGTCTCCCAGGTTCCTGCAGGAGCAGCTGCATTTCTTCACGCTTTATGGACTCCTGCATCTTCTCGAAGGAAATGGGGAGCATTTCACCACTGCGAAGGTGGCATTCAGCACATCATGTCCTGGCATACTGCCGCTTGCAATTAGTGGACAGATACTCTGTAAAGCATAATTGAGTAGCTTTATAGGAAGCTGAAGCATCTGTCTCCCACCTACTTTCTGCCTTGGCTTCATGCCTCTCGCATTCCTGCCAGCAGCGTAGCCCTGCTTCACTGGAAGGGCTGACTAGGACTTCTGCGTGTGAAACCATCAAAGAAGGGGTTTTGGATCTTGTCTCCAGGTGTTTTAGTCCTTCACTGAATCTGTCCTTACTCAGTGTGGTGGAATGCCAGTTGCTGAGTCCATTGAGGTGAATAGTATTACTTAAAAAATTAGGAGCAAAACTGTAAATTGAGTTTCAAAATCTGATTCAAGGTAACCTGAAAGAGATTTAAGAAAAACAGGAAAACAAGCATCTTGCAAACCACTACCTTTTTCATACACGCACGCACAGCACCTTAGTGTGTCTAAAGGAAAATTTGTAGTCGGTTCTAATTTCACTTGATATTCTACTGCTGCCCACTTTTCATAGAAAAGCTTTGGATCTGAATGACCCATTTTTCTATATGAAATTGTTGGCTGTGAACCTTTTCATTGTCTTTTTTCTCAGCTAACTCTAATGACTATGATTGACTCTAGTTCAGCTTCTCCAGCCATTTTAAATAAATACAAGTTCAGTGACAGCAATGATTGATCTGCCTATCATAGAAGGAATCAGGAAACAGTTTGCAATATGTTAAAGACCTAACTGGGTAATCCAGTTCCCGTTTTGGGGAAATAAGGTGTCACGAATGGCAGAGTTCAGGTGAGAATTGTAGAAGAGAAAATAGCAAGTAATAACCAAATGAAAAATGGAAAAAAAAACTTCTTTTGGTTCCCTCAACATGAAACAGAAGGAAAAATTTTTATTGATGTTCAGGACTAAAAAGAGAACCAAGTCATTCTGCCTTTTTACCTCCTGCTGCCACTGTAAACACTTCCAACCAGCTTTCTCTAAAACAGAGTTTTGTGTTTTTAAGCATTATCTTGCACGTCATCACGCTGCTGCATGCTGCCTTCCCTACTGAGAAACTATTATAGCACGGTGGACAATAAAGGCTGCCCGCTGTGATGAATGTTGGCTACCCAAGGGCAATGACATCCTTCCTAACTTCACTTCTGAGTTGCTGACTGTGCCTCCCAGGAGATCTACATGAAAGATCTTAATAATAAATTGATCCTCAGTTCTGTTATTTATTCTTAGCTGCTGAAATAAATAAAAAAAAACTTTATGCTGAAATAAATAAAAAAATCTTTAAAAAAGGAAAAGCATTATACTTCATTGTTGTGTACAAAGTAACAATGAACAGTTCATTTTGCCAACAGGTAAGAAGAAACTGTTTGCAAGTGAGAACAATTGGAGGGAAAAAAAAAAGCGCTATATTTATTGTTCTCTACACAGCTTGGTGATATTATTTCAATTTTATTTTTTTTCCATGGCTTCAAAAAATGTATTTTAGTATCTGACTTGTGTGTGGTTGCTCCAAGCTACTCATAAATTCGAGCTGATCAAGACTTTTCATTGATCAGATTTTGATTTCTTCTTTCAGGCAAAATAAACCCAAGAATGATGTATTTAGCTTCTTCTAGGAATATTCTTTTCATATGTTTAGGTAACTGCAGCAGTAGTTTTATCAATTCTTGATGAGTTTGGAATTTCAAAGTATTTTACATTTAGTTTTTGGTTTGCTGTTTTTCTTGATGTCTTGAAAATTTTGTGACACAAACTGTAACATTCTTATAAAGATTTTGCAAAGTTCTTTTGCTGTTGCATTCTGAGGTTTTCAAATGCTGTTTTTTAAATATTTTTTTTTCTTACAGAAAGAGCTCCACTATAACATTGTCTCTCAACAGGAGAATGGAAATTGAGAGTGGAAAAATCCTAGGATCACTTTGGTTATCCTACAGCAATAATTCCGTGATCTTTGATGTTGATGTGCTAGGCTTTTGTTAGAACACAACTACAATAAGATTTTGCCTGCTTCCATTTTCTGGGTTGTTTCTAAACCTTTCAGATTCTGTTATGCAACAGACATATTTAATTCCTCAGAGTGTTGAAGACAAGTAGGGTGGCCTGTTGATTGCTTGTGCCTTTCTTGAAACTTGTAGTTAAGACTGACTTTACTGAAGTTGCAGGCTCTTACAGGATAGAGGCAGCATGATGTTGTCAAAACAGAACATTCCTGTATGTAGAACCTGGAAAAAGTGATGTTTTCCAAAGATTCTAAAATAGTTGTAAGAAATTTTTGTTTAGAATAATGTGCAATAATATCAAGAGATGCATGAACAGTTTCACTTGTGCACATTGGATAATTGTCTCAGCTTTTCAGTTGGGTTTGCCAGGATTTGCAGGTTGCCTGCATGTTGCCTGGTATTGCTTGGTGATGATTATTGAATCTCTACAAATGGGGTTTCCTGGGCCCAGCTCCCAGTGTGGATTTTTTGTGCTCTTTCGGGAGATACTCTCAACTGAGTCCTTGAAGCTATCTCACCAGATGAATGTGACCCAGTCCAGGGGATTGTACCCCAAATTAGCTTTATCTATATTCTGAAGCAGCTCTAATCAGTTTCCTGTATTACCCAAAACAAAGGCTTATTCTGGTTGCAAAACCTGGAGTATCTACCGTATGTAGCATCTGGGCAGCCCATCTGGTCATTTGCATGTCAAAGGAAAATCTTTGGTTCTCGAGATCCCTTGGTTGTTTCTACTGGACACCAAGATAGAGGCTTGTACTGCAGGGAGGACTATGCATGTTTGTAGTGGTAGAACCCAAGGATCCCATGCCTGACCCTTCATTTTCCCTCCACCAAGGCAGATAGCATGGTGATACTGTTATAAACCACTCAACCAGGATGAAGAGGGAGATGAAATATTCTTTAAGCAGCTGGTAGAAGTCTCACAATCTCTAGACCTTGTTCTCATGGGGGACTTCAATTTACAAGACGTCTGCCGGAAATACAGTACAGCAGAGAGGAACCAGTCCATGAGGTTCCTGGGGTGGGTGGAAGGTAACTTCCTGACATAGTGGGTGAGGGAGCCAACTCGGGAAGGTGCCCCAATAGACCCGTTGTTGGTGAACAGAGAAAGACTTGTGGGTGATGTGACGATTGGAGGCTGTCTTGGACATAGCAATCACAAAATGCTAGAGCTTTTGATTTGTGGAGAAATAAGGAGAAGGGTCAGCAGAACTGCTACCTTTGACTTCCGCAGGGCAGACTTTGCCCTGTTTAGGAGCCTGGTTGGCAGAGTCCCTTTGGGAGGCAGTTCTGAAGGACAAAGGAGTCCAGGAAGGCTGGATGTTCTTCAAGAAGGAAATCTTAAAGATCCAGGAGCAGGCTGTCCCCATGTGCTGAAAGATGGTCTTGTGGGGACAAGACGGGCCTGGCTGAACAAGACCTTTGGCTGGAACTCAGGAAAAAAAGTATATATGACCTTTCGAAGGAAGGGGTAGCAAACTCAGGAGGACTACAAAGATGTCGTGAGGTTACGCAGGGAGAAAATTAGAAGAGCCAAAGCCCAGCTGGAAGTTAACCTGACTACTGCTGTAAAAGACAATCAAAAATGTTTCTATAAATACATTAGCAACTAAAGGAGAGCTGAAGAGAATCTCCATCCTTTATTGGATGTGGGGGGGAAACATAGTGACAAAAGATGAGGAAAAGGCTGAGGTATTTAATGCTTTCTTTGCCTCGGACTTTAATAGTAAGACCAGTTGTTCTCTGGGTACTCAGCCCCCTGAGCTGGAAGACAGGGAGCAGAATAAACCCACTATAACCCAAGGGGAAATGGTTAGCGACCTCCTACACCCCTTAGACACACACACAGGTCTATGGCCGGATGGGATCCACCCAAGGGTACTGAGGGAGCTGGTGGAAGTTCTCATCAAGCCTCTTTCCATCATTTATCAGCAGTCCTGGCTAACTGGGGAGGTCCTAGTTGACTGGAGGTTAGCTGGAAGGAGGATCTGGGGAACTCCAGGCCTGTCAGTCTGACCTTGTTGCTGAGGAAGGTTATGGAGCAGATCATC
>VWZZ01001666.1:5231-46768 GCA_013399095.1 Psophia crepitans
ACCGGGGTGCTTTGGGGGGGGGACCTTAGACAGATCATCCTCCCGGTGTGGCATCGTCCCCACCCCAAATCACCCCAGCAGTGATAGGGGGCCGCTGTCTCTGCAGGCTAATCCCACAATTGCATTAGTGCTGCCTTGGCTTAACGCACTTAGCCCCTAATTAGCTGCACCCCGCAGCTTCAGCCAGGCTGGGGATGCGGGAGTGCTGTTGGGTGTCCCCATACCCCATGTCCCCCCAGGAATGTCCCCCTGGGCAGAGTCCAGCCCAAGGGGGGGGTCCTGGCACTTCCGGGGGTTGTGGCACATCCCCTGGGCTGGGGTGGCACCACAGGGCCCTGCAGCACCAGATGGCCCTGGGGAATGGGTGAGCCTCCTGCCCCTACTGGTGCCCAGTGCCAGCCCCTACTGGTGCCCAGTGCCAGCCCATACTGGTGCCCAGTGCCATTCCTACACCAGAGCCAAATACAAGTTCATACTGGTGCCCAGTGCCAGCCCGTACCGGTGCTCAGTGTTAGCTCATGCCTGTGCCCAGTGCCAGGCCATACTGGTGACCATTGCCAGTCCTACACTGGAACCAAATGCCAGTCCGCACGGGTGCCTGACGCCCTCCAAGGCTGTGCCCAGTGCCAGCCTGTACTGGTGTTCATACCGGCACCAAGTCCACCCCATACTGGTGCCCAGTGACAGCTTGTACTGGTGCCCAATGCCAGGCCCTATTGATGCCCAGTTCTTGCCCATACTGGTGCCCAGTGTCAGCCCATACTAGTGCCTGATGCTGGTTCTATACTGGGGCACAATCTAAGTCCATACTGGTGCCCAGTGCCTGCCCAAACTGGTGGCCAATGACAGCCAGTTCTGGTGCCCAGTATCAGCCTGTTCTGGTGCCCAGTGCCAGCCTGTACTACTGCCCAGCGCCAGCCCATACTGGTGCCCAGTGCCCACTCAAACTGGTGGCTAATGCCAGCCCAGTATCAGCCTTTTGTGGTGCCCAGTGCCAGCCCTAAACCAGTGCCCAGTGCCAGCCCGTACTGGTGGCCATTGCTAGTCCTGCACTGGAGCCAGATGCCAGTCCGTACTGGTGCCTGACGCCCTCCGAGTCTGTGCCCAGTGTCACCCCATACCGGTGCCCAGCGCCGGGCCCTGCTGACGCCCGGTACCAGCCCACTCCCCTCCCGCATCGGCCCGCCCTGCTGCCCGCCCGCCCCGNCGGCCCCGCACAGGGAGGCGGCTCGTGCCGAGCCCCCCGTTACTGTGCTGCTCCCCGGCAGAGCCCGGCCCGGTTTGCGGGGCGGGGCGGTAAAAACACCGGCCGGCGCCTGCCCCGCCAGCCTCCGCCACCGGGAGTGTATATATTGTTATATTTCACCTTTATTACAGGCATTTCAGTGTGTGTGTGTGTGTGTGTGACCTGACCTGTTCCTGCGGCCAGGCCGGCAGCCTCATTGCACAGCAGTTAAAAAAATAAAATACTAATAAAAATATGATAAATAATAATAATAAAAAGCTATGATTTATGAACGACAAGCTTCTGCCCTTGTGGCGGTGACGCTGGTGACAGCCGGCACGGTGGCTCCCGCTCACTGAGCCCCAGCGTTGGCGACCCTGCGGTGCCTCATCCCCCACCCAGGGACCTCACAACCCTCTGCCTGCCCTGCTTGGGGTTTGGGGAGGGGGCTATTTGGTTTGTTTGGCTGTTTTTTTCCCTTTTTCTTTTCCCTCTCCAACCATAAGCGGGACATTTGCCATCAGGCGCCGCTCCCCAGTAGCTCCCAGTATCAGTGAGCACAGCTCCATTTACCCGGCACTTTGCAGCCGGAGCCCCGGCTCGGTGCGGTGCCTGGCTGGAAATGTCAGCCGGATCTTCAAGCACCTCTTAACCTTCATGTCTTTGCATGAAATGGGGGGGGGGAGCAGTCCCCTGCGAGGAGGAGGAGGAGGAGATGCTTTTAATATTCACCATGGAGAGGGCAAAAAATCGATTTGCTACTAAATTTAGCCACAAATATCAAGTTTAAAAATAAACTTCCTGGAAACTTGTTGGTTTGAAGATTTATCCTAAAGGGCCTGAACCTGGCAGCTTGCTCCGGGCTGCACCAGGCCGTGCAGCTTGGGCTCTGGCCGGGCAGGCACACGGCGCTCGAGCACAGTAACGTGTTATCGCAGGCCCTATATAAAGCCATGGAGCCCCCAGCCCTGCTGGGACTGGAGACGCCCTTATCTGACCAGACCCCAAATCCTTTCAACGCCTGACAGCACCTTTGGGGTGCAGTTTTGTTTTCTTTTGGTAAAACCCCGTCATCTATCGGTCCTGCTGTTGAGTCCCGATTTGGGCCGATTAGTGTCGTTTCTCAGCCAAGATGGCGAACGCAGGCGTTAATATTTCATCGGGGGGGGGAAAAACAAACCATCAAACCCCATCATGAGACGCATTTGCTTCGCACATCCTTTAATTAAAAACCCGCTGGGCCCCCCGCCCTCCCCAGGACCGAGGGGTTTGAGGGGTGCAGAGGGGCTGTTTAACCCTTGGGGCGATTTCCCCGCTGCCGTTTCAGTGCGGCGCTCAGGCTCGCAGCCGTCCCTGCCGAATTAACGGTTTGTACCCAGTTGCCTTGAAATTAACTTAAACCAATTAGATACAACAGTCCGGTATTTTTATTGCAATTTGGCCTCGCTGAGCATCGGAAGAGCATCCAAAAGGCGGCCGTGGCTAGAGGATGCCCGACACGAGCGCCCCGAGGCGCTGACCTCAGCGTGCCCCTTTCCTTTGGCTCCATGGACCCCCCCGGCGCCCCCAGACTGAGCAGGACTTCTTCCAGCTCCCATTTTTCGCAGCGCCTGCAGTGGTTGCTCCTCTCCAAACCGCCTCCCTCGCAGGCCGCAGCTGCTGGTTTTCAGCAGGGCACACCTCGGCGCGGTGCCCACCCGGGGTCAAACTCACCGCTCCCAATCCTCCCGGTGCCTACCAGCGCGCGGCGAGCTCAGCGCAGGGGGGAAAACCAAATATGGCAAGTAAATCTTTGGGAGAAAACCCTCTTTTCCCCTATAGGGTTAAAAGGTCGGAGCTTACTCCACCAGAAGCCTTCGGCTGTGCTCGCTGCGGCTGCAGGTAACCCCTCGGTGGAGGAGCAGCTGCTCACACCGAAGTCCCCGCTGGCTCATTATCACACCGGATCCTCGCTCCAGGTCCAGCTGGCTGGAAAGAGGGTGTAGATGTCTCCTGAAGAGGCTCTGCAGAAGGGATTCCTCCTCTTGGCGGGAGGGACAGCGAAGGAGCTCCAGCAATGCTGTCGCAGGGCGGATGGACGGAGCGGCCGCTCTCGGCATGGCCTTTCTGGGTGCCGGAGCCGGGACGCGGCCGTGGGCAAAGCCAGCTCTTCCCAGCTAAGCCCAGCTGGGCTAAGCTGCCCGGTTTAGCCCAAATTCCTGGAAAAGCACGTGGGAACTAAAGCTGTTTCTCAGTATCTGGGGAACATCGGTGCGGATGGTGAGTTTGCCGTCGGAGGGACGTTGGCGCTCAGACGTCTGCAGTGAGCGCAGAGATGCTCTCACGGCATCTGAGAGGAACCACGGGGTCCGTCACCCACATCCGATGTACGATCGCTGGAGAGACACCCCTCGCAGCTCCCGTCTCCCACAGGGGGTCTTCAAATGTTATGAATCCCCTTTAAAATTTTCTATTTTAGTGTTATGTTAATAAGCAGAACTTTATTACGCCCGCTACTAGGGCTGTAGCTCCCAGGTCCAGCTTTTGGAGCAGCCCCCCCGTCTCCCCACGACATTTCCCTCCCAGGCAGGGAAAGCAGACCTGGGGACGGCCCAAACCCTCGCAGATGTTGTCAAAAAATCTCTGGAGAGGCCTCAAACCACCCCCAGCTCCTCCTCCTCCTTTTCGTAATAGTTATTTCAGCACCTTTCTGGCTCTTGGATGCTGCATTTCTTGTGTTTTCCCAAACCTTCTCAGAGCTCTGGCTGGAGAAGAGCAGCCAGGCTGTGCCCGACACATCTGTACCCCAGAACCCCAGGGAGCCCCTTCCCCAAATTCCCTTTGGGACGAGCACCCACCCCGTGCTGCCGCCCATGGCCACACAAGCCTCACACACTCACACGTCATCAAACCAGCAGAAGGGGCAGAGGGACCAGCTCTCTCTTTCTCTGTTTTTTTTTTTTTGTTTGTTTGTTTTTTTTTATTTTTCCTGCGGACAAAGAAAAAAATTAAAAAAAAAAATAATCTCGTTCATACCCGTAGCACATAAGCAGCAGCGTTTATAATCAGTCTGTGGTTTAACGAAATACAGCAGCAATTCCCAGTTCTCTCCCCAGCAAGCATTTCTGTTTGGTTTCTACAGGAGCAGCCGAGTCCCACAGAGACATCTCTCGCCTCGTAAGCTTAAAGAAAATTCACAAGCGTCTTTATAAAATGTGAACTTTGGGCTGTAACAAACCGGGCTTGTGACTGAACAGCTTCAAAGCTTCTGCTGGAAAGACAAGACACATCAGAGATGGAAGCTTCCTCATGGAAGGGTTTGCACCACTTCCATGTTTATCCTTCCTAGGATCTAGCTAACGTCCACCTCCGGCTGGCAAGGGAGGTGCCAGAAACCGTTTGAGTAACGATATTCTGCTCAGGGGGAGATTCCAGGCAGCCTAAACCGCTCAGGAAAACATCTGAAAACAGACAAAAACACCCTGCTCTCTGCTCCGGGGACAGAACCCTCGCTGCACGCGCCCAGGAGCCCCTGGGGGAACAGGACCGCAGGTCTGAGGCGGGCACACCTCCCGCGGCCGCTGCCTTGTGCCCCATCCGCTCGTCCCTTCGTGACCGTGGTAAGTGACAGGGCCGTGTCCGGATCCCCACGCCGGGCGCCTATGCAGCGTATTTGGTGTTTGCTCTCAAAAAGCGGTACCTGGGGATGAGGCAGGTCAGTGTGTGTGTTTCTCTTTACGGATGTAGTGGGGAAGGAGAAGGGAGGAGAGCCCATCAGCAACAGGCTGCTGCAGAAGTGAAAAGGGTTGGTTTAAAGAAAAATCTCATTCCTAGAACAAAAGGAAATATTTCAGTATATTTTAATAGCAAAACGATTCCTATTTTTCAAGCCACGTCCCGCCCGGATGAGTCACGGGAGTATTTTCGTGCCTCAGAGGTGGTGGCTCTACCTGCGACAACCCCACCGACTCAGTGCGGCCGTCGCTAACGCAAACACCTCCCCGGCACCGAAACCGCTCCCACGGCCACCGCAGCGCGGGACTCGACTCAAGTCTCTCTCTCTTGGGAGAGGAGCAGGAGGAAGAAAATCAACTTTTAATAACAGTCTGGGTTGAGATTTGTAGCAGGCTACTGAACAGAGGAGATGCCAAGATTTTATTTAGTAAAAAGGTATGTATTCAGGTAGCAGAACACCTTACAGTGACTAACTCGGCGGGAAAGGTTAAAGTCATAGCACAGCCCTCGATCGACTGGGGGAGCGGGACGGGAAGACGATGGGGAGACTGGAAGGGAAGGAGCTTCAGACTCGAACCTCGGCTTCCACTAGAATGGATTCAGAAAAATATTGCATGAAAAGCCTCAGGGGTTTAGTTCTTTCATAGATGTATATTTACCAGTTTTCACAAAGACTGCAGGAATACGATTATAAACAATAAATTAGGACTTCATGTTGCTATCATTTGGCATAACACAATCAGGCAATTTTTTTCCTTTTTAAATATAAGGCAACACAAGCCAACACATAATTTAATCCGTCTTTAGTCAAATTGCTTAACTTTGCTAAAGAGTTACCACTAAAGAATGGTTTATAGTACACTTAAAAGAATTTAAATAATGACATAAGTGTACTACCTTACGCAAGGAGTCAGAAAACGTACTCTGCTAAGCTTTGAAACCTAAATATTTGTTACAGCCCAGGACTACACGTCTAAATTAAAAAAATACAAATAAGTGTTTTCTAATTTTTCCATTTACGAAAAACTTTAAGAATCTCTAGCCAACTATGACGTCACTTCAAAACTTCGGGGGGTTTTTTTTGTGTTTTTTTGTGTTTTTTTTTTTAAATTTTGTATGATGTCTTAAGATTTTAAACCATGCTCGTTAAGGAAAGTTCAAGGAGCAAATACTTAAGGCTTTGTTTTTTCGAAGGGCTGTGAGGGAGGCCAGTGGATGGCAGAGGCCAGTGGGTTCACCCATACACAATGCTACTCAAACCCACACTACCAGGCGACATTCATACAGAAATATTACACTTAAAAGTTACAGTGTAGAGCAATATGTTTAGCCAGTGTACATATAAAGAATCAATGCATTTATTTTTATTATTCTTTTTTTTTTCCTTTTTTTTTTTAATTTCCAAACTTGATTGTGATCATTATGTTCAAGTATTAGTCTCGTTAACAGAGATGAGAGATTTTCTACTTACAACCAGTTCGGCTGTTAGAAAGGAAAGGTGTGTTTCGGTACACTGAGGAGAACAAGATGCTGAGGTTACCCAATCGTTAGTGTCCTACGCTCACTGACTCGACTAGCTGCGGGAAGCGGTATGGGAAAGGAACAGGAGTCAGGCACCAAGACCCTGGGAAAAAGGGATGTTATAAATAGCTTTACTAATTCCCAGGGAGAATTGTTCCATTAAATTTGCTGTGGAGTTTTGACGGAGAGGAATACGGGACCGTCGGTCCTGCGGTGGCTCGTGAGCGGAGCTTTGCTTCAGCTCAACCACCTCCTGACCCGTCGGTACTGCTGCCGGAGCAGGACCGCGCCGTGTCGCGGCACCCCGCGCGCCCGCTCATTGCACCGGAGACGCGATTGAGTTACGTCTCCTCGCCCTGAAATTAATTCTAGCTACCCGAGAAGTGGCTGAACCCTTTTTGGGGTTGTCAGTGGGTCTGGATTCCCTTCACATCAGGACGGCCAGACTCCTAGCAGCGAGGGGTTCAGACAAAGTTAGCTCTCACGCTGGCGAAAAGGGAGCGGGGAAGGGAAACGCAATGCAGAAAACAGGCAGCTACCTACGGAAGCTGTGCTGCCTACATCCCAAAACCGCCATTCCCCCCTCCATACCCTGTCCGCAAAAAAAAAAAAAAAGGGTCGGAAAAATCAGCCAGAGACTTTTGGCTTCGGACAAAGCCTAAACGATAAACGTGGGTGTCTCGGCAAGATACAGCTGAGAAGCTTCTTCCTATATTAATGCCTAAATACATACCCCGAGCTAGCTCTTTCCAAATGTAGGCTTCTTCTCAATTAAATAGGCCCCTAGACAGTGCAAATGGTCAATGTTTAATGCATTAATGAAACGGGCTTTCGAGTTGAAAATAAGCCCCATTTCCTGACAAATTCTGTTGCTGTTAATCTTCAGAGGAAATTGAGATGGAAATTTAAGCAGCTACGCTACCTCGCTCTTGACGGAGCTGGCGAACAGATGCAACTGCAAAACCCTGCAGCAACTCAACTTCAGTCCAGCAAGTAGCTACTAAGCAGAAGGCGAAAGCTGCACAAAGGGGATTCTGCGGTGAGGAAACAGCTGTGGCGTGAAGTAGTGTAATGAAATTCTTTGAAACAAAAGGCATGTTAAATATTTGATGCATAAAGGAGATAGATAACATGTAAGCAAAGCTTTTAAATATACAGTATGTCTTCTTCCAATGGTTACTATAATGATCACACAAGTTTGCAAGTTAAAAATGCCTTGCTTATTAATTAAAATTAAGACTAAACCTATATTTTTTTGTCTGTGAAAGTGACTGCAGCCTATCTATACCCTGGGTGTTGAATATGAAGATTTCGACTATCGGTTGGTTCAGGTGCTCGGTTCATGGGAGGCCGATGGACTTTTCCCAGCACGGCCATGCTCTGATCTCTGAAGCAGGACTGCTGGAAGTCCCCGCTTAGGTAATCCATGGTCTGCATCACATTATTCTGGCTGGATGGGCCAGCTCCAGCTCTGTAATGAGTTCCTCCTGCACAATCTAGCGGTGCTCCTGCTGGCTGTCCCCCGTGGAAAGGCATGGCGAGGTCCTGGGACCCAGAGCTGTCACTGTTGGGCGTGGGCAGAATATTATTCCAGATGGGCTGGAAATAGTGCCCATTGGTATATGGCAAGGGTCCCTGCAACCCGTTCACAGGTGGAGAAGGCGTAGGCTTCTCGATGGGGGGCTTCAAGCTGAACGACTGGCCCATGCACAGTTCTTGAGGGTAGTTTGAAGTTTTGCCAGGAAAACTCTGCCCTGCGATCTCTCTCTGAGGGTGCTTCCCTGCGAGTCCAGCAGGCCCAGCAGCATCCCCACACATTTGCTGCAGATGTGCAAGCTGGTGCTGGTTCCACGCAACCGATTTGATTTCGTTCTGGTAAGCGGGCGGCACCCTGTTAATATTCACCATGGGCACATTAACAGAGGCAGGAGGAATAGCAGCAGCAGCATGATCTACAGGGTTTACTACACAGGAAGGCATGGGTGTAGGGACATTGTGAGTAGATACCCTGGTACTTGCATTGATAAGCAGGTTGCGACTTATAGGGCTGGGGTTTGCAATCTGTCCCTCACAGACTGAGGTAGTGCTAATGCCAGCTCTGGCCTGGCAGAACTGGTTAATCTGGTGCACAATGCTGCTCAGGTCCGGTGGCTGGTTCTGCTGCAGGGTGGCAGCCATAGAGAGGGGAATGGTTGAGGTAGACACGGTCACATTCGGCGGCGCATCTGCATCCGGCATCTTTCTGCTTCCATGTAAACCCGGCTGCAGCAAAGGATTCGGGGGGTGCTGCAGAGTCTGGTGTGCCATGGTCTGAGGATGCTGCAAGCCCTGCGGCTGCTGCATATTCTGAGGGTGCGGTAGCGTCTGCGGCTGCGGTATCCCCTGAGGGTGCGGTAAGCTTTGTGGCTGTGGTATACCCTGAGGGTGCTGCAAAGTCTGTGGCTGCGGTATGCTCTGGGGGTGCGGCAAAGTCTGTGCATGCTGGAGAGCCTGCTGGCGAGCAAGCGCCTGGGGGTGGGTTAAAGTGCTAGGTGCAACGTATGGTGTGGAAGGGGGATTCATCATTGCTTCCGGCAGCAGGCGCGTGCGTGTCCCGTCAAAGTCTTTGATAATTCCTTTTGCTGGAGATTTGACTATCGCCAGGAGGCCTGTTTTCGTGGTGGCCTGAGACGGGTAGGGACTGTACCTCTGGCCCGAAGTATCAAGTCCGTTCACAGTACGGCGTATGTGTTTCCTCTGGGGAACCTTGACACTGTTTGGAAAGATTTTTATAGTCAGTGGATTGTTGGCGACCTTCTTAGCATAAGCATCCAATTCTGCTGGGGTAGGATACTGTGCAGATCTCATTTTCTGTGTAGTGTCCCCTGCGGAGAAAGGAAATTTGTCAATACCGGTTCTGGTAAGCAAGGGATCAACCCCAGGGCAAGAGAGTTGCACGACAAGGGTAGAAAAATCTCCAAGGAATCAAGAGGCAAGAACTTCATCTTCCCAGACCAGCGGATCGTGTACCAGGTACCTCATTCCCTTTATTACCTGGTGACCAAAACAACCCCCAGTTCAGCTTAAGGCAAGACCTGCCCAGGGGAGCAAAACCAAACCAGTGTTTTCAGAGTATGCTTACGGTTGGACAAAACCAGGTAACATGCTATAAACATCGGACTGTCTCCAACTGGAAATATTTCTTACAGCTTGCGGTAGTGGGCTACTCTCTGTTCTCTTAATTTAAGGAAGAATCCCCATGGCTCTTCCAGCCATTCTCAGTATCTTTACCGTGTAATTCAGAAATCAGAAAATCATGAATTAAACATTAAACCCGTGTAATGCTGAGGTGGGAACCATATGAAGCACTTCAGCTCAAGCCTCCATTTACATCCGAGTTCTTTTCTAGATGCTGACATCTGAAAGCACTTTGAGTGTCTTTTTGTCCATTAGGAAGCCTTTGCAGTCCAAGTTCAGCAAATGGAAGGAGGCTACACGTACGTTATTTGATGGTTTGCAATTATTTCTTCAGCTGAATTTTCAGTGTGGCACCTTGCTAAGGACGGCATCCTTGTATCGCACAGCAAAATTACATGATTACCCCACAAGATTAAAAACACGCTACTCCCCAGGCACAGACAAAAGACTTCTGGAGACAGGGGTGTGGTCTCACTTACTCTGATTTACCAGATACCTACCTTGCCCACAGGCTCAAAGCGCTTCTGGAAAGAACTTCAGAAATCTAGGGAAATGCTTGTGCCTCTCTGCCGATAATCGTATTCCGAGCAGAAAGTTGGGCTGTTCTCCTACCACAGCTCTGCTGCTTAGCTCCTATGGGACTACTGGTTTAGATTTCATAATCTTCAAATAATGGCTAGCAGCTTTGACAATCCGATTTTGCTTTTGCTTGATCCCCCTGCCCTTGCAAACAGTTTACTAAAAAAACCAAACACCTATCGTTTTTGCTAAAATTTTCAGCATCCCCATGCCATCTGCTGCTGTGCTGAAAGGATGGGAAACACAGCAGTCAGCTCCTCCAGAGCCCAAGAGCTCCCCAGCCCCACATCTGGGCCTCTGAGCCAAGGACATCTAATGCTTCAGTAGAGCTTGCCACTCCCAGGCAAACAGCCCTTTCCTCTTGAAAACCCACCTCCGATTCTTTTAAGTAAAGTGCCTCCAGAAGGCTCCCGAACACAGCTCGAGCCCAAGTACCAGCCACCTCTCTCTTTGCATCCTGCAGCTTCCAGTCCTTACAGGTGAGGGAGAACAGCAGTGCTCTAAGAGCACTCACTTTCAGACAGTAAGGGCCAGAAAATGGAAAATAGGATGGATACCAGAAGAAAGATTATAGAAATATTAAAAATATCTTGTGAAATGAGAAGCTTTGCAAGCAGGCTGTCCCGTGTTTTTAGCACAGCACGTACCCTTACTCTCTGTGCTGTCCACACGCGTATCATCCTTTCTCTTAATCAAAGGAAATGCTCCATTGGTATTAACCTGGACATCCTCTCTGTTCATGTCCTGCCGTGGGCAGGTGGTTTCTGACTGTCCTTTTGTGGGAGCTGTTATGCTTCTAACGGAGAGAAGAGCCTCCAAATGGACCCTGCCCGTACTACTGTGCCCCAACAGCCAAGGCCTTCATGAGCTTCCCAACCTTAATTTTTAGCATTGCCCACAGCCATTAAGTTCTGTTTCTTCCCCAGGAGATGATCCTTGCAACTCGCCACGAATCAGAGAAGAACCATCAACAACAGACAAAGGAATCCAGTCCTGTCTGTCTTACGGTTACGGTCATTGTCACATAAAGGTTTTATTTTCAGATGAAAAAACGAAGCAGATACTTTAAGACACCTTTACCATCAAAACTTCCCAGCCTGGTTTACATTTCTATAGGCATATCAGCAAATTAGGTGGTAAATATAAACAGTGAGCAGATACACTAAATGTTCTTTTACCCAAGCATCTATTTTTCTGTCACACGGGAACTGTGATGGAAGCTTTTAGAAAGCAGCTAAAACATCAACGTCTGAATGGGCTGCAGCTACCAGTTGCAGCACATCCGTAATCCCAAATCTGGAAGCACTCTTTCCTCTGACAAGAGAGAACGACCCCATAAATTTAAATGACGCACCAACATCAAGTTTGGCATCCTACCAAATGGCAAACCATCTTTTAAATCCCTCGGACAGGACCTTCTGAAACCAAGCACCATTTCAAACAGAGCCTGTTTTGCATACAGCTAAAGATTATGTTCCTTTTACTATGGACTAATTCAGCCGTTTTCCTTAGGTCTGACCAAAATGATGTATTTCCAAGTTTCCCAATGTTCTCCTTAAAATGCGTTTCACTAGTAGTTCCATAGGCAAGATTTGATGACTAGAATAATTAAGGCAGCGAAAAATTAGGAGAAAGCCATTAAGGGGTGAGCAAGAGCATGAATATCCCATACAAATATCCTACAAACCGGTAAAGAACAATGAGGTCTGGTTACAAGTGAATGGAAAACCAGCAAAGAAAACGCTGGTATTAGAATACACTCATCATGCGTGTGCAAGTGCAAGAATTCTGGATCGGACCATAAAATGATGAGGAAGATGGCAGAAGAACAAGCTACATTAAGAAAACGACCAGATGAGCTTCACGAAGTTACCTAATGGTAAATGCAAGGCAGAATACTTTTGCTGGAAAGTAATTATTTCATGTTTACTATAAGGTAAAGCTGTCCATATGAGCAATTACCCCAGTAAATTGGTGAGCTGCAAGTTCACACTCCCACTAATCCCGTGGCAACCAATTCATCTGGTCACGTTCTTGTGCGCGTCTCACCGCTGGAGCTATTTTTATCATGAAATGAGATATATTTCTCTGCCTCACCTCCGCACTAACGTAGCATATTTTAAGTGTATCTCACATTAAGGCTTTAAACCCCGCTGCTTTTAAAACTACCTACGGTTAAATTTTCATTAATGTTAAACAAAATACAAATGGGCCTTCAGGATTCCTATCCTAATGAGAGCATCTGCGTTGGGACAAGCAAAAAGCAGCTGTGCCCATCTTCTGCATAAAAATCTCAACTGCAGCAGTTTCTCTACAGGCTTCACAGAAAGAGCCCTCGCCCCTAGAAGGGCTCGATTTTAGCTGATGACCCCACGTTCAGTCCTAACCCACTCTCTCCCTTCTGTTCCCCCCCCACCCCAAAAACATCTCTCCAAGAAGCACCTTTCACTGTGACTTTGCACCACTGTCACAAAAAATCACACTTTTTCTCCTAGGCCCTGCAGCTATGTCTAAGAGCAGCTGTGGATGCTGCCCAAACAGTCTTGCCTCAAGCATCCCGGATTCATTGGTCAGGTTTATGCTGGAGTCACTGGGAGGAAGGAGACAATATCAATATTGAGTCTGTGAGAAATCCCCTGCATGGATAAGGATGAATTTCAGGCTTAGCCTTCCTGTGATGCAGGTTGGAATTCAAAGAAAAATACTTCAAGTCCTGTAGTGATCAGTTTCTAAGGGAAAAAATACGTGCACATTAATCTATAAAACTCCTACTGCACAGAAAAAGAAAAAAGCCTCCTACTTGAAAATAAGAAAAAAAAAATAATTAAGCTAATGTGGGTCTTTAAGCTTTAATATAAAGTCTGATCCAGAAAACTACACTTAAAAATTATTAATACAAACACAGTAAGTCTGAATAAAGACTGACATGTGGAGTTCTGTGCCTTTTTATAAAAGCAATAGCACTATTACTAAAGCCTGCTTCCAACCCCCCATCAAAAGTCACAAGTCACCGTTCATTAAAAATGCTCATTAACTCAGCTTTCCTCTGGCCAGGGGCTAGACTACTTGTGCATATACAGTATGGAGAGAAATGCACCAATTATTCTTACACACATCTGCAGCGGGGGTGAGCAAGGTCTGTACGAGCAGTTTCATTTTCCATATAAATCAGAACAAACTGGAACAGCTGAGCATTATCACTGCCAGCCAGTGCCTGCCAGCTACTTTATGTCCTAAATTCTTTTAAACACAGTACCTGAACCTCTTCGCTAAGCAGGATACAGCAATGCTTTCAGCATGGGGATAAGCAGTTCTCAGAAACAGCACCAGGTACCATCAGGTTAAGAAACTGCCCACACATTGCCTTGTAAACATGTAATTAGCAAATAATTGATTTATGCCCAGTTACCCTCACATGAACCTCAACAATTTGCTTTCAGAACTAAGCTTTATGATCCACCAAAGAAATGCACATAATGCAAGGACCTAGTCATGTTCTCACCGCAACAGCCTACCTTTTGAATAAGCATGTTTCGGTCAGCAACGCTTGAACGGGAAACGGAAAGGAGAAAGGAGGGGAATGCCCAGTTTCGCGCCATCTAATAAAGTCCTTTTGTGAGTAAAGATTTCTATTATGGCCGAAAGTGACATTATAATTACCAAGCCTGTGGAGTCGGTGTAAATGCTGTGCAAGTGCTGTGGGGGAGCACACGCGTGTACGCGAACAGCGTCATTCCCCTCTGGCAGGACTTAAAGCATGTCACCCTTAATTGCAAAATTATCTTACGCGTTTTCAGCAGCATCACAAGTCTTAACATAATTTTAGCTATAACTAGAGTGCAAATGACTTGGTTTTAAAGAGCAACGAGTCCATCAGCAAACTGAGAGTACAGAGATCTCCCCATTCACGTTTCAAATACAAGAGGTCACAGCCCTATGAACCAAGTACACAGATCTTATGTAGTAATCTTGGTATTCCTGAAATTTCAGCTGAACAATCAATGTGCGCCTTCAGTGATAAAGAGGAGAGACAGAGTAAGATTTAAAAAAAAAAAGTCTCAACCCAGTAAACTTCCATTCCCAAGCTTAAGTTCTTCTTAAAAATGCTAGTACAACTACCGAAAAATGACTGAAGTTATCAAAAAAGAATTAGAGTACTCTGCAGACATATTTTCAGAGGCACCAAAGAGACATCAGAAAGAAGATGGAAACTTTGAACTCTACTAATTTGGGCTAAATCACTAATGTTTGCAGTATATGCCCCAGGTATGTAGAACAACAGAGCTGCTGACCTCAAAAGGTTTGCATTAGCCTGATCCACCTTTTGTTGGTGTCTACAAGTAATTAAAAGAACGGAAGTGAAAAAGAGTCAGGGAAAAGTTGTGTTAAGAAGCAAGTCAGCTGGCACACTTTTAGCACAAAACATTTTCAGCAAAGAGGCACGAATCTCACAGAAACCCCACCTGCATTTCATCTTGCTGTAGTTAAAATTAACCTTTATAAAGCCTGGAAGGGGGGTGAGCTTGCTGCACACACGTGAACCTCCACAGCGATTTCTCAGAGCCATTATTGATGGATGCCTTGAAGGCATAACAAAAGAAAGACTCTAACATTAAATAGTTTTTCCACTGTATCCTGAGTGTTTTAATGTCACAGCTGTACCAGAGCCAGATTTAACAGTTAACCACATCCTGCAGACAAAACGTCACTCACATTTCTGAAGTCCAGTGTTCATCTGCGTGTAAGAAAGAAGCTGAAAGGAGAGGTCACCTGGTCCTGGCAGACAGGCCAGCATGGCAGACAGGCACTAACACAACATGGGGCATTCACTCCTCTGCACACTGCAACAACAGAGAGACAATTCAAAGTTATAATACAAGGAGGAACAGAGAAAAGAAAGCGGCACAGAGCCATCCCTGGGTGAAGGCCTGACCAAGCACAGATGCGCAAATGCTGCTCTGGCCCTTACTGCATCTTGTAACGGCAACGGAAATACCTCAAGAAGTGGGTCACCTGCAGGGTTAAAACTAAAACAGCCGTGTCGCTCTCCTCTGCTGCTTGACACACAGAGGATAGTCCGTAACTCTGTCCTCAAATTTCAAAGGTGGTTGTTATGAATGGTAAAAAAACCCCACCATCATACATTTTACTATATATTGAAATGTACTGGCTATCTACCAGGTATAGCCAAAGCAAGTCCTCTGGAGAAATCCTGTCAACTGCTCTTTTACATTTAATAAAAAGGCACGGCATGCATAAATTGAAGGCAAAGTATGCAGCACTCTGCCTTGTGGCAAGATTAAGCTGCATGCTACAGCTTGTAATTTCTGTGGTCCATTAGGCTGAAAGATGAATGGCTACAACTTCCTTCATTTCATAGGAGACTCGCTAACCTGCACGGCTGTGGGTTAGACAAACGGTAAGACACGTCTTCTGCACAAAGGGCTGCAGAGATGCCACCATCTACTGCAGAGGTTCAGCATTTAGGAAATCAAACCTCGAAACGAATGCGCAGAGCACTAAAGCTCTTTGTAAACACTGCACAGCTACCCTCAGATCCCATCATCGGCATACAAAGCGGGGGGCTCCCAGCAACAATGCGAACTCAGGCCTCAAAGTCTCCCAATCTTACTAGCATTCTGGAAAGAAATTTAAGACGGGACAAGGTCTCTAGGGGCCAACTGGTCCAAGTCCCTGCAAATACCCCCTGCCACAGCTACTGGGGCAAGCCAGAGCCAGCCACCAGCGCTTCAGAGAGCTCTGGCAAACAGGGCGGCTGTGTCAAGCTGGAGCAATCGGGTGACTTCTCCTCCTTACCCAGATCTCCACAAGCATCAGTGCCACTATACAGGGAGTGTTTTTGCCAAAACCCCTAAGGATCAGCTAGAAAGGGCTTGGCCTGTTATACGGCGCCCAAAACTTGAAGAGTTAAAGGCTTCAAAATTAACTAATTTCAGTCATTGCTTCAAAGCCCCCGCTAAAACAACTGCGGAGGCATTCAAAGATCAAGAGGGGTGGCACAGAAAGCTCGAGATCAGCATGAGTAGCCATGGCTGCAGAAACCCCGCAGAGGCCACTTCTGAAAGAGTCGCGCTGCCAAGGACTGCACAAATGACATGAAGCCTTTGGATGACACCCGATGTGGCAACGTCAATGCTGCGTCCTGGATAGCACCACCGCCTTCATGCTCCAGAAAGCTCCAAAAGCTGATTTCTCTGCAGGGACGTTTTAAAGACTTTAATTTGAAACCTAACCTCAGACCACCACCGCAAGTCAGGCCGCCCAAGGATACCTGCAGCAATACAGCGAACAGCGTGGACTTAAAGCTTTCCTATAGCACAGCAATTACTCACTGTGTAGAACTCATTAGCTCCATGTTTAAATGCATCTCCTCAGTTCGACACGCAAAGGCTGATTAAACCAACAGCCAAGAAATGTCACACAAACATTAATTTATGAAAACTTCTGCATCTTCACTGTTCAAGTGCTCTCAGAAGCTGACCGAGCGTTGCTGAGCGAGACTGTTAGGTCTAATAAAAATATCAGCACTGATATCAGCTTGAAAACTCCGTACTATTGCCCATTCCCCCTGCTCACTCAGGGCAACAGCGAAGTCAGTGCAGTCAGAAACAAACTCATGACCTCACCAAGCTGCAGGGCCGACAGTGCAACCACCAACAGAATGAGTTTACATCATTCTCTATTTCATCTCTAGGAGATAGGAACAATCTGCGCTGCCAGAAGCCCAAGATATGTAGTTGTAAAACCCTGTAAAATACATCTAAGCCCAGATTTTCTTCTCACCCTAGTAGGGGGTGGAGCTCTTGGAATCTTTCAGAAGGTGTTTAGAAATGATGATGGAAGACCTGTCACATCCACAATTTAAATGGAATTGCTTTAGGAACTGAAAGGTTGCTTGACCTTTATAGATGAGATGAATTCACAACTAAGTATGTAACGTCCAGTGAAACTCCGCAAACAGCCTGTGGGCAGCAGTTTCTTGCCCCAAATCATGCCCAGCAAGACCAAAAAGAGAAAACAAGAATCCAGCTCCTTTTAATCAGAAGACGAAACCACTGTGAGTTGCCAGAGCTTTACCTGAGTAAGCAACAGAAACGCTCACAGTCAGCAAGAAAAAACAGTAAATGTGTTTTGCTTTTTTCTTCATTTCATCAACTTTAGAAGACTGGCAAAACCAAGACCTCAGTGAAAAGCAAACAAAGAAAATTAAGAGCCTTCACCGTAGTCAGAAAACCATCAGATGCCACCAATCTCACATGCACCTAAGTGTCTACCTTTTACTCCAGTGATGTCTGACACCAACCCAGGATTACCTTCCACCCTTGAACAGCCAAAGGAGCTCGGTGTCTATAACATTACCTCACCAATGGCAAGGTCGTGTGCAGCCCTGAAAGAGAGAAAAGTGCTCTGCAGCGCAGCACCACACTCAATGTGCTTTTTGACTGAACAAGCAGCATTTCTGACAGCGAGATATGTGGAGGGTTTGCTCACCTGCTCCGTCATTAACTCTCATTATAGCCTGAAAATCGTGATTCTTTTGAGTAAGCCTCTTGCTGAAGTGCCACGGAGAGGCTCAGCCCCATGCATGCAGCAATAAACAGGATAATGGCACATTAGGAGAGAGAACAAGTGATTAAGAGTGGTCACAGCATTCAACTCAGAATAGCCAGGCTTCTGCGATAAGATAGCATTATTTACTTGAAGGTCAAAACATGTATTTACAGAAGCTTTAGCTCCAATACAGAGAGTAATGCTTTAGAGAGGGCTATAAAAGCAAGTTGTTCCTGCAGGCAGATAATCATTTTAGGTGATGGCAAAGGTTCATAAAAGACTGGGGTGGCGATAATGATTTTAAAGGCAATAGTGGACTTACAAAAATCATTTTAAGTACAAGCATAAAATCATTCTTTCAGCTTGATTTGCAATAACCAAATTGATGCCATCTAGGTCACTGCTGAGCATTAAAAAAAGAAATTCAGACTTATATAGAAGTGCTGACCATAACTCCATCGCTGAATTCCATATTATAATTAAAATTCTGCTTCAATTTTTATCCTCTATAAAATAGTTTTTCAAAATATCTTTACAAACAAGCCCATTCATTTTTTTGTTAGAAATTAAAATCTATTGCCTTTGAGATACTCAGCATCTGACTACTACTTTCTGACCTGACTCTTCTTCAGCACGAGTTAGCGCAGACAACTCCAACCTAGCACCCAGCTAAAATGAACTAAAAGCCCCGGCGAGGATTGTATTTGGGACTGAGGTGAGCATTAATGGCTGTCTCAAACCGTTGTTACGCATGGTCTTGGGTTGGCAGCGCAGGGTCCTGACACAAAGGCAGCTGGGCCCATCATCCCCTCCTGCGCTCCACTTTATTGCTTCTAATTAGTCCGGAGCAGGAGATAAACTGAACTTGGCACATCAAGACTTCTCACTAGCAGACTTGGCTTCACGGTGGCAACTTGTGTGGGCACCAGCACCTGCAAAGCTCCCTGCAGGGCTGCTGCCACAGCCTCTCCGAGGATGGGCGGTGTGTTACTGGGGGAACTGGAAGGACACGGTGAATCAGGAGCTGAGAGGGTTTTTGCACTGTACCAGACTCGGTAGCACCGTTACCTAAATGGGTCAGCTGCAAACTGGAGAGCAAGCTGACAGGTGGGCTTTGGCACCCAGCACTGGGGGCAGCTGTAAAACCACTGCCTTTAAAGTTTCTAAATTGTATTTTAAACTGATTCTGTATGCTGCCAAACACAGCACAAGGAGCTCTGTCTTGAAAATATTTATAAAAAGATAAAGTACATTTCTAAAAGAAAACAATCATTAGATTGGAATAAATAAATAAATACCCCTCTTTGAAGTGATTTTAATCTAATCTGGCTGCAGGATATAATCTTAACAGCGCACGTACTGCAGGATGCTCTATGAAATAGTCAGCAGGTTTAGACACATGAACAGATTTATTAATAATTAAATCAAAGCACATTAAGCTGAAAAGGGATTTGCGGTGCTTGGGATTTGGAGGTAAACCGTCACATCCCCACAGTGACTGTTATGTTCAGCCTTACCTGCACATCAGGGTGGTTTTTGGTCCAAGCAGCACAGTGTCCCCCTGCACTGATTTTCAGAGTAAGTCCTGTCACCGCCAAGGCTCACCGGGTAGGACGGAAGAACTCGCCTCCACCCACTGCCCAGGGACACCCTCCCTGCAGAGCTAAGAATCAGTTCCAGTAACTTACCATGATATTCCCTTTCTGGACTAAAACGATCTATTATTTCCTGGCTGATATTCAAATTTTAGTATTGCCTCTGTCAGACCCAGTGCTCCTCAATCCAGGGGGTACTTCTACAAACTAGAGTAAAATCTAGGTGTAAAGCAACTTGGTACTACTAGGAAATTTCTACTACTCTTTACGCAGCTTTATCATTATATAAACAGACCACATATGCAGAGTTATTGCCAAGTTTTTAAATACGCCAGTCTCTGAAGCTCTCAAGAGGCCTTAGAGGGTAAGCACACAAAGGAAACACTCCCCACAAACCATCCCCGGCCAGTGAAATATGGGAAACTGAGCTGGTTGAGACGAAAGCAAGCTGGTGAAGTCTAAAGTTAGGTTCCTGAAAGTAAACACGCATGTTTGAAATTCCACGATTAACTGAGGGCTTGTTCACAAAGCTTGGGGCTGGGAGGAACCAGGAGCATCTACCCACACACAAAAGAAAAGCTCTGAACTATTCCAAGTTTCCAGCACCCTGGGGTCCCGTAAGCCCTGCGAGCGTTGTTAAGCGCTTGTGGCTGGGCTGATACGCTTCGCTTCTCCTCGTTATTCACAAGGTAGCCCCGTGAAATTCCATAACCGCTGGTGGGATTTATGGCAACCCCCAAGCGCACGCGGCACATTCCAAGTTCAGCCTATATAAATGCTGCAAACAAAACCAGAAAACTAACTCTGGGTTGTAAAGTTTCTTTGGTACTAATGTCTGCAAGAGCTTGCCAGGAAACATAATTGAATCTGGGCCAATTTTCATGCTCCAAGGGAAACTCAGCGTCTCATTTACCCCCCGGCAGGCTGCTCAAGACCAAATGAGACTCATTCCTTTTCCCTCTCCCAAAGTAACCTAAAATCTAGGGGTTTCGAAAATTTGTTTGTATCAACTGGAGATGCTGAAACTCCCCCACCAACCTCTGTGTTCAGTAAGATTCCTTCCAGTCAGCCGTGCCTCGCTTGACAGTGTCTAGACTGATCCTGCCAGCTTCCTGCCTCTCTCCAGCCCTAAAAACCCCCCTTATTCTTGGGCGCTTACCAGAATGGCCCTTTCCCAGGACTGCTGAAAAGCCAGAGATAAATCTTACCATTTCCTGGCACAAAATTACCAAACTAGCACTGAATTCATCGCCAGCCGGTATCACATCCTCTTAATGTTTTATAAATGGAAAACTGCAAAATAATGCACAGAGAGGTAGTCTTTTGAAATGGCAATAAATCACAATAGCATCGAGTGTACTTGGGGGTAAATAAATAGGAAGACTGAGCAATGGAAAGTCGCCTTTTGTAACAAGCGGAGTGCACCGTCAGCATCTGCCAGCACAGGACCTTTTGGCTTTCTGCATTCAGGTGGACCTTTTGTAGAGCCTTGCAACAGTTTCGATCAAAATCAATTTTTGCTTCTTGCAGTTTAATTAACTATGATTTTGCTTGTAAACCACTTCACCTTTTAGGCTGACCTCCATTTATAATGCTACTCAGGCAACAAAATTAAATAGTTTGGAGAAGAAGGCAGAGAGAATTTAAATGTACGCGTGGTGCTTCGGGAGAGGGGAGGCACCTGCTGCGGCACAGCTCTGCTCCTCTCCCTGAGCTGGGATGGCAACGTGCTACAAGGAAGAAAATGAAGCAGCTTTGGGGTAGCAGCACTTAAATGGAATATTGTTCATATCACACTTCTCATGCCCAAGGGCTACCAACTAAAGGCTTCCAGGTTAGCAATTTTGAACAGGATGTAGTGCAGTAAAAAAAGCCAAGGCGGCGGCTCTTGGCTCCAGGCGAGCAGGTACTGCTGTGTGTGACATCAGCTCCATCAAATTCACTCTTTGGATAAAGCAGAGCAAGCTCAAGGTTATGATCTTAGAGTTTAAAAAGCCTTTTTTTAGGTTGGTCCCAAGAGATTATTTTAAAACACAGTACCACGCATCTGCTGAAGAGTAGAACAGTTGGCTTTAATTGTAAGATGGATTTTTACATAGCTTCTGACCTTTCATCTAATTGAGGCCTAAAGAAGAAAAAAAAGAGGAAAAACTATACGTCACTTCAGTTATTAAAATCCATCAAGCTCAGACTTTAGCCTTGGGATAACCACAGCCAAAAAATTGACTTGCAAGTAATTATCACTGCTATCTGCAATAAAAGTTAATTGGACATAATTGAACTAAAGCCCTAATCTGAATGAAGCTGTTGCTGGCAAGAAGCCTGCTCCTGCCTGCACTTTGCAAATGAAACTGCCAGCAGTAAAATGGACAAACACGAGGCTGCTCTTACCGCCTGCCCACTGCAAATCACAGGGCAATTCTGCAAACAGCTCCTTAGCTGGGCCAAGATAAAGCCATGAAGAGGGCCCAGCCTCACCAAACACACCCTTCGACACCCAACCACCACCAAGGTGTAGAGTTTCAAAAACAAGTTTCAGTTTTACTGACCTCTTAATTACACCGACTGAAATGTAAAGTTCATGTCACAAGACGTTGGTTTCATCAGCCCCCAAAACGCTGTAAATACCGGTACAAATAATGTACTTTTTGAGCACATAAAGATACCAACTGAAAAGGTTTTCAGTGCTGATAATTTACCACCTTCATGCAGTTCAATAGCCTTTCCTGTTGTAGGACCAGCTTCTTTCATCTCCGCAGCAGAGCAGACAATTAGCTGCTTTTTGTGCTCAGCCCATGCAGGTGGCTGGGGGAAGGGAGCGTTAAACTAAATTCCTGCTGATTCGTCCATTTATATTTTGCATTTTTGTTAACTAACAGACCAGAAAGCGGCTGTCATCCCCCATACTACTTCAGAACTTCCTTCCAATTTTAATTATTAACACTCTGCCCTTCACCAAAGCACATCAAAGCACTTAACAAACATTACTGAAGCCACATAACCACTCTGAAATGAGCAAATATTGCACACAACTCCTTTTACAGAGGCTTAAGACTTTTTGACCAGATTTATGTTAGAAGACTGGTGTCCTGATAATGGGCTAGCCTATGACAGAAGATCAAGGGAAGTATCCGGCTCACCACAGGTTCCTGATGTAATTTTGGATGAAACATTTAATCACCCAATAACATGGAGGCTCCTTGTTAAAAGGACAGCAGTGGGTGACAGTTTTCTACCAGTGAAGATGACCGTGAAGAGATGAAACCGCGGAGGGTTCGATACCACCTTGACTCCTCGCGTCAGCCTTACAAGGTCATGGTCTGGGCAGTCTCACAGGGAGAACTGGAAGCAGACCACCCTTTCCTCAGCACCATTTGCTCATCACCGCTCCCCCGTATTTTCACGGCTCAGAGCAGAACTTCTTAGCTCAAGAAAGCTGCAACAGAGAACCAGTGACATCAATTCCCTTTCATGACCCAAATCAGTGGCTTATTTTACTTTGCTCAAAGCCCTCACCTCTTTTTAAACCTATTTTTAGATTTAACTCGGTATTCTGCAACGTGGCAGGAGCTGACAGACAACACAGGTATAAGTAGGTCTTGCCAGGTGTTGCAGGCCGCTTCTAAGGCGAAGGAAAGATGTGGAAAAGACAAGTCGGGACGATTGTAGGGCCTGGCCAAAGCTTCAAAGGAGTATTTCTGGCTGTGCTTGAAACACACATGCTAGTGGTCAGTTATGAGACAGATGAGATACTACTTGTACCATGGGAACATATGCAAGAAATAGGAAAATCGACCTGCCTGAAGTCAAAAGCGATTTGAATAACTTTGTATCTGCCGCCTCTGAATTTTCACTACACTAAAGCACTCTGACCTTTAATTCATTTTCTTTTTCCTTTTATATGGTAACTTCTAACTCCAAGTTTTTAATGCTGTACTGGTGGGAAACAGGGATGAAGAATCAGTCTGGAATGTACCTTCATTACGTTTCACAGTGCACGGTCATTTAGGAGAGGGAGCAAAGGATGCTACAGTTGAACCGCTGCACTTCAGAGCAGAGACCAGGTAAATACAGCATTGTCATCCAAATCAGAACTTGCCCAGGATATTAAGCTTACATTTGTATTTTCAAAAGGCAAAACAGACTCCCTACCCATCACTGTAACATTCACAGACGATGCCACTTTCTTCAACAATATACTGAGGTGCAAACAAACATTCCTTCCTCCAAAGCATCCATTATCCTCGGGGCAAAGTAAACCCACCTTCCTACATGCTCAAGCAGCGTCTATAGTATCACAGCAGCTACTATAAAATACAGAACAGACTTACAGATACGAGCGTGCATGTTTTCATGTGAACATGATGGTATTAAGGTTAGCTGAGATGACTTCCACCCAAAGCAAACCCGGAACAGCCCAGGGACTACCAAACTACAGGATGCCGTTAACACATACGCCAGTGGAGTCATCACGCATTCCCACCAACAGACATTCTCCATCCTCGTACGCAACTTCCTTCTGCCTTCAAGTGATAAGAAACCAAAATACACATCAACCCCCTTCCCATAGTGGGGAGTCTGCAGTTATAACCTCAACATCGCCAGCAAGAACGTGCACTGCATCAGTGTTACGTGCAGCTTTCCTATGAGTTCGAGGTCTGGGAGATGCATGAGGTTGTAATCCTGGTCTTTACTTTATCACAGAACACAAGCAAAAGCTGTGAGTTTCCTCATGCCACACTCGGCCAGAATTCTTGCCTCTCACCTTTCTTGTCTTCCCAGATCTGAAAAGGAAGTTTTTCTTAAGTACAGTAAACAGCTGCCTAGGTGAAGAGGAGAGGAAACATTAAATAGTTCCCTCTCCAGTGGCTGCTTCACACAGATCACCATTATCATTATCTTCTCTCATTCCACACTTACTCTATAAAAGCCCAGAATTAAAGTCTTAATCATGACTTACAGAAATCCTTGTGGCTGCACATGACAGAAGGACGACAGTTTTTCCTGCTAAAATATCGTTAGAAGTTACAGATTATGACAGTTCCTTGAGTAGGAAAGTAGCTGTCTTCCCCTGTTTATTACAAGCTGATTATTTAAAAAACCCTGTTTTTTCAGAGCTAACTTTGAACAAATTTTGCCTCTGTGCAACACACAAACAACAAACCAGACCTTTGTTAGATATTGAAAAATACACTTCAAGTCCTGTTTTAAAAATAGATTCACTTGAAAATGAGAAATATTTGCAAATAAGATGAGGCAGAATGAATTAGACTTCATACAAAACAAAAAACTGAACTTGCATATTAAGAAAAAAAAAAAAAAAAAGCATGACTCACTTGCTGACCAGGTGTGCCGGTGGTGTGTGAACACAGGCGGGCAGGCTCACAGCAGGCATGGGTTTCAGTTTGCATTGGTTATGCATGTGTACCAGTTTGACCTGTACAATTACACTGTTTGGTTTAGTATTTAGCTCTTTAGATACTGAATATGGTGAAATTTTAACAGCCTATTTACAAAGCAAGTGAGGAAATACACAGCAGGTTTTTATTTAAGATACAAAATTGGAGATCTCTGTCTAATTGTGCAGAGTGTCAGAGCTTCCTGCTGGACCACAAACACATCAGCTCTTAAATACACATTTTACCATTTAGAAGGGCAAGATAAGAGCTTCTTCTGTAGCTGGAGATATTGTGCAGCCTACTGTAAAGATGAAAAGTATTCCAAGAACCTCAAACAGAAGCTGCAACACAAGCACCCAACACTCAGCAGCAGAAAACACAAGCCATCAGGTGAATACCAAAGAGCTGGACTAGACACTGGGATGGCGTTTTCCCATCAACCTTCAGAATGAAGTGCTGGTGCCCCGCTGGCTGGTCCTGACACACACCTAGTGTCTTTCGCAATCTTCCAAGAAACTCAAAGGTTTCATAACAACTCAAGAAAAAAGGACAAGAAATACATCAACTGTGCGATACTGTAAAAAGTCTTTGCTATTCTCATTGCTTTCCTGAGAAGCATGAAAACCAGCCAGTTGCACAGCTGGCAGTTCAAAACAGCAACATGAGTGTGGAAGATGTTTTCAAAACCTCTGCACACCACAAGCACCAGAGATTTTTGTCTGCAGACCCGATAAAATACTTCAGCGTGATCTCACCCGATTCCTTCAACAGCTGCCAACACATCGCCTTTATCCAAAGTTTACATCGACAAAAGATTTCTTTTTTCATGGTAAGTTTTACTGACTACAGGTGAGCAGGAGATTTTTGTTTGCTTTTGAGTATCCTTCCTCCTCTGTAACTGCCTTTTTCTTTTAAGAAAAACCCAACGCACGCACATGGCAATAAATAAATTGTACGGACAGGACACAGAGGCAGTTGTAACTGTACTACAGTCAGCGAGACATCCCTTTGCATGGTAAGCACAACCTGGCAGCATGGGCAAGAAGAGAACAAATACTGCTACTGCAGCCCGTACGGCTGTACCTCAATGGCAAACACAGCACAAACCCGCCTGCGTGAATGCTGAGCTCCCGACAACCTGGGCTGTAACAGCCACAGACAGCCCTGACCTCCATGGTGCATCTCACACTCAAAGGTGGCACAGCCCCTCCGAGCACTGTGTGAGGGTCTGGTCAAGTGTATACTCGAGACAGTTACTCAGGGAAACTCCAAAGCATCACTTGATTTTAATTTCCAGACAATTTGTCTCTGTAACCACGGAATTGCTACAGTCAACAAATTCAAAAGGTAAATTTTTCTACTTTCAATTTACCACATTAGTACTGTTTATAACTATGTGATTGATAAATGCTCTACAGAAGCTGTAATTAATGTATTTTTTCCTTGGAACACATACTGAACCCCTTGGCGCTCAGACACTTAATGAAAGGCAATTTATCAACTTGCTTTGAATAGATGAATCTGACTCCTTAATGCAGAGAGAAACACACTTTGCTATAAGCACTACTACACTCAAAAAGTAATGCGTACTGCAACATTATGAATGTCACCAGACACGGCTCGGATTTTGTTCAGGATGACAGCGACCAGAGCGCTCATCTTGCTGAGAAACTGGGTATGATTTAGTAGGGCTTAGCTGGGATCCTCTCCCTCGGGATGCCGTTGAGCAGGAGATTTGCGGATGTGTTTTTCCAGGATGGAGGTCAGGAGTGCCTTTTCAGGACACCGGACAAAGTTCCAAATTCTCCTGCGCCTGCGTGGCCGGGAGCCTCCTCGCTGCTCCTCGTGCCGAGCGGCGCTGGCACGCTTGCTGGGAAGCAGCAGCTCAGCGTATTTCAGCCTGGACATGTGTTCAGCTGCTCACAAAGCAGACAAAAATAAAATGCTTACAGAGTGTTTGAATGCTAATTTCTCCAACTGAATGCTGCTTTGTATAGTTGACATATGCAACAAAAAAAAAAAAAGAAAGGGCATTTAGAAGGAAAGGCTTGACATCAGAAAATTTTACATTGGTATTAACCGCTGGGGGGATTAACCAATCTCCAAAGCCTAAAATCTAAACTCATGTTTCTGCAAGTATAGGCTACAGATTTTCCAATATAAAAACTGGCCTGTACTCCATGTGGCAGACTGAACGTAAGGATTACATATTTCTATTGCACATGTAAGTCTGTTTCCCACTCCTGCAGTGTCTTGCTCTCTTCCATTTGTCTTTTGATGCAGATAAAAGCCAATGCAGATTGCAACTGCTGATACAGAGAAAGGCGCAAGACACGGCGCGCCTTTGGACTAAGGAAAAAAAAGGACTCGGGTCCAGACTGCTAGAGCATGTCAGATTGTCTTTGAAACTGTAAAACTAGAAATGAAAGTGCTACGTTTTTATTTGATTTGATCAAAGCGACTGGAGGGGAGGGGGAGAAATCACATCCTACAGATGCAGGCTAAAATTTAACTACTTCGCACATAATGTGGGACCAGCTGATCCCATACAGACATAAATAAAGAGAGAAAACAAAGAGGTAAAGTCACTCTTGCTCCGAATACACTGCTTCCACAGATCACTGCTTCAGGCTCTGCCAAAGAGCAACAGGAACCCATTTCAAAGCCAGAGAGGCAGAGGAAGCATGTACCCAGCACTCTCACCACCGGCACACGTGAAAACTCCGGCCTCCAGTGAAGAGTAGAGGAGCAAGCTCCTGTCAAATCAGAGAAAACATACTCCAAATGTAATGGCTATTTGAATAAATAACTGATTACTCCCTGTGTGACACTGTTCCAATGATCTGACCGCAGGATACGGGCAAACCATGGCAATCTTCCGCAGGAGGAGGGCTTTGTACTGCAAGCTGCAAAGGGACAAGATTGTAATTCTCTTGGAATGGAGCATCCGCTTCGATAGGATACGTGCTCAGCACCAGGAGAACGAGCCTTTACAGAAGTACAAATCGCACTACAGGTAGCAGTCTTGCAGATCCCACATAGTAGCACAGAAGAAACAAGATATCTATCGCTGCCACACGCCCTAAGAGAAAGGGTTTTAAATATCTGCCGGATAGGCTGCGTCCCTGTGAAAATTTCTAACTGCAGAAGGTGAACCATTTAGATTGCCTCTGGGCCAAAATGATCCAGGTCTTTGCCTTTCACTAAAAATTAAGCAGAAGTCATTTTAACAAGTGAGGCAGACAACAATCCTGCACAGGAGATCAAAAAGCTCTCCAGATGTTTATTTTAAATGAAATTCAGAAATCAGTATAAACCAGATTTTAAACACTGAATGATCCATACCACAATTTGCATGAGAAAAAAACAGGAAAAAAGGTTCCATCCTGCTGCTCTGAAACTCTCCAGGAATGTGCAGGGTTAGATTTTGTTCCTAGACTCTGCAGACGAGAATCTGAAATATGAACAGCCCCATTCTGCAATCTGATGACTGTTAAGCATGTTTCTTCCCTGTGCTATATGCTTTGATGGAGGCTCAACACACACATATGGGGGCATCCCATGTGAAGGAAGCCTTTGACCTTTCTCACCAGGACTATTCAAAATTATGGATTGAAAAGTGTCTAAAAATGTCAGTCCTAAATCTTAAAACTACTTCTCATCTTGCTGCTTCACTGAATGACTCCTGATTGTGCAAAGGCAGAATATTCAGGCGTCAATCTAAGTAGCTTGGGTGTTATGCTGACAATATCTCTGGAGAGAGGAAGAGAAGAGAGGACAGATTTCCAGTAGCTCAGATGCTTCTCTGTAAGGAAAGCTGCTACACAGCAAGAGAGATAAATAAAGAGGGAAAGTAACACGCCTGAGAACTTTTACCAAGGTCACATCAGGATGCTGAACACTACCCATCTGCAGGGGAAGATTTAGATGCCTATCCCACTACATCCATTCACTTGCTGGCAACAACAGCCCTCGTTAAACCAAACCAGTTCTAACCAAGCAAGAAGGACATCAGGAAGACGATATTAGCTAACAAATACAAAAGGAAAACCAGCAGAGCCAGTCCTGGATGGGCGCCCTTCACAGGAAAACACAGCCCTGTCGTGTATGCAGAGCCCCTGCACTACTCACAACAGGTAACACAGGCTATCCCAGCCAAAAGGACGGACAACTCGGCTCTAATCAACGCTAATGGCTCCTAGCTTGCAGCAGAGAGGAGATTCTGTACCCATTCGGGCATAAGCAGAACTGGGATCCCATCAGGAATGGGAGCTTTTATGACTTTGCTGCTACAAAGGGTCACCTACACGTTGCAGATCCTCGTTCCTTTGAAACCAGGGCTGTGGACACGTGGCAGATCACTGCAGACAGCCATGAAGAAAAATCCCTGCCCGCAAAACATTTTATCAGTTACTGCTGTGCCCTTAACAAGAGTGTTTCTTGCCCGTTTCAGCGATCTGAAAGACACGCTGGGCAAAATTTCAAGCTATGACAAAGTGATCTTATCACTTCTGTGCTGTTCTCGCTACACAAGCCCCTGATTCAGCAGCATGTAATAAAATCTTCATTTGCATGAAAAGCACTCTCTGATCACAAAGTCTTCTTTCTGTTTGACAGTCCTCTTCACATCTACACCGTAAAGATGCAAGCACCACCATCATTTTGCTGGTGACTAAGGTGGAATATTTTATTGATGCTTTACTTTGAGAGGCTCTCCACATTTTAATACAATCTTTTCCTAAAATTGTAACAGTATTTTTGAATAACACAAAAGCTGCACAGTTCACACAGTACGCTTTCACCTGCGCTTCTAATAACTGAGCCACGTGAAGGACATTTCATATCAGCACACGGTGACCATAAACAGTTCTAAAATGTCTTTAGCATTCAACAAGTCCAGTCTTATCTGGTTTGCATTTACAATGTTCAGTGTCATGACATACAGCAATCACAGAGGGTATATTTCAAAGGACAGGAAGGTGTAGTCATGCAAAGAACAATGCTTCGCCTGCAACAGGATTCATCGCTGTCATGGGAGACCAATAAAAACAAGTTATCTTGTTATCTTTCTTTACAAAGAGACTGTTAAAGCTTAACTATGTTAGGAAACTTTTTCCTTTGGACTAAATCATGAGCCTAACGTATGTGGGCAACACGCACCCCAGCATGTGCGATTAATTGGCTCTCTCCTGATGGTGTGGGAGAAAGTCCACCCTTTCAGAGGCAGGCCGCAGCCTTCATACGACCAGCACATGCCCTCTCCTGATGAGAGATCTCTCACCAAGGCCAGCCCCAGCTCCCCGCCCCGTGCCAGGTAATACCACCTCCCATTTTCACCTGTTTGCCAGTTAATCATGTCCCACGTATACACCCCAGGCTCTGAGCAAAGTCAGCCAAAACAGAAATACCTTTCGTCACCTCAGCCATGCAGTCCCCATTTAGAAATGTTTTCTTTCACGTTAATCCACTGCCAAAACCTTATGATGTTCGCTGTGATGATCCAGAAACGGTACTAACAATGCTGCTGCCTCCTATCACAGGCCATCTAATCCGGCACATGGTCGTGCAACGATGGCCCTGCGACAACAGGCACTTTAAATTGGGCAGCTCAGCAACACATGTAGACTGAATTTTTGAACAAGCTATTCTAAGCTGCTTTGCTAGCAATTTCTGGCCTGTACAGTTTGAAAGCACACGGTTCTGGCCCTCACAAAGAGCAGACCTGTAAATGACATCTTGAGGATTAAGCTGATTGAGATGCAATTTGCCTAGCAACCATTCATTAAGCAGAGTTCAGAAACAGGCCAGCAATCTATTCCACCTCCTTATCTGAGCAGTAAACAGATAACAGTCTCTACTGTGTCCTCTTTCCTCTGGTTCAGACACATTGTAAACAGATTTTTCAGAAGTTTAAACTCCTACAGTAAATCTCAGAGAACAATCCTGCTCTCCAAACACGAGGAATTTGGTTTTCCAAGTGCCCTACAAGCATGAAATAGCTCTAGAACGAGGGTAATGCAAATCAAATTGTGAATGCGTTTGCAGTTCCTGTGACTCCAATATTTTCTCACGTCAAGGACTAAGAGCCCATTCTAGTCGTTAAAAAAAAAAGATAATTAAAAAAAATCTTAATCACACAAGTATATGGCATTGCTATTCTGATCACTGAAAAAAACTCAATAAAAATCTTATTTCCTTCCTTCATCTTCTGGAAGGAATCGATTGGCACTTCCAAAGTCTTTGATAGAGGTTCCCCCCTTCAGAGAAGAAAACTAAAGTCATATCCTCCCTCCCATTAAGTTTTTTTTCCTCATAAAATAAGCAAGACAACAAAAACGTCACCAGTGAAAATCAAACCAGCTATTTAATCTTGAAGAACTTAGCTGAAAAGATTAAGCAAAATCATGATTTTGCATAATTGTTTCCCCGCAAGACACATCTGATAATATCCCATTCTGCTCCAAAATTAAACAACAAAGATTAGCATGGACATATTTATAACTCTATACCTGAATGGTTTTCCTTTGGTGTACAGTTCTTCTGGGAAATTACTGTGACATACAGCATGCTATTGCAATTAAATATGCAAGAAAGAAGAATTAAACTGACTATGAATAATTAATACCCTATAATACTACTTCATAAGGAAAGTCTGGCTGAATATTCCCCCAGATGAGATATACCTAAATACGAGGCACATCAGAACCGGTAGCTTTACTTCTATGGTGGAGTCTAAAACACCAAGTAACTTTTATGGCTGCTACTCAGTTCAAGAGAAGGTGCCAGCCACCCATGCCCCCCTTCTCGTGCTCACTGCTCCTCCAGCTTCAGAAAAAGCTGGGACAAACGCAAGTTGCAATAGTCTCTGCACTGCTGATCTACATCTCAGAGGTAAGAGGCTTCCCAAACACTTCCCATTAAAAAGTATAAAGCAATCATCTGACTTCCTAGTAGAGAGAATAAAGCAAGTATGATGCAACAATTACTTACATGATAAGATCAGGCTAAGGTTGTGAGAAAAAACAATTTAAAAGGTTTGCAAGAGCAAAGGAATGCAGCTTACTTTCCCAGAATCTATCTTAACGAGAAAGATACCATCAACTCGAAAAGCAGACCTTCCTGTTTAAAGTTTACTGTTTTGGAGGCTACAGAACATCAACCGTAGCAAAGCCACAGTTGGGTGGCTGGGTACAAACTGTCCATCTTCAGCACAACTCTCCTTTACAAGCTCTTAGTGAAAAAAGCAATTAAAAACACACTATTTTTTTCACCAACAGATACCCTAAATCGCTTACATTAATATTTACTGAAGTCCTCACAAAATTGGTATTCGACTCCTGGCAATTTCCACCAGTCAGGTCAGCTCTCTGCTAACTGACACACAATACACTTGTTGCACACGTTTAGCTGGAAATCCCCAGTTGCCCTCAGTTTATCCAAGCAGCGCAGCATACAAACACCACCCCACCGCAGAGCGCCACTTTTAGAGATATACATCTGAAATCCAACCAACATTTGCGATCACTGAAGCAGAACAGGGCACTACTACTGTATTTGCTGAAGGTGACAGCCCTACAGTTACAAAGACATGTCCCCCAGCAAAAACGCCCCACGCTGCTCCGGCTCCACCACGAGGGTCCGACACTTTTCTCCAAAGCGAACACAAATTGGCGTATTTCTGTGCATAGGCAAAGTCATGTTAGAAGCATGCTAGCTTAATATTAATTTTCTATTAAAAATTAATAGGATTAAATGAGGAGCCGGCAGGCACCAAGACAGTTATTTTGCTGACGCCCTCGTTGCCCGGAGGAGCAGGATGCAAAGGACGGGCTGCAGCATTTCTGCAGGATGGTGGCCGTGGGGTCCGTATGACAACCAGGACAGGTACGGGGGGCTGTTACCCACATCCCCAGTGGGGCCATGTGCTCCACCAGTGCCATGCTGCTCCACCGGTGAGCGGTTTGTCCCCCCGGCCAGAACTGATGGGGAAGGCTGAGCCCACAAAGATGATCCTGGTGAAAACCTCAGCATCTTTCTCACTCGTGATCCATTCTTCTGGGCATTTGCTCTGATCCTCACCCGTTTGCACGGGTGTCCCTTTCTCACTGCCAAAATTAATCCCCTTGGCCAGTAAGCATCCTGCAAATACCCAGAGTTTACATAAGCCAAGTTTAACCTTCAGTCCCTATTAACGTTAACAGAACAGAAAAAATTAACCACGGTGCAACCAAAAAAGTCTGTATCTGCATTTCTAATTATACAACAAAACACACCACGTGGCAGTATTTCCACGCACCTTGCTGGGAATAAAATAGCCAACGGACTACAGCTTCCATTTTGAGCTGTGGATGCAAGAGCATTGAGGTTGCAAGTGTTAAGGGATGAGGATGTGAGAACTGAGGAAAGTCACAAACATTATCAGTGATAACAAAAATGTTAGTAATTAGAAAAAGTCACCTTAAAATTTTAAAATTTCATGATCTCTCCTACTTTCTAATGGTGTAGCCTACTTTTTCCAACCTAATTTGCATGATCAAAATAGACCTCCTGCCAGGAAGCATTAAAATGGCAGCCCCCCATGGAGCCAAAACTCCCTTCACCATACAAGACTGAAGGACTAATGACTATTCCTAAAAACATTTGAAATCCATTACTGTTGTTTAGTAAACATTTATTTAGAATTAGTGCAACTATCAGAATTTTCTTTATCATGCTCTATTAAGTGTTTTATAAAAGCCTTTAAGGAGGAGCAGGTACCTTCCCAAATGCCTGCACCATCTCCAACCCTCTACAAAAAGCCAAGCACCCTCACGCTCCTGCTCTGCACTGCTCTCAATATTTTCTACCCAAAACCCCCAAAAAACATTCTCCAATATCAAACAGACAATTCCCAACAGCTCTTTGGGGTACCAGGCTGGGCAGCTGGAAGCATCCCCCTAAAGATGCACAGAGCAGTCAGAGCAGAGTACACCAACCTCACCAACCTCTACACATAGCAATTAATTCTATCTGCTGAAAAAAACCCAACACAACAGGCTAGTATGATAGTAGTATAAATCTCAATATTACTGATGTACTGAAGATTTGGATTCTGGTACACATATACGGTGCTTTACACAAATTTGTCTGAGCTATGTGTTATCCTTTCAGTGCCATCTGCGCAAAAACAGAGTTTTATCTAAGCATTGGAAACTAAAATAAATCATTTTCTCCGTATCTGTGATCTTGTTGGAGACAGACACCACAAACCCAAGAACTGGCTAGTGCAGGCTTGTCTGGTTAGAAATAAAATTATATCTGCATCAATATGATTTATTTTTAATAAAAAATACGGCAAACCAGACCCTTAATATCAAAACGGTCCCAGCCAGCACCCTCCCAGCCCATAGAAGACATAACATAGAGTGTTAAATTGCCAAAATAAAACTGGGGTTGGCATTGTCATTTCCCCTAATAAGAAATGCCACAATAAAGAGATACATTTTAATTGCCACACGTAATGAAAAGTACCTGCTCATTCTCCACTTGCTGTATTTCTTGCTAATGCAGTTCAGGACTGTAAGGCTTGGAAGGGTATTTTCTGGTATCATTAGTGTTTCGGCATGTCCATGTCCACCAGATCATTAAGACTGAACTCAGTTCCCCAACACCACGCACCAAATGACCCATTTCTGCCCTGCACAAACCACTTGGGGTTCTTAGGCAGCTTTTCTCACAGCATCTTGGCCTGAGCATCCCCTGTGAGTGGGGGACCTCGCAGTAATTAGCACATTCTGATAGTGGAAACTCAACTAATGTAAACGGCGATCCCTCAAGAGAGTACAGCCCAGAATTTGAGAAACCTTAGTCCCAGAAGACCCTCTCGTTCCTAGCTTTGAAAGTCACCAAAGGCTAATAAATAAATTATATTCTCCAAAAGCGTTGCAAGAGAAATTCATTTCTCCTTGTTGAATACATTCTCCAACCAGCAGCCGTGGCTAAAGGTTCATACGGGATCACTGAGAACACCAGAACTTTTATTTTCTTATACAGAATGACTTCTAACATCTGAACTCACTGCTGTGAGATTGCAATGGCAATATTTGCCAAGTCGAGCTGTCTAAAGAACAGATTATAAAAAAATAAACACCAAACATTTTTAGATCTAACTTTCCTCCACAGACTGTGTTTTATGCACTTTCATTGGAAATGTTACATCAGAATAAAATGGGATTTAATTGGCTCTTAAATAACTGAACAGGCACTTTAATTTTATTTCAATAGCAATAATTCATAAATCAAGCTGCTGAAATTCTAGCACAGAATGACAAGTAAATAGAGCAGAACGCACTGAAGGAGAGTATGAATGCCACACGGTGAAAGGTGATTTTTCTTAAACTTCGTGCGTCGCCATTTTATGGACATCGCAAAGCTACTGCCACATAAATACTTAGATCTAAAATCTGTCAGCCCTGGGATGCTACACAATTTATCAGCAATAACTGCTTAACAAAGACCAACGGATGAGATGATCCTTGCCCAACTGGAACTGCTAGGAGAATGGCTGGGATATTAACTGTGGATGCAATTTCCCTCATGCACACTAGATGGAAGTATGCAAAATCTTAATTCTTTCCTGCCTTGAATTAAATTTAAGTGGTTGAAATGTTATGTTGTACTGTCACATTTTGAGAAGGCTTTTTTTTTTTTGGTTCTTCATTAGCAACTTTACTCATTGATAATCTGTAAGATCATGCTCTGAAATATTCAACTGTGTTGGAAATGAACAGTAAATACAAGATAATATACATCAGAACTATTAAATATATTATTCAGGCTGATTTTTAAAGTACATGCATTCCATTTCTGGAGCATTTAAATAATAATCACTAATGAGATCCCCCTGAGGACTGAAGTTACATTTTTTAAACATTGAGACCATTTTAACAAAATAACAGTTCTGAAAATACCACCTTGTCAATGAATAGAATCAGGGAACAGAAAAGGTGTAAAAAGCTTCATAAATGCTGTTACAGTTTTGACTGGAAAAAACCCCCCAAATTTCTAGAAAATACTGTGAGAGGTACAGGGAGAAAAAGCCACCTCAAGTCTCACAGAAAGAGCAAAACACAGATCAGAGCAGCAAACCTGAATGGGATTAAATTACACACAAATCTTCTGGAAACGATCTTAAAAGTGACTTGTTCCAAAACAAGCCATTTCTAAATTTAAACACTGAACAGTTCACAGACAGGAAAACTAAAAATCAGGCAATGGTGTCACCAGGAAAAAGGGGCTGAAGAGCCGTTTTCCCTTGCCTGCTCTGGCCTTTTCACATATTGATTTTCCTCCACACTCATTCAGAAATGCTCAGCATAGCTCTGAACAATTTAAAGTCAAAGGATGCATGAATTGCCAGCTCTAGGAACACATTATCCATTCTAGGCAAAAGATGAGGGTTTTTCTGTAGCTGAAGAAAAAAATAAAACGACCCAGAATCAGAACAGACGGAGGAGCTGGAAAAGAAAGGCAAGCAAATACCTAACTTTCCCCGTCCACAATGAAGACAATGCATGTGACTTTCCTCTAGCTTAGAGGACCAAAAACTAATAAAACAGGGACAGAACAGAAGGATGAATGAAGACCAATGCTGGATAGAATAATAATAAAGTAGGCATGAAGGGCTCCCCTTCCAGATGTTAAAAATGTATGCTTTTTCCATTCCAAATTTAAAAAAAGAAAAGAAAAGATTAGCAGAGGAGGAAGTTTACTCTGGAGAGTGGGAGCATGTGTCTTTTTTTTAAAGGAGGCTCATACAATGCTATTTCCATCCAATAGAATTTAAACTATATATATATATATACACATACATGGTATTGGCTCAAGACAGTAATCCTACGACATTTTTCAAAGCATTCTGTGTGCAGAAGCTGCCTACAGAGAGGAACAAAATGAGTGGCAAGGCAACAGCCACAGGAAAGGGCAGGACTGCGATATGCAAGTCCTCTAAAATGCATGCTCGGAGTTTAACAACATGAAGGCAAGAAGAGGGATAGCAGGATACAGCAAAGGATATGCTGGGGTCAGGAAATGAAAGAAAAAAAAGCCTACAGCACTGAACACTGACTTGTGCAATATTTTACCAAGTAAAAACACACAGGATTTCTTTTTTTTTCCTCTTCCACTGCCCCGTGCTCTCCCTACAGCAGCAAGTAATTTTTCTTTGCCAGGAGCCCCACGCCCGTCACACAGGAAGAAATCACCTGGGGAGGCTGTGCGGGGCTAACATCTTAGCTGCGAACCACAGGACAGGGAGATGGCCCAAGGAGAAGTGAAATTACACTTCTGTGTAATTTCTGGATGCTAGATCCACTCTGAACAGCAAAACATGTCGTATCACCTATTTCCAGTTGCTCTCACGTGGTTCCCAAATTAGAAACAATCAGAATCCTGCTGGAAACAATATACGGCACCTTAATTGGGTTGGCTGCACTACAGACGTCAGCAACGTATCACTTGGTAGATCATCTTTTGACTGTTTCTTTTTTTTGAAATCCTAAAAATAACTTCACTTCCACGGTTCACCTTTTCTGCATCACATTACTACAGACATCGTATGAAATTAAAAAACCTTCTCACTCATGGCACACCAAAGATGCTACAGAGCCCGCTCCTGCTGGAGGCAGGATCTGTCACCTAATTCAACAGAATTTTACTTAAAGGTTTGTTAGATGCATTACATTTACAGAAAACCTGTTTTCTAACACATTTCCCTACAGTATACCCATCAATGCATCTATTTAAAAGCCTGGAGCAGTTCAGTTATCTCTAAATACATCAATAACCCAGACGTTCAGCTCGATTACTCCACACGTTCCAAGCAACCGTCCAGCAGACTCGACAACGCTGCATGGGACTTGAAAATTTACATTAAAAATCTCTCCTGGTTTTCATCCCAGCACAGACCAAGTAATACACCCCCGCTATTCCATACGACAGCCAGACTGCAGCCAAACTACGTTCTTGTGAAATTATTCCAATAATGAAATATCACCATTTTCTTCACAAACCCTGGAAACTTGGACTAATCTTCAAACATAGCATGAACAAGTTAAGCAAGGGGAATATATAAACTATGCTTAACTCCTGAGCAACCACAGCAAATACAAAATGAGTGAGGAGGCATGAAGAGACACCCAGACAGAAATAAGGAAAAGGAGTCTATATAGGGTCTATAAGGCCGTATCAGCCGTGGACTGCAGTCATCTTTAAGTGCCTATTTAAATAAAATTACCAAAAACACGGAAAGTGGCAGCCGAGGAACGCGTCAGTCTGTCAGCTCCAGGCGTAAGCAAGACCGAGGCCAAGCTATGCCTGTTTGGGATAGTAAGCTCACCTTTTGAGGAATACAACCCAGTAGAAAAATATTTATGGGCAAAGTTAAACCAACTTTTCTGGATGTCAGTCAGCAAAATGCCTTTTCAGAAGCTCTGTTCCTCAGCGGCTGAATCAGGATTTGGAAAGCAGGTTGTTTTTTTTATGAAGAAAAAAGATGAGTAGTGCGACAAACTCATTTTAGCATTCATATTCAAACTCACGTTCTGCAATTAAAAGAAAAATTGCTCAAAGACCATCACGTTTAAGATTTTAATACGAGTCACAAAATACAATGAGAAAAGGGGAATACGGCATACCACTCAAGGATTAAAAACTTAAAATTATTCACTAAACTTCCCAGTTTGAAAACGTTTAAAATGCTGAAAATCGAAAGCAGTGGGGTGATATACTCCATTACAGATGCAGAAAACCATGAAACCTTTACTCATCTTCAGGAGCACCTTCCCCCATGACAGCCTTAGAGGAGTCAGCAGGCCCCGGTTAGTCTGCAACACGATGGAATGACCTGTTACTCAACTGTTGAGTGTAGTCAGTGAACTACATCTTCTTAAAGCAATTATTTAAAAGTTCTGATCATCTGTTACATAAATCACGCAAGTTAGGATGCAGCTATGTCCTCAGTGGTGTATTTAGTAATTCCATAAATCCTAGAAGTTACCAAGCTTTAGAGAAAGACAGAGTGGACATTACTTCATCTCCCATCTTCATAAATCAGTAACTCCCCTCGCTATTACCTCGCTGAGGATGAGCGAGCCAGCAATATACAGGATGTAGAATGTTTCAGTGATGGAGTTTTTGGGGTGGGGGCAATCAGGGCAGAAAGGAAGAAGAATAAAGATGAATGGACAAACCAAGGTGAAAAAGAGAAGTATTGCGCTGGGGAGGAAACACCTATAAAAGTTTCTGTCCCATGTCCAGGAGTTTCAGCAGATGCAGGTGAGGATACACGCTAAGGCTCCTGTATGTAGTACGGCAACCTGCGTTCCTGGGAAATACAGACACTTCAGTCCTTGACAAAATCCTTACTTCACCTCTTGATCTGGTAACAGTTCCCAGAAGCAAATGTATATATAAAAGCTTATCTATCAGAGGATAACTTGAAACAAATACAAGTAAGACTTAAATGAAGGCAAAAATCCAAGTTACGGGGAACATAAGGGTTCCTTAATTTTACATTTGGAGGAAAAAACAATACTTTGTGGACATTCTCCAACATATTTTTTTTAACGTTATTAACAGAAATAGCACCCCAGGCTGTGCTCAAGCAGAAAGAGTGTGAATCTGTTTGCAATGTGAAGTGAAAGGGTGATCAAAAAATACCATCTTATTAAATGGTATTTATTTGGTGCTAAGCACATTATTTATTCTACTGAGAAATCCACAAAACGACAGAGGGGTAACCAAAAGTAAGGTCACTATTTAATGTCAGTATCAAAGCTGATCCTTAAAAGAATTTAAGCACCTGCCTTCTCTTTAATCTCAGCACAAAATGAGTTTTCAGGTTTTTTCTCTCTTTTTTCCCCCCTTCCTTCTTTACACTTCAAAAGCCATGTAACACAACAAAATATACTCCAAGCATGAAGGAACAGAGAGCATGCCAGCATCTTTCAGCAATCATCTTTCCCCTGTCATCCATTATGTCAGATTTATCTATTTTTGCTTAATTCTTGTTCCAGCGATACACATCCTTCCTCTCTCTAGACTGTCAGGCTGGCGGGGCTTGAACTCAATACGGTTTCTTAAAATAGTTGAGAAATATTGAAAATATTTGAAGCGATGCTTGTGAATTACAGCCTATTCATCAACCCGCCTTCTAGCTCCAGCTCGACCTGCGACTCCCCCAGAGAAAGGTCAACCTCCAATTTCTTCACCTCAGAAATTCTACCCTGCTGTACAGCGTAAACACGATTTAAAAAGTAAATAACCTTTCTTTTATGGCATTTTCCCCCAAAAGCTGTAGATCCTGTATTTATTGCAAATATTACCCTGTTTATTCTGATGTTTACTTGCTTTCGATCCAAACCTTCCTCTACTAAAAATTACCAAACAGATAATCCACTGCTGTGCACAACTTTGTTGGTTTTTTTCCCCATTTATTTCTGGACTGGCTTTCCAGGACACCAGACCCACCTGTACGCTCTCCCTGCATCCTTCAGACACCAGGCTGCTGGCTGTGAGAGCCTGCTCTCTCCACCTCTAATACCTGTAACATGTTTTAACAGTGTCTTTCCTCACTGTTTTATGTATTCACTTAAATGAACAGACTCCAACGAGTTCAACTTCTTTAGGTGAAAAAAGACCCTATCAGAAATACACGTGCTGAAAGGAGAAAGCACCTATCGTCACTGTATTCCCTTACTGCCTACGTAGCACCGATCACAGAATTTTCACAGTCGGCTGCTGAATCAGACGAAGTTTGTACAGCGCACACACAAAATCACGAAGCCCGACACGTCCAGTAGGATTTATTCAATCACAAAGTCATCACCGTTGCTCCAGCACAAATGACATCACTCAGGAACCCAACCTCATCTACTGAGAGCGTGATCTCCGGGACAACAAAGAACTGGGTTTGTGCAATAAAAGGGTACAAGTGTTCCTGCAAGAAGTTTTCCAAATAAACTTACGTTTACTTGAGACACTAGCTGTGATGAAGAAAAGAAATAATTAGGACTATGGTAAGAAGTGAGTGAAATGAATTATTGCTGAACTAACTAACCTGCATCTGCAATTTATCCTAGAACTTGTACTGAGCACTCAGAGGTGATAAAACACGTCCGTAAGCCCTCGCAGGCGCTGCTCTGGGAAGATCATACGCTGCGTAACCGAAAGCATTTAAGTACTTTGCTGGCACGAGTGGACTGGAAACAGATAAGTCAAGCTCTGCAGTTTCCTTCGTGCTTAAGATGCTTGAAAAATGGTTGGTTAGGAAATAAAAACGACGAGTAGTTTATTTACGACACCTCTTGCAAAAAAGACACTTTTCTTGGGGAAAGCACTGCACAAAGGATTTGCACACATTGCAACCGCAATCCCCCCCTTTTTTCCTGGAGGTACTTCTCTGTCGCGATGGCGGACGTATTATCGCCATTCCCGCCGTGTACCCGACTCCAAGGGGCAGGCAGTGCAAGCTCCCGGTGCTGGGGTTGCAGAGGGGCCTAGCGGGCTGCCTGCCCCCCCGGTCTCCTCACAAGGACGAGCCGGGGAGCTCCGGACTGAGGGGAGGAGGTCCCCGGGGAGACGGGTGGGCCTGGGCCGCTCCGGGGAGGCGGCCCCGCAGCGCTGTCGCGACAGGAGGAGGGTCACGACAGCGGGGCCACCTCACGCCGCCTCAGAGGGTGGGGGGAGGGGACACCCTGGAAGGACAATGAGGCGGGG
>VWZZ01001667.1:0-39846 GCA_013399095.1 Psophia crepitans
TCCAAGCTCAGGAGTGATGTATCTCAACAAAGAGGAAGTCAAACAGAAACATCCAGGGGCCTGCATGGATGAACAAGGAGTTCCTGGACAAACTCAAACACAAAAAGGAAGCCTACAGAGGCTGGAAAACAAAGGACAGGTGGCCTGGGAGAAATACAGAGAATTTGTCCAAGCAGCCAGGGATCAAGTTAGGAAAGCCAAAGCCCTGATAGAATTAAATCTGGCCAGGGACATCAAGGGCACAAGAAAAGTTTCTCTAGGTACATCAGTGATAAAAGGAAGACAACAGAAAATGTGGCCCACGTCCAGAAGGAAACGGAAGACCTGGTTACCCGGGATATAGAGAAGGCTGAGGTACTCAACAACTTTTCTGCCTCAGTCTTCACCAGCAAGTGCTCCAGCCACACCACCCAAGTCACAGAGGGGAAAGGCAGGGACTGTGAGAATGAAGAACCACCTACTGTAGGAGAAAATCAGGTTCGAGAATATCTATGGAACCTGAAGGTGCACAGGTCCATGGGACCTGATGAGATGCATCCGCAGATCCTATGGGAACTGGCAGATGAAGTGGCTAAGCCAGTCTTCATCATATTTGAGAAGTCATGGCAGTCTGGTGAAGGTCCCACTGAATGGAAAAGAGGAAACATAATCCCCAGTTTTAANGAGGAAACATAATCCCCAGTTTTAAAAAGAAAAAAAAAAAAGGAAGACCCAGGGAACTACAGACTGCTCAGTCTGACCTCTGTGCCTGACAAGATCATGGAGCAGATCCTCCTGCAAACTCTGCTCAGGCACATGGAAAGTAAGGAGGTGATTGGGGACAGGGCAAATAGTGCCCAACAAATTTTGTGGCCTTCTACAACAGGATTGGTGGGTAAGGGAAGTGCAATGGATGTCATCTGGTAGTGCAAAGCATTTGATGCTGTCCTGAACAACATCCTTGTCTCTAAATTGGAGAGACATGGATATGATAGATGGACTGCTCAGTGGATAAGGAATTGGCTGGATGGTCACACTCAAAGAGTTGTGGTCAATGGCTTGGCCAATATCCAAGTGGAGATCAGTGATGAGTGGCTTTCCTCAAGGATCGCTATTGGGACCGGCACTGTTTAAACATCTCTGCTGGCGACATGAACAGTGGTATTCAGTCGTTTTAGCTGACGACACCAAGCTGTGTGGTACAGTCAACACACTGGAGAGAAGGGAAGCCATCCAGAGTGACCTTGACAGACTTGAGAGGTCGGCCAGTATGAACCACATGAAGGTCAAGCCTGGTCAAGCATATATGGGTTGGGGCAATCCCGAGCACAACCATGGGTGGGCAAAGAATGAGTTTAGAGCAGCCCTAAGGAGAAGGACTTGGGGGCATGGGTTGATGAGAAGCTGACTATGAGCTGGCAATGCACACTTGCAGCCCAGAAAGTCAACCATGTCCTCAGCTGCTTCAAAAGTAACGTGGCCAGCAGGTCAAAGGAGGTGATTCTCGCCCTCTACTCCACTGAGACCCCATCCAGAATACTGTGTCCAGTCTGGGGTCCCCAGTATAGGAAAGGCATGGAGCTGTTAGAGAGAGTCAAGAGGAGGACCACAGAAACAATCAGAGGGCTGGAGCACCTCTCCTACAAGGACAGGCTGAGAGAGTTGGGCTTGTTCAGCCTTCAGAAGAGAAGGCTCTGGGGACACCTAATTGAGGTCTTCCAGTACCTAAAAGGGCCTACAGAAAAACTGGAGAGGGACTGTTTATCAGGGAGTGTAGTGATAGGGCAAGGGGTAATGGGTTTAAACTGAAAGAAGGGAGATTTAGATTAGAAGTTAGGAAGAAACTCTTTACTGTGAGGGTGGTGAGGCACTGGCACAGGTTGTCCAGCTCTGAAGTCCCCATTACAGGAAATACATGGAGCTGCTGGAGCAAGTCCAAAGGATGGTCACAAAGCTGAGCAGAGGCCTGGAGCAGCTCTGCCATGAAGACAGGCTGAGGGAATTGGGCTTGTTCAGCCTGGAGAAGACGACTTCAGGGAGACCTTCCAGTACCTAAAGGGGCCTACAAGAAAGCTGGAGAGGGACTATTTACAAGAGCATGGAGTGATAGGTTTTAAGCTGAAGCAGGCTAGATTTAGATTAGATGTTAGGAAGAAATTCCTTACTGCGAGGGTGGTGAGACACTGGCACAGGTTGCCCAGAGAAGCTGTGGCTGCCCCCTCCATGGAAGTGTTCAAGGCCAGGTTGGATGGGGCTTTGGGCAACCTGGTCTAGTGGAGGGTGTCCCTGCCCATGGCAGGGGGGGTGGAACTAGATGATCTTTGAGGGCCCTTCCAACCCAAACCATTCTGTGATTCTATGATTGTATGAAAATAGACATTATCATCGTGTTTTATTGTTTTAGTTCTTTGTTGCTCAGTTTCCTGTTCTGTAATCAATTGCTTAACCTTTTACTTGATTAACCTTATCTTAGTCATTAACCTTGTCCAGTAAAAGTGAAAGCAATGTGGTAGATGCAGGACAGTCTGTTCCCACAGTAACAGGTAATCTACTTACAGGGTAAATTTGCATAGTATCGATGAGCCTACAACCCGGCATGTCTCGCAGTACAGCTGCAGGAGTCAGTTTAAAGATAGCTGACAGCAGGGAGGAATTGTGTGGAGGAAAGCTCCCATTCTCCCAGCACAAGCCAGAGGGGAAAGAGGGGGTGGCAGGAAGATGCCACACTAAAATGCATTTTTATTATTATTGTTTTTGCTTCTAGATCACACCTTTCAGCTGCTGGTTTATCAGGCAGCAAGGAAAGATCCACTTTTGTCTACAGTAGGCCATGCAAGCACAGACAAAGATCCAAAGAGACATGAAGTCTCGGTTGCAATTTTCTGGCTCTCATTGTGAACTCAATGCCAAGCTACATACCTGCAGTAAGGGTCTGTGCATCATTAACACCTTGAATAGGAAGTCATCATTTGCCTTTGTTAGGTAACGGGCAGCCTAAATTGTATCTTATTCTCTTGAACTCATAAACTACAGTAGTTGCAACACTGAAGTAAAGCAGCTATACCAAGAGACCTGAATATGATCCAGCCTCCCCAGTACCAGCTGTGGAATTCAGTTTTAGATATGTTGCAATGAATATTAAAGAATTTGAAAGAACAGAGGTGAAAAAGATCAAGAGAGAAAAAATAAACAGGCTCATTGAGGTTCGGCACAGAGCAACATCCTTGTGACTTAATCCTGAATTTGGAAGTGTATTTGAGTTTGTGTTCTCACCTAGGTAGATGCCTAAGGTGATTCTGCCTGTCTTTGGTCTTGCTCACACTTTTTGTTACAACATTCTGTTTTGGTTTCTTATCAGCTGGTAGATCTGATTCTCCAGGTTGAAGTTGTTGATGTTGGATATCCCAACTTATAGGTAACTTTAATTAAAAAAAAAAAATCTAGTCAAAATCATTTATTCTGGACATAGTGAGATATTAGCAGCTGGCAGACAAGATGCCTTTTTGCACTACAGATGTTTCAGTGTCTGGCTTTAAAGGGATTTTCCCTGCAATTATGTTAAATTACCCACAAAGTCAGTTTCTCTCTTTGTTCAAATGGCAGAAGCCCATGTACTGGATCGAAATGTTCCAGTCCCTCAAATTCACATTGCACAATGCTACTGAGCACTGGGACTTCTATCCTTTCAGTTTCCTTTTTTAAAAATCTACAACGGAGAGATACAAATCTTTTAAGAGTGTAAAAAAGATAGCAAAGCAAGTTAGAAAGCATGTGATCTCTATACACATTATAGTGCCTTCTGTATACACCAGAATCTTACACTATTTTCATTGTTAGAGTATTTTTTTATTGTTTACTTTCTGGCAAAGCTTATTTGGAGAGATAAATGTTTTGGGGAAGGCATCAAAAGATAGAGGGTCATGCAGAACTGGCCATACTCTCCCTCTAAAGCCTCAAGCAATTCAAGAACGGCTCCTGCAGTGGAAGTAGTTTGTGTGACCCCAGGGAAGCACACATTCTTTTTATGTTTTCTACTACATTTTACTTAAAATCAAATAGAAAGAGAGATTATAGTTGTACCAATTTTCTTAAAGTGCAATTTTTGTCTCGTGTATATCGTCCATAAATGTTATAAGATCCCAGAAAAGAGAGATTAATAGAGGACAATATGTATTCCCATAGCCAGAGGGATAGGGACAAAAGATGAAGTGGAGAAAGGAAGACAAGACTGAAGAAGGAGAGAGAATTATGACATTTGTTTTCTCAGATGAAAAGCTATTGTCCTTTGAGACTACTTAACGTATTTATCTTTTAAGGGAGGAAAAAGAATTCCCACTAGATAGACTGAAAATTTGACAAAGGTCTGAGAAATAGGATCTTCTCAGGCTTTGTCTGTAGGTGGGTAAAGTCATAATAGCTCTGTTTTTCTTGGTTTTCTTTACATGAGAAAAACTGAGTAAGAATGCCTTACTATGCATAATTGTAAGGATATTCATTTCTCTGAGACTTTTTACACTGCATCTCAGTCAACTGAAAGGTCAATTTAGTTATTTTTCCCTCCCTCACATCCTATACCAAGGAAGAAAAAAAACACCAAAACATGTAGACAGGTCTTTCAGATTTCAATGAAAATAACAGATGTTACCCATCAAAACAGCTTCCACCCAGAGCAAGGATGACATAGCCACAGAGTGACTGAGATTTTCCTTCCAACAGCCAGAGCTTTATCTCAGACAGAGCCAGGCGGTACTTTGCTTAGCAGAAACAACTGTCATGATTTCACTGTAGAACATCCTCTGCTTTGGGACTGAAATGAAACCTTTGATCTAAGTGCATCTCCCGAGTTATTGTGTAGATGATGGAGCATATTGACTGTAAAAAGTGCTAGGCTCAGCATTTGTTTGTTTGGCGTGAAGCGTGCAGAAACTTTGGTTGCCTATTGTTTTGGTCAGATGTAGGTTTTGCATTCTCTTCATCTTGCCTGATCAGTGCGCTGGGAAGAACCACCAGTCTTTTGGGTGGGCTCTAGAACAGACTTTTATTTCTCAGTTTATTTAAATTCAGGACGTGAAATCATTGTAACAAACCCACAAAAGCCATGGAGTTTACAGACAAATTAAAGCCTCTTCTCCAGTGGCTTAAATGCACTTATAGTATTATACTAAGCAAGCAAATACGGTTTAGTAGAGACTTAGTTTCTCCCCTAAAAGAGGGAATAGCTAGGAAGACTGTCACTTCATGTGTGCCTAACTGCAGGCCAAGTACAGATGCAGTACAACAGTGATCTCAACATGTTCCAACGGACTGAAATTAAGTTCCTGCTCAAACAACTTCAGAGCACAACACAGAAAATTTGAGCTCTTTCTTCTTCTGTATGTACAACAGATCAGATAAGCTGGAGACGATCGTGGACTTCCATACTGACCGTACTCCATCAGCATATGTCCCATGGGGCAGGTGTCAAAAAACAATATAGGGCAGAGAAGCTGGCTATGGGCTCATCCATAGCATGGGGCTGTGACATAGGTGGGACACCTGAGCTCAGGCAGGTCATGCTTGGAGCTGGGGTACTTTTGATGGCTCCTGCATCGCATTACACCAAACTATCCATGTTGGAAAATATATTTGGTAAGAACCCTTCACCTAGAGGTTGTGAAGGACACATACTGTGTTTCCCAATGATACTCAATCCAGCTGTCTGTAGGTTGGGAGAGAGTAATGAATTGCGTAAAAGCCATAAAACACACTAAGTTTTAAAAACTAAATGGGAGTGGAGCTCAGTGTGGCCAGCAGGTCGAGGGAGGTGATTCTACCCACCCACTCTGCTCTTGTGAGACCCCACCTGGAGTACTGTGTCCAGCTCTGGGGTCCCCAGTACAGGAAAGACATGGAGCTGCTGAAGCAAGTCTGGAGGAGGGCCACAAAGTTGATCCAAGGGTTGGAGCAGCTACCCTATGAGGACAGGCTGATGGAGTTGGGCTTATTCAGCCTGGAGAAGAGAAGGCTCCGGGGAGACCTAATTGCGGCCTTCCAGTACCTGAAGGTGCCTACAGAAAAGCTGGAGAGGGGCTGTTTACAAGGGCAGGGAGTGATCGGACAAGAGGGAGTGAGTTTAAACTAAAAGAGGGGAGATTTAGATTAGATGTTAGGAGAAAATTCTTTACTGTGAGGGTGGTGAGGCACTGGAACAGGTTGCCCAGAGAAGCTGTGGCTGCCCCCTCCCTGGCAGTGTTCAAGGCCAGGCTGGATGGGGCTTTGGGCTACCTGGTCTAGCAGAGGGTGTCCCTGCCCATGGCAGGGGGGGTTGGAACTAGATGGTCTTTGAGGTCCCTTCCAACCGAAACTGTTCTATGATTCTATGACAAAAAAATCTCGCTCTAACTGGAGATGCATAAGATGCGTCAAATTGGGTTCAAGATTGTCAAGACCAAAGCATTGCTACTTTGCTCAGTTGTGGCAACAAAAATACCCAATGAGAAAAGTAATTTGTCTTTGTTAAAAGGCACCATCACCATTAATTTTTTCTCCAGCTGACAGCTTTCTGACAGCTTTTACTTCAGTCTTCAGCAAGCTTCTTGCCTTTCAGTGCACCTTTGGGTCCTGAAGGGTATCACTGTGCTGTTGCTTCTGTTCCCAGGCAGGGCATCTCCCAGCAGAACTAACATTTCCATTCCTGAACAGCTTTTACTAGTTGAGCTCTGCAAGGAAGTGTTTGATTTTAAGGGGTAATGTGTGGCTTTTTACATTGTCTGCAAGTATGTAGAGCTGCTGTGTGTTACCAGTGCTTCTCAAGAGACCTGTTAACTGCTTTTTAATATTTCAACCTCTGACCTGCATGTTAATGTGTTGTTATAATTGGAGAAGTCACTCTCCCTTACTCAGCAGTTTTGCTCCACGTGTGTGTTCCAAGTCTTACTTGCTGACTTTATTGACACACATAATTTGTTTATTGCTTCTCCTCTTGCTGGATACTGTTATTGCCAAGTCCCAGGCATGTAATCTTCTGTCTTAATGGGAATGCATAAGCTAGAAAAGGACAAAGTCTGACTTTTTTATCCAGGCCTGAGGGTGCAAAGTTGTCAGCTAGCAAAATGAGGGGTGAGGCTGGGGGAATGCATCCTTTCAATAAAAAAAAAAGTGTGGATCCAGGTCTGCAGTCTTATCATTAAGAACTGGCAGAGTGCTTTTTCTTGGTCTGTCTCTGGCCATGGGGACCATTTGTTCCCCATTGGCATAATATCTAGCCGTGCCTTTGTTAATTTAAAACTGGATTTGTTTGTCTGTTTTTTTCTACTTCCTGATTTTATCCACAAAAGCCTGAACCAGAGTTCATAGACCCACAGAATACCTCTGGCTGGAAAGGACCCATCAGGATCACTGAGTCTAACTCCCTGCTCCTCGCAGGGCTACCTAAAACCAAACCATATGACTAAGAGTGTTGTCCAGAGGCTCTCTGAACTCAGCCAAGCTCGGTGCCATGACCACTTCCCTGGGGAGCCAGATCCAGTGACCAACCACCCTCTCAGTGAAGAGCTATTCCTTGTCCTACAATTAGGCCATATTAATTTCTGCTGAAGCATGACCAGAGACAGAAAACTGTTTTAGAACCTTTTCTTCTAACTTTTGTTTTAGGATAAGCAGTGTTGTCTTGAATAAAATGACATTTTAAAAAAGGAAAGACTAGAAGAGTTGTTGTGAAAAGTCAGGATCAATGGGAAAATGGAGATTTCCTACCAGCACACAGAGAACAGTAATCTGAAAAGAATGAGTTAAGTAAAAAGAAACTCATTTGATATTAAAAAGTCAGCACGTCCCTCGACAAGCAACTTACTACTGTCTCCTCGCATTCATTAAGACAATTTTTATTTTCTTCTTTTTTTGCTTCTTTTTAGGATGACCACAGCTTTACTTTAACATCAGCTTAAATCTTTCAGCAGAGTAGGGAAAATTGAATTTGGGGACTTGGAAGCTAATAATAAGGCTGAAACTAGGACCTCACCAGTGACGTGACAGTCTGGTCACCCCAATGGCAAAGCGGACTGGTACGAAAGGGGCAGAGGTGGGGGAAGTTTTGCACGGCCATGTTTGTGGCTTGCAGGAGAAACAAGGCATAAAGTAACGACTTGTAGGGGGTTCAGCACCAGTAAAAGTCACCACACAACATGCCTAAACAGCATGTCTTCCTTTCCAGGGCTCTATCAGAGACAAAAGTATGGAGAAAACTGCCCAAGGCAGTTGTCTTCTCAGCCTACATCTAAAATCAGGTCCATCCTGCTATACTGGGAATAGTCGGATCCCAACAGGAATAAATCAGCATATCCCCACTGTCCTCACTGAATGCACTTATGGACAATTGCCTCTCTGTCTCATTTTGGGGGTTACATTCTGGGACTGACTCCAGAACATCTGTGTCCCAGGCTGTGATCTCTGTGATCACAAGGCTTGCTGGTTCATGAAACTTATCTGGCTGAGACAAATAAATTTGGTGGTTTTTTTGACAGATCAGATTTTAGCTATATCAGCTTCCTGAACTGACTTGCCACATATTCACACTCAGTAGTACCAGCACTGGAAATGAATGGGAACGGACATTCAAGGGCAGGGGGAGGAGAGCTGAACCACATCATCTTCAGCTTACGTGAGCTTCGGCTATTACAAAACCACAGCGTAAGAGCTGTGGCTATGGGGGAAGGCTTAGAGCAAGTCACACACCTGCATCACCATCTCAAAGTACATTGTCTGGCCATGAATCTAGTCTGATGAATGTCATGCCTGAACAGTGACTATTAAAGCAAGGCACAATTTTTAAGCAATTAATTTCATGCAACGCTTAGCTACAGTGGTAAGAACCACAAATAACTCTCTGGGTTTCATTTCCTCCATGTGGTCATGGATTTTCCAGTCGAGCTCAGCACCTTTATCTGCAGCCCATTCAAGCAGTCCTAAAATCCCCCAACAGCGATTGGCATTGTAAGCTCCCTCAAATTCACCTTCCGTTTGTACCGTCATTGATTTGCTGTGTTGTTTGTAAACAGTACGTGAGCGCTCCAGCTTGCTTTGTCCGTGCGAAAACAAGCACCATAATCCCACAACGCGAACAAATGCTGCAGGCTGAGTCACTGTAGCACGGCTTCTCTTGTCAAAACACTGCCCACGGAGCCGAATCGCCTGCGGGAGGCTGCCATACTACTTTCTGACTGTACAGTTTTGACAAGGATAAAAGAAAATATTCTGATGCCCTGTGGGAACGTGGATGTCTTGATCTCAGAAGTAAAGGAGTGAGGTGTTAATCAGTCATTGCATTCCCTTAACGAGGAACTGCGTTAACTGTGTCATTTGCTAGTATTGCTGGCAGGGTTGGGGAATGGTGTTACGCTCATTCAGCTCAGATCCTGCACATAGTAAATTTTCCATGCAAGTACATACCTTACCATAAGGAATAAATCTGTTGGAAAAATGCTGTGATTGATTACGAGTGGACTTGTTAACTAGAGACATTCCCAAACGGCAACATCTGCTTCTACAAACCAGGAGAAATGGAAGTACTAGCAAAAACAATGATACAAAACTCAAAGCAGCAGGTGCTGACTTTGGAACAGTTGCCTTTTCGTTTTTAGAATACATTACCACTTTGCCAGTGTGCTGTAGGGATGCTGCCAGGGGACTTGATTATCCCTTTTTTTTTTTTTTGGTACTTCTGAATGCAGATGAATAGAACAAGAAATATCTATATATAATGTGAGGAAAAAGTATTTTTAAAAAAGTTAAGAACAAGTTAAAGGTCAGGTAGGTTTTTAAACAATATATTTTTGTCATAGGAGCTTTTTTTTTTAAGCATTTTAGTTATCACAGCCAAAATAAAAAAAACAAACAAATATTTTTGTGTTATTCTGGAGGTACCATTTGTCCTGCACCAGCATAAAAAAGGATTATTTTAATCACTGAAAGATGCAAGGTTTTGGATCTCAGTCCAGCTCCCAGGGCATCAGATGGGTGTCTGTCTACTCCTGCTTCCAAACTGTTGTGCAGCATAGAGGAACAGCAAGTTTCAGGCCTCTTTCTGCACCTTTGGAAAGCTTGGATTTGCTACAAAGTCAGGTAGCACAGAAGTTAAATCATTTGGAGAGATCCTCTACCAGGATGCTGGCTCAACATGTGCCCCAGCTCTGCTCTGGCACTGAGCAGAGGCTGCCACGGTCAGAGGGGACATCTTCACCCTGCAGGGATGGCACTGAGGGCACCAGGAGCTGCCTGCGAGGGGGTCTGGCTAACATGTCCTCCTTAAGATTGAAGGTCATGGTTTGCTGCCAGGAGGAAAAGTCTGGAAAAAAATGATGGCTTTGTGCCCCCAAAGTAGCTCATTGCTAGTTGAAGGGCGGCAATAAAATGTCCTGATGGCTGCAGCCCATTGCCAGGTGGGAACTCTGAGGGGAGGGATGATACTGGAGAAGGGCATTTTCCCACTTCCCAGTACTGTGTTTCTAGTTAAGAGAAGTCATTCTATAGTAGCTTGAAGTTACATGTCTCTGGAAGTATCCTGGGGGCCCAGGAATACCTTGTGCTCTCCCCTTCTAGAGGGTGAGGATGCCCACACACACTTGGGCATGCTCACTCACTGGACTCGGATCCCTTTTGGGACCCTGACATATGTTTTTGGCACCTTTTTCCCCCTACACTAGGCAGAAATCTCTTTGAGTTATCTGTAACCATTATAGATCACTTGGGGTTTTTGCTTTTGCTTTTGCTTTTTTTTTTTCTCCTCTCTTTTTGTTAAAAACGTGTTCACATTCCCTTCAGCAGAGGGTGCTGTGATCCCTGGAAGGCTTCACTGTCTCTGAGGAAGGTATCAGATCATAGAATCATAGAATCTTTAAGGTTGGAAAAGACCTCTAAGATCATCAAGTCCCACCATCAACCCAATACCTCCATGTCTATTAAACTGTGTCCCAAAGTGCCAGGCCTACACGCTTTTTGAACACCTCCAGGGACGGTGGCTCCACCACCTCCCTGGGAAGCCTGTTCCAATGCCTGACCACTTTCAGTGAAGAAATTTTTCGTAATATCCAATCTAAACCTTCCCTAGAGCAATTTGAGCCCGTTTCCTCTTGTCCTATCACTTATTACTTGGGAGAAGAGACCAACACCCACCTCACTACAACCTCCTTTCAGGTAGTTGTAGAGTGTTAAGGTCTCTCCTCAGCCTCCTCTTCTCCAGACTGAACAACCCCAGTTCCCTCAGCCATTCTTCATCAGACTTTTGCTCCAGACCCTTCACCAGCTTTGTTGCCAACTGCACAGCTAAACTTGTGGGCATCCCTACAATAAGGGAATGGCCCATCCTACTGACTCTTGGGTGCACCATAGGCAGGGGATGGGCTATGGTGCAAGACGTGGTTTTACAGGACAGTGTAGTTTCAGCCAGGCAGGGGTGAACCCAAGTCCTTTCAACACGAAGGCAGGCAGAAGGGTTGTTGGATTCCCTGCTCCTTTACCTACCATGAAGCGCAATCTAAAAAGTGGGAAACTGGGTTCAAAGCCAAGCGTTGATCTTCAGGTACTGAGATCAGGGTGCCTAGGTGCCTTGATTGGGTTTTGTTTTCTCAGCAGTTAGCTGCATCTATCAAATGATGCTCTAAACAAGGAAAATTCGTACTGTCTATTTTTAGATATTAGATACTTAACTTGGCATGCTCCAAACTGCTCTCAAGCTGAATAATGAAGGTGTCCTAATAGAGATGTTGTGCACTCAGAGGGAAAATTCATTAAGGAAAAACAGTCTCTCTTTAAAAATACGATGATACAATGCTGCACTGCAACGATGCAGGAAATCCTTACTTTTACTGTATTACCAAACAAGTGGAAAAAGAAGCACAGAGAAGGCTGAACCCACCTATTTGTTATCTCACGTATTGTTGGGAAAAAGAAAGAAAAAATGTTGCAGTTTGTGTGTGTGTAATCTCGCAAGCTCTAAGCCTCAAGCACAGACAAGAAATATATATATATAAATTACAAATTGGGACAGATTCAGGTGTCATTTTCACTTTCGCTGGTTTGAAGATTAGCTGGCTAAGCAAAACACTTCTGTATCTCTGGGTAACGAAGTAGAATTTGGCTGTTCCTCAGGGCTGTGGGTGTTTGCTGTGGGTTTTACTGACACATTCTTGTACGCTTTAGGGGGAAACTGTCTTAGTGTGGGATGGGCAGAAAGGGCTAAGAACCCACTGCTGTTGTGTGTGATAATATTTTTTTCTCTGTTTCGTTTTTCACTGTACAGCAAAACAGTTGTTCTGCTTTGGTTTGTTAATGAGCTGAGCACTGCCATCTCGTGTTTTTTTTAGCAAGCGCAATTGTTCTTTAAAATACATCAAAGGGCAGGAATAAAAGGTATCCATGAAGATCTTACTGGCAGATTACTTGTCACCTCCATTACGATGCCTCTGTTTACCTCTGTACTCTTTGAGTGTATGTCCTGGTTGCAGCTGAGAGAGAGTTAATTTTCCTCACAACAGCCAGTATGGGGCTGTGTTTGGGTTTGTGCTGGAAGCAGCGCTGATAGTGCAGAGATGTTTTTGCTGTTGCTGAGCGATGCTCACACAGAGCCAAGGCCTTTGCTGCTTCTCGCACCGCCCTGCCGGCGGGATGGCTGGAGGTGTGCGGGGAGTTGGGAGGGGACAGACAGGGCAGCTGACCCCAGCTGACCAAAGGGATATTCCATACCATATGACGTCATGCTCGGTTTATAAGGGGCTTGGGAGGAAGAAGAAGGGGGGGCAGCGGCGTTCGGAGTGATGGTGTTTGTCTTCCCAAGTCACCATTACGCGTGATGGAGCCCTGCTGCCCTGGGGATGGCTGAACCCCTGCCTGCCGTGGGCAGTGGGGAATGAATTCCTTGTTTTGCTTTGCTTGTGCACGCGGCTTTTGCTTCACTGATTAAACTCTTGCATCTGACCCCACGAGTTTTCTCACTTTCACCCTCTGATTCTCTCCCCCTTTTCTGATGAGGGAGACTGAGCGAGCATCTGCATGTTGCTCAGCCACTGCCTGGGGTAAAATCACAACAGTGTATGAATCTAAAAATGCAATAAATAAAGCTAAATTAAAAGCATAATATAGTTTTAAAAGCTGATCTGTATAGCTTTGATATATATTCAGATTTGAACCTTTCTACTTACTTTTATTTTCTGGATGGAGATTTAACAGTATCACATGAACTTCCCAAGCTGGGGCCTCTAGGTTTCTCTGCACAATCCTGAGATCACTTTCACAGACCATGAGCTTAAAATCTAATAATTATTTTTAAAATTTGTTGACTCACGGTGTTGGTGGTGGAAGGGTGATTCTGTGAAGATATCCTGGACCCAAACCTAACAGCTCTTTCTGACAGGTATTAATCGAAAGGCTGTTCTTTGAACTATGTTTTAGGCAACAACTATGAGACAGCATCTTTGAAAAATTCCAAGTACCACATATCCAACCTTTCTTTAAACACCCTCAGGGATGGTGACTCCACCACCTCCCTGGGCAACCTGTTCCAATGCCTGATCTAATATAGCTTCCCTTTATAAAAATTGTTTCAGTAAAACATAAACTTAAAAAAAGGAGGAAGAAGAAAAACTTTCTGCTTTGCAGACTCCTGCTGTCTAATGAATTTAGAGAAACACTTAAAGATAATTGTCAATCTAAGAGGATCAAGGCATACTTACACACCAGCGCAGTTAGAGAAGTCAAACTACATTACAGAGTATCAAGAAAACCAACCACACATAAGCGTTACAGTTTCTTTTCCAAGAGGCATTGACAACGCAAGTATGTCTACAGCGATGTAGGTAAAAGTATGGCAAGAAACAGTATTGTTTCTTGAAGAAAGATAATGAAAGAAATTCTTCTTCAAGAACGCACTTCAGCATATCATAATTAAAGAAAAGTTGGATAATTCAGTAATTCATACCTCGGAAATACCCTTTAAACTGAAAAAAAATACAGAATAGCTAGGAACTTAAGCTGCCCTAAATGGCTTTGGTTTGACATCATTAGCAATGCCATCTTTAGCAAAGCCATTAAGGACAAATTTCCTATCTACCACATTTTTTTGGCTTTGCAGTATATTAAGGGCCACCATGAGAGTAACCCAGCTGGAATAGCATGGAAGAAAGTTTAAGAGCTCCCCCAGACCACTGCAGCCACTGCCTGAAGCTGCCTGGATGAGCCTTGGGTTAGGACTGGCAAGAAGCAGAGTGCCACCCAGCACCTTGCAGGCCCCGGCCACTCCTCTCCAGTGGCTCAAGGGACAGCTTCATCCCCAAATCACTGGAAGCCAAGAAACTGTCATACAGCCCACATTTCTAAAGCAATGAGACATGGAATGAGAGCAATTCAAAATGGGGAGACAAAGCCGTCTCTGACTGGTGCTTCAGGTGATGTCTAGACCATCGCAAGGCACCAAGGCCATTGGCTCAAAAACCTGCTCATTGCCCACAGCCTGGAATAGCAATGCTATTGTCCAAGGCAACAATATTTCTTGCCTCTTGCCAGGAATAAAGTGTGTGTCACCTGAGGACAAGGGAGTTTTCCTCTGACTCAATGACTGAGGTAAAATCTTCAGTGACCAAAGTTCCCTGCTTACAATCCCTCAGTCTGAGAATGGTGCCCTCACACCTGCCCTCCACCGTTTTTAGGGCTGTGCTTAGGCTTGCGGTGAATGCTACAGATCCCAAAACAGCTCTGTGGGCCATCTCCGAGGAGAGACACTCAGCCTTTAGCTAAATAGGAAAAAGTAAGAAGATGGAGCGAGGTCTCCATGTCCACCAAGAAATCTTGCTCCCAAAGTCTCTGGAGAAAGAGAAGATACTCAAGGCTGCATGCCTGAGATTTATATTTATATATATATATATATATATATATACACCTAGCAAATCAGCCCTGAAGAAATTGCTACACGGCTTTGCCAGTACCACAGGGCCTCTAGCATGAAAGTGTAATGCCTCCAGGCTTTGCTGCCATGTGAAGGTGAATGTGTGCAACTGCCTTCCATGTGACTCTCCAGTTTGGGATGTGCTTATTGAAGAAATTCTTGGAAGCAATCTGAAAAAGCACACTGACACGACCACATGATGGCTTCTCCTGCTTTGGCCCTCCAGTTCTTCCCACTGCTCCAGAAATCCCCCATGCCTGGTAAGAACAATTTACACAATGTGTGTGCTAGGTATCAGGACATATGGAGGTGGACAGTATTTAGTATGGTAACAGAGTGGTTATATGGCCATCAGTTAGTCTTGGTGCTCTTTAAAGCTTTATTTCCCCACCTGCAAAATGGGCTTAATGATAACGTGGGGGTTTTTTCAAAGAATGTTGAAAGCCACAGCTTAGCAGTACTGCGTGTAACAGCTAAAAACTATTAACAATCTCTTCATGGCTCTGGTCAACAAAGTGGAAATAAATTGCTTAGTTAGAAAGGATTACGAATACTTTTATTAACGTTTGCAAAGCACTTTGAGGCACTAACATGGAGAGTGGAAACAAATACTGTATAAACATGCTATTATTAAATGACCACTCTACTCTGGGAAATGGCATGGGAGTGGTTTTTCCATATTTGTTGTGACTCAGTGATTCCAGGTAAAACACATTCATTTCACAAGTTAAAAAAAGCGAGTACTTCTAACTGTCAGCTCTGTCAACACATCCGAGGAGCCGAAAGCCAAGCCACGTTTTGCCTGGCTTGCTGATTAACACCAGCAGCGGCGATGCTACAGGCCAAATACTCCTTGCCATTGTTGTCCATCCTGTTGCCCAGGATTTCACGTGAGGACGTGGGTACTCTGCCTGCAGATGAAGGGCTGAGACACTGTCAGTTACTGCTTGTTTAACAGTGCTATTGATAGCCGCCAAACCCAAGAGCCTCCAGCTCTCCTTCCCCATTCGGTGCTGTTTTAGCAGAGTTTCTGCATGTTAAAACTGCTAAACATCTGTTTTGATTAATAAAGACAGCAGTGACTAAATTCACATTGAGAATGGGTAGGTTGATAAGAAGTGCCATTTTCATGTAGTCACTCTAAAGAATGCAGTTTAAGGTATTTAATTACACAATTATTATTTGTCAAAATACTAGAAACTATTCATCAAAGCCCTGCCCATCAAGACATCATTTCTTTTTCAGCGTGGCTTCCAACCGCCAATATTTAGCACAGATAATTATGCCTCGTCAAATGTAAAGCAGTTAAGTTTTGTAAGGCATGATGCGCAAAGCAGTTTTGCCAGCTGTTTTTCCAAGTCTGAATTTCCGAGCTAGACTGATATATCGTGATCCCGATGCATGACTTCTGGTGGTTTCGTGAAAAGCATCGGGAGGGGAAAACATTGTCGTATTATGTTTCTACTGTGTTTGGATTACGGCCCATGTGGGCTCCAGCAGCCCCAGAAGCAAGCTGAAGCTGGCCTTGTGGCCATCGACACCGCTCTGAGTATGGCTTATGGAAAAGTTCCATTTAGTTTTACACTTGCAATAACATTATGCTTTGCATGTTATTTTTTGTTAGCTGAAAAGCATATGTTTTGACTTTTCCCATCAACGTAGGAGCAATGGCTTGTATTTTAAGTCATCAGACAGAAAAGAAATAACAAAGTCAAAGCTTTCTTTCCAAAATGCACCTACGCAACATTTTTATAGGCATTTTTGCTAATTTGCATAATTACTTTTTGTTATTTTTTAATCAATTTTGCTAATGATCATCATTCAATTTTTGCACAGGCTTAACAACCTGCGAGGACATTTTTAAAACATAGAAGCCAATTTTCTCTACCAGGGAATTTAATGCTGCAACTTTAGCCAAAAGTGCTGACATACCTAAAATGCATCAAATATATTACCTTCTTCATCGGTCCATAGAAAAATCTAATAAAATCAAGTGGCATGGAAAACTTTTTTGCAAGGTGTTCTGACACCAGAAGACTGGATTTCATCACTCATGGGGATTGATTACGGCTAGTTGATTACCTATGAATTGATTACAACTATCTCATGTCAGATTTTACATTAGTGGCCAACAGCCATCACTCTTCAGACCTTGCCAGCTGATGCACAACACACAGAAATTTACTTTGATGAGATCATCTGTGAAGCTAAAACCTACTCAAGTTAGTAAAAGTATAAAGACATGGCACTGGGCATAAATCTTATCTTGTTATTTGCTGGACTTCAGATAGTGTCCAACCAATAAGTATTAAAAATATCAAAAATGTACTGTTTTTCCAATATCAACATTGTGGGTTTTGAAAACTGATCATTCTAAGATTGAATAGCTGTAGATTTTACTAGCAAACCCATCAGCTACTCATGTCTCATTACACTGATTTCTATTATGATTATAAAAGCAAGCTCCTCCATGATGCTGAAACATAAATACATCACAGTAAAATGATAACAAAACCCAGGAAATTTCTAATGGATCCAATTCTGAAAGTATAATTATTTGGCAGTTGATGTGAAGAGAAGGACTTTAAGCACGAACTGACTAGCATGACTCAGTTTTATTTAGTTAATGAGAACCACAGTTAGAAAAAAAAAAATAAATCCCCTAAACTAACGCTTCTGTACTGATGCAGGCTGAGACCCAGTCTGCCTTTGTGGAACCATTCTGGGTGACAGCTGAATCTTCTGAATGCCTTCAGAGGCATTTTGCTCTCCTCAGTGACTACAGAGGGAATTTAAAGACCCTCTTAAGAAGGAGCACTTTCAAGCATGTCAAATTGAGGTGCCTGCTAAGCTGGGGAGGATAGATCCTGCTGTAAATAAATAAAATGGCCGTAAAAAAAGCTGTTTACTCATGTAAATTTACTCTCTGGGTGCTGTGTTGAGGAGCAAGCATGCCCACCTGAAAGCTGGTGCTGTGGCACTCACAGCTTGTGTGAGATGCTCGGTATTTCTTAGGGAGCGAATCCCTTGCCAGATGACCCCCCGTGAGCCGGGGGATTGCCCCATCTCAAAGCTGGCAGTTTCATAACACCCACTTTCATAATGTGGATTTATATGTGACGAGAAGATGATTATATGTCAGAACGAGAACACCGTGTCGGTGAACTCTGCCTTTTATTTTGTGGGATGAGGAAATAGCCCATGCTGGTTATTGCAGGCAGGACAAGAATTAAATTAGCCATGGGGACAATCCAGCTCACAGCAGGGACCACAGCTATAGCTGGCCACCTCTGAGAGCATAGGAGCATGAGCACATATAATCATCCGTGTCCATTGGACTGTCCTGATGCCAGCTCAGGCTCACGAGTGCCCAACATGCAGGCAGGTCAGTTCAGGAATCACTAATTGTCCTTCTCCTAAATTATCATTGAAGATATTGAAGGTATCGAAGATGCCATCACATTCAGCAGAATAGACACTGAAATATTGATATTGAAAAAGACCACTACTTTTACCTAGCAGCAAGAAACTTTTTCTTGGAGAAACCATCAATTTTCAGAACAGTGTATGCTGGAACTTACAGTCCTCGGTTAGTATCCTTGATTTTTCTTCACAGGCTGCATATAGATAACGTCTCTGTCAGGCACAAACCATACTACACACAGAAGAGTCAGACACAGTGGTGATTATCTTGTGGACAATCCCTCGTTTCTCTTGGAAACGTTTCAGGGATGAAGTAACAGTAACCACACTGAAAAAAAGTCAAACAAACAGTACAGTATTATGGCAACTGATTACATCTTGTTCAAAAAAACATTAAGGGTTCTGCTCTGTCGTCTTCTTTTTCCTTCTTTTAACTTGCACATATATTTTTCCTCAATCCCTCCCTCCCCCCTCCTCCTCCCCAGTCTTCCTGCTGGGATTCATGTACAAGGCAAAATAGCTAAATTAACTACACAGGACTGTTCCCAGAGGAGACCCAAACTATAGGATACTCACTATTTTCAAGGCTGCTACTCAAGTAGTGCATTTGACTGTGAAATTAAATATGGCCCTGGGGATTCCTTCTGTGGTCACATAGAGAAGGAGGATAAATTTCATTATACAATACCTAGCATTCACAGCAGGACGATCACGATCACAAAGTTGGTAGTTTACGCAAATTAATGGTCACCCAAGTAAAAAAAAGATTGTCATAACCGTGCAATGATCACTTATCACTCCTGTAACTTTGCAGATTGTTTTCACTTCCTAATTTTTATTTATAGTGACAATACATAAGGAGGGAAAACAAAACATTTTAGGGAACACCAAAAATTAAATTGCACCAGGAAGGAAATCATGCTTGGAAATAGCCAAGCAAATAAAGCCAAGGCAAGATACCATGTACTACCATATATTATCTGGCCTATGGTACACATTTGCTTCCAAACCCCTGGAATTTATGCACACATGTATAAATAAGCATTTAACCTAAAATAATTTGGGTTGGAAAAGAAAAAGCTCTCTTTTAGAATACATCATAAAGGATGAACTTCTGGAAGCTACATTTCTTTAAAGTCAGGACAGTCGTAGTTAAATGCTTCCACTGATTGCAAGGCGGTTTGGATATGGAGCAAGAGTCCATTTTTTGAACCAAGTAAATGAAAACAGAAAGCAAATAGAGCTAACTGTGTTGGAAACAATAAGCTGTGGGACAAATGACTGTGAGACACCAGTGTTACAAGTCGGGCCTGAATTACACCACGTGTCGACTGTGCTAACTTCAGTTTCTGGAAGGCATGAAGGTACGCTTTTATGGCAGGAGTACTGCCTAAACGCCAGCAGATGTGTGCATAGCTCATGGTATCCAAGTCTAGACTAAGAAACAGACACAGCCTCCTACCCACACTGGCTGAAAAGAAGTCATTTGAACCACTGCCACAGGGGTGACCAGCCACCACCAGCTGCCACCCATCCAATAGTGCTTGCGCGTCGTCAGATCAAGTCAGATCTTGTATCTTTGGTCCTACCGTGAAACATAGTGAAAGGGAAGGGGAAGGGGAAGGGGAAGAGGAAGGGAAAAGGCAAAGGGAAGGTGAAAGGGAAAGGGAAATGGATAAAGAGTAGGGGGAAAGAAAGAGAAAGGGGAAAGAGAATGGAAAGAAGGAAGAGGGGAAAGGGAAGAGGGAGAAAGAGGAGAAAAGACTAGACAAGATGAGAAAGAAAAGAGAAAAACTAAGAATAGCTACATTTTTAGTTAATCACTTTTGAATGTAACCAACTGTATAAAAATAATAAATTATTTGAATACTTTGTCATTTATGTTTAAATCAAATTTCACTTAGAGCAGCAGATTTCTGTATTACTAATATTTTGCTGCAGGGCTGGCCACTAAACCAAGGGCTGCTTTCCAGTAGACCCCTCACTCTGCCACAAATTGCACAACAACACAAGCAAACATAAATAATGCATCTGGAAATACATGACATATTTAAAACCTGCAATCAAAGAGAGCACAACGGGGAGCCAAGAACACTGGTACAGGCTCTACGGCATTTATATAGCATGGACCCTTTGCCCCCGAATACAGTCTGCATGGTACATGCTGGAAAACCTCACTGGGACGGCGCTTCGTTCCTGATTGTCCTCGGCAGGGATCCAGGTTTAACCATGCTGGCTTCAGCCAGAGAGATGACTGAGGGAATGAGGGAAGATGGATAAATTCATCCATTGGTCTGAAGGCCAAAAACATCTGCTGGAGTCATGGAGTTGTTGGTTGGCTGAGTTCACATAAAGGAAGCCCCGCTGGGAGTCGGTACCCAGCTCTTTCGAGTTTTGAGGGTTGTCCTTGGAGACCGCAACGTTTTGCTACCTAGGGGCAGCAGAATGTCAAACCGACCAAGAAATCCTTTAGCCTATTAGTGCAGCATGACACAGCTGAAATGCTCTTTGTGAATATCAAATAGGTATTAAAATCTGGATTTCTTTTTTTTAAGAAATCCTTGAGGCTGCACACAGCCCAAAAGCTGAGCTCACTCCACTAAATTAAAGGGCTCAAATGTGCAAAGATTTGTAGTGCATCCATTTGGGGAGATGTGAACGTAGATACCGAAGTGATGGGCAGCGAACAGTGCAAGTGCTGAAGACAGATAAAACGTGGCAGCTCTTCTTTTTGAGTAACAGGACGCAAACAAATTGAAAATCAAGATTAAAAAGAAGGATAGTTCCTGTGTTAGGCAATTGTAAGAGGCAGTTTGTTATCCCTGTCACTTGCTAAGTATTTGATGTGGTGATAGTTGCTAACAGTATGATACCAGGTTTGTTCGTGTGATTCCTTTCATCAGCTTTTGGAAACAAGCGGTGTCACTGAAATAATCTGCTAGTCCACAAAATTCTGAGTTGAACAAATCTTAGAAACACCTTAATTTTCAACTCCCAGATAAACTTAATCTTACAAAAGCAATAGGTTAAAGAAGTAAATTAATAAACCAAAAGCTACAGACTGTGACCCTGTACCAAACTTTACCACTGAATTTAGCCTCTCTCTCTGATGACTAAGGAGTTGCAATAAGTGTTGTCCTTGTGGTGTAAGTACAATTTCCTAGCAGTCTGCTGTATCTGAGTCATCACAAACACTAGGCAATAGAGGAATAAAAACTCTCTCCCTTCATTTTGTTCTTCTCATATTTAAGCAGGAGGCACAGAACACGTTAGAGACCATTCCCTGATTCAAAGCCCGTTGAAATCAGTGGGAGTCTTTCTGCTGAATTACTTAGTTTTGTGCTGGACCCACCACTCTTTAGTGCATTAAAGAGTGAAGTTTAAAAGTTGCCTCCTTCCATTACTAATGTCAAAGTATAGAGATGTTTTCTTAAGGTTATCATTATAACTGGATAATATATATATTATAATGGGAATCCCACTAACCTGGTCACTGTGGGAAATACCTATGTAGATATGAGGTAAGAGTCTGATCCTCTAAAAATACTGTCACATGTTCAACTGAAAGCTGTATCATTGGGACACATACAGATGTTGCTATCTTCAAACAAAGGCTGGAGTTAATGTATGTTTTAGGTGTGCATCCTAGAACCTATCAAAGAGTGACACCACGCTATAGCATGCCTAATTCACTGAGTTATATCCTTCGCTAGTTGGTTTATTAATTATGGATCACAAGTCACAGAAATGTCAAAACTATTGGAGTTCTTTTGGGCTTTGCAATTGACTAGCTGTGAAGCACCTGGAAAACTTCAATGTACCTTGTCATTCAAACTTGAGCTCCTAAATGAAGAGACTGAAATGCAGGAGCTCAGTTACATGCTATCATCACACACCGTCTGTCTGTGCCTGGATTTTCACTTCTGTAGCAGTGGAACCACTTCTTTATTCCACAGAAGTAAGTGTGTTGTGAAACGTTCTGTGAGAGTTTTTAAATGTTTTTACAGAAAAATTTTTATGATTAAAAGATATGACTTTTTCCATACCTTAGGTTTAAGATTAGAATTGATTAGAAGATGACTTTTGTTCACAGACACGTATTCTCATCAAAACTTTGCTCTCATCCTATAACACAGGCAGCTATACTGACTCGCCTAGAGTTTTAGAACAAGAATTATGAATTCTTATTACATGTTTATTTAATGGAGGAGAGAGAAGATAGGAGATATGATGTCTTTTGTAAATTTACTATTTGGTTAACAAATATATGGAGAAACAATCCTATTTTAGTAGGCTCCTGGCTAAATATTTAAACAGTGAGATATTAATTCAACAGCAATTTTAAAGTTACTATCCATCTTATTTCTGTGAAATGTCTTATAAGAATTATAGTGTTGAATCCTGAAATATTTATTGAAGCAACACTATGTTATGCCTGGGTAACAACTCAGTAATGACTTCAGCATATAATTCATATTATTTAAGTCATATGCAACATCCATATTTTAAGCAGTAAGTCAGCTCCTTCAAATTGTATCAACAGTGTGTTGTATAACCTTGTGGTAGGAATAGAAGCAGCTTTTGTTTCAAGCTACTATTTAAATTTTCACCAAAGAAAGAGAAAGTAGTAATTTATCCATGGAAATAAGATGTTTCTGAATACTACAAAATAACCATTATTTATGGTTAACTGCATCCAGAACCTTTTCTAAACTTGATGTGAACTTGTACAGTTCTTCCAAAGAATGCTTTTGGTCAATCTTTATGACATCCATGGCCATAATCTGGGGAAAGTAGAGTAACAGGATACCAGTATTTAGTACCAGTAGGATGTACTCTGTCTCTTACTATTTATCAGTGATGCTTATAGTGCGTAAGTAACCAATGAGGACAATGAAGACACTGATGGCATTCTTGACAAATGAGCCTTTCAGATTGTAATGCTGAACAGCTGAGTTTACAGGCAGCCAGATAATCGAATTAGGATTAAAGAAGAGCTTTATTACACTGTGATGTACAACATGATGTAAGAAACTCTGTGCAAGTTAAAAACACGAAATAGTTACTATCAGCATTGCTTTTTCACACTTTGAAAGAAAATAGACTGCATCTGTACTCTGTCAAAAACAAAGTAAAAATTTTATTTAGTTCAGGATGAGAATTTGAACACAAATGAACTCATTCTTAGGCCCATGAAGATCTATGGAGGCACTACTCATGACATTCCCCTCTGTTAATAGGAATAGAGACATTATTTTGACTGTGTGCATGTGTGTCATTTTCCTGGGCCTAGATTAAAAAAAATAAATAAATAAATCCAGATGCTTTTGAGATTTAAGTCAAAGATACAAGGAAAGATAATGTTCCTGGAAAAAAAAAAAGAAAAAAAAAAAGAAAGAAACCAACACCCAAGGGGTTACATCAGGCTTTCATTTTTAACACGACCATGATTTCATCATTCTGTGGTTGACTAGACAGATCGCTAACATTTTTTGGTAATTAACACTGTTTTTGTCACTTTGTGAAATTGTTTGCAAATCTATATTTACATAATTGCTTCTCCAAACTGCAACAGAATCTGGCACAGGCATGCGTCATGGAACAAGCTGTTTTTAGACCCACTCGTTGTCTCACCTCTCTGATTGTAGAGACATACGAGGTTTTACCTTCATCATCTTAATGAGCTGGCCCCTGTTGTGTTGGGATGGGTTTTTTTACAAGCTTGCAAACAATTAGCTTCTGTTTCCTGGTAACCAATCTTTAACTTTAGAACTGACACACACATTGCAAAAGAGATTTCAGTCTGAGCTGCAACATAACGTTCAGCTGGCTATTTACCTGTTTTCTACAGTTGCTCATAATTGTAAACCTATACCTAGGTAATGTCAGTGGACCAAGCCAATACCCCCAGTCCTGGCCCTACTGCAATCTGCCTGTGTGGCATTAAATCAAGGAGCAAAGCATTGCTTGGGTGCTCAGCTTCACTATTACTCGAACAATGATTGTATTTTTATTCAAAGAGATACACTCAGCAGTGAGGCACCACATATTTATGGCATTGAGCTTCAGCCCTCTCATGGCCTGGAGACAAGTGCTCTGAAGCCCGGGACCTCATGGTGAGACCGCCGACATGGAAAATACAGCCTTTGAAAGATCAGAGTTATCTTGTCTAGGAAATTACCTGTAGAGTCTCCTGTTATGGATGTGAGCTTTTCATGTTTCCATTTTAAAATCTATCGTGAATGTTGAAATCATGTTCTTCTTTCAGCCCTAATGCTTTCTTTAAAGTAGCTATAGAAAGGAAATGTGAGTCTGTGCCTACCGCCTTCTGTGTGAACAGAATATTAAACTGTGATAGAATAGGGATAACAGAGAAAAAAAAAAAAGGAGGAAAAAAAATTAAATATGCTTTCAGTTTTCCTGTTGGTAAGACATACAGCACCAAACAACCCATCAGCTGTCATTGATGGGACTGTCATGTTTCTAACCTTACCTCAGTCTCTCACAAAGCCCTGGCACTCTCCACCACCACTAACAGAAGACACATTAAGGTCCATGGCATTTTTGGGTTCTTCATTTTACAGCAGCTTGCCATAGATGCACCTTTAACTAAGAGAGTTTTTAAAGCATGGACACAAAAGTTCCAACTTTTGAGAGCAAAGCAAGATGTTCCCAGGTGTTCCTGTGCCGTAAGAACTCATCGTTCCTTCCTCACCGCCCTTACATGTCTTTTTTCCAGCACTCCTGGCATGTCTGAAGTGATGACAAATTATCAGACCCCGTTTGCTCTGCTCCTCCCACCATATGGAAAATCATATAGGATGTGACTGGGGCGTATGGCAGAGCAGGAAACATATGAGATGTTGTCACACTGCCATTAAACATTTTCTCCATCCCCAGCTGCCAGGGCCCCAGAGGAAAGTCCGTTGAGGGGGAAAACTGCACATCTGTTTATTTGTTCAGTGCGTTCACTTATGTCAGATGTTCAGAGAGTTTTCTCAAAACACTTCAGCAACGGTCAGCCTGCTTCCCGAAACTAGTCCCAGGGCCAGTACCGATGCAGACATGTATCAGAAAATTGTTTTAAAACAACAAAATGAGTAAATAATTATGATTCAGTATATATTACAGAGCAATTTCTCTTTGAAGCGTTATCATTCCTCCCCTGTCTTTTCCTCCCTGGAGGTAAAAAAAAAAGTTTTAGCTTCCTCTTTGTAGTTGGTCACACTAAATTTCTGACTGTGCTGACGGATACATGGTCACCTCACAAAGAAAATGAGAAATTAAAAAAAAAAAAAAGAAGCCAACTCAAGACGAAAAAGAAGAAACATGATTAGAAGACATCCATAAACGTGAATGATCACTAAGGGCTCAGGCCTGTTGCCCACGCATGGATATTTAGAGGCACTCGAGGTTCTGTGCAGAGTCCTTCCTGGACTTCATCTCCTGACCCACAGCTCCCCTGCAGGCTTTGTGTCCCACCCCTCAGCCCCCCTTGGATGTCTCAGACACCACAGGGCATCTATGTTTAGGCGGCCGAATCCCTAAGCCACAAGTGTTTGATATTCAGGTCCAGACTGTAGACACCTAAATATACTTTCTAAATGTGAGCGTCTTCATGTCATCCAGGTGTCTAAGCTCCCATTATAGCTGGTGGAGACTAGTCAATATGGGCAGAGGAGTCTGGAGAGCTATTCTTCTTTCTCTAAAACAGACACCCACGTCTGGTCAGCTGAGCTGCTCTCCTGACTGCATGGATGGGGCTGACTAGCGCACTTCTAGCCTACCAGCAGCTTGGCTCATGGCTGGGAGGTCAGTGCTTAGACCCTGGATGCTAGTGTAGACAGCCAAGAACTGAACCCCACCCTGAAAACCCAATCACTTGTTGCAAGTAGGTGCTGATGAGAAGTAAGGTTTCAGACTGAAACCTTAATTCCACATAGTCCCAGACTTTTCTGAAGTTCAGTGACATTGATTTGGATGAGTTGGGCCATTCCAGAGGTCTCTGCCACTATTATCTGACAGCTGTGTACTTGGATGGCTTTGCAATATCCCATGGAAATAGAGATGAAGAAGCCATGATGGCGTGAGGTGTTCATAAATACCTCCTTTACTGAAAGACCCTCAAGGCAAACATCGCAAAGCCAACAATGAGGAAGCGCTCTGTACAGAAGGGTGGCACAACAACTCTGGGGAGGTCTTTGCTTCAGCTGCCATTAACAGAGGATTACAGACATGGCAGTGGATATTAGAAGTGTTCTTTTAATTCACATACAGAAAAAAAACCTGCTTAAATGTGTTTTCCACTCAATGAATCAATTTTCCAGGGTTTCTCAAAGGCATTTCTGCTTTTTTGGCATTCCCAACAATTTAGTGCAATGCTTCATTTCTGCAGGGTTCCTGTGAACTCCCACCTGGAGTACTGCATCCAGCTCTGGGGTCTCCAGTACAGGAAAGACATGGAGCTGCTGAAGCAAGTCCAGAGGAGGCCACAAAGCTGATCAGAGGGCTGGAGCACCTCTGCTACCAGGACAGGCAGAGAAGAGTTGGGCTTGTTCAGCCTGGAGAAAAGGCTCTGGGGAGACCTAATTGTGCCCTTCCAGTACCTGGAGGGTCCTACACGAAAGATGGAGAGGGGCTGTTTACAAGGGCATGTAGTGATAGAACATGTTACTGCATGTTTGTATATCACACCCCTTCCATAGGACTAGATACGCTTTCTCTTCACTAACCTTCTACTGCTCTGCCATGTCTGAGAGGCTAATACTCTTTCAAATTTAAGATACATTAAAAAAAGAAGTTGAAGTACCAGCCCATAACACAAAGTGGAAAACGTTTACCACTAACTGAAAGTAAACTCAAACCATCTTCCATGCTCCCACGTACAGAACCAGTTCTCCAAGGAGCAGCAAGTGGCATTGGCAGCAGCTTCACAGGACAAAAAATGGGGGGAGAAAAAGAAAACATTCCCCACTGCTCCTCTGCTGCTGTATGATGTGAAGGCTTGCAGGGTGCTAAAAGATTGTCAGTGCCTACCACTAGATGTTCAAAGAGAACAAAAATGGTAAGTGGCTTGGGAGAAGGTTTTTTCCTTGTTTTACTTACTAGTTTATATGGTTTAGATGTCAATTAGTGTGAATACTAACATTCAGCACCTGCATATGGACAATAAAATAAACCAAACATTTGCAGAAAAGCTTCTGAAGATCCTCTGAAATTCCATCAGTCCACCAGTCCAAACTAAAACATCTCAATGTTCAGGGGGAACACAACATTACAAAGTGAGTTATATTTTCTCCCTGTATACATATTTTAGAGGTTTTTTAGGTAGCCAGTCCTATGTTTTTGCCTTTCCTTACTGTGATGGACCCTTGCCTTGTGAATCCCTTCATCTCTTACAGTAAGTTTACTACACTTTTCCCCTAATCTGATAATATTCCCAACATCTGTTTACTTAATTTGTTTTCATTTTCTCCTTTTTTTTTGATTGAGGCAGCTTTAAATGGAAAGTTTGCAAACATTGTTTTATAATGAGGAAAAGAAATTTTTTAGGTTTTCTACAGCATTTGAAAATACCTTAAACTTCACATTTGAAAATACAACATCCACAGGAAAAAATAGCTAAAAAGGAAAGTTTTAAGAAGCCGATAGAAAATACTATGCAGCTTGGACTAAGGCTACTATGGCACTCTGGTAGGCTCCAAATCTCTTTACAAACAGCTGTTGCCATTAACTCTTCTACTATGAGACCTCACGTATTCAGAAAACGTTGATACAAATGCCCCGCAAATCTAATTTTGAATACGATTCAACCAAGTTTTTAGGGATACATTTGTCTGATGTGCATTCAACTTTCTTCAGAATTATGTCTGCACGCAGAGAGTCCTACATTGGATGAGCTGCTTTGGCTTTTGTTTCCTGTTATACGTAATCTCATCTATTAGATTATTTTAACTATGGATTATTTTAAGGTTCATTTTAAACTACACCCAGTTTAGGCTGACATTTTTCCTGTGAGTAGGGTGTCCCTGATGGAGGTCACTCGGGCACAAAGCTAGCCCGTATGATGTCAGTGCAGTGATGGAGTGCCTCGGTACTGGGCAGCAAGCACGTACAACAGAGGGTAAGTCGTTGCAGAAAGGCTGAAGTAAATTTTTCTTCTGTACCCTCATTTCAAGTAGCATGTGTAAAAGGATCAAACTTTTCGAGTGCCTGTACTATGAAAATGTTTGACTTTCAATTTGTCAGGCTGGAAATACAGACAGGATACCAACTTCTACCACGGTTCATTGAGGGAGTGCAAAACTAAGCTCTGAATTAGGTTTTAGTAGCAAATGATATTTTTTATCTCCTTAGGCTGAATTGGTCAAAAAGTACTGAATCTTCTGGTCTGGCTCCGAGTCCAGGGGAACAGCTCATATACTTCAAGTCAATTCATATTATTTGTTCAGATGGTATCGAAACCCCCATGAATTTTCAGAATTAAAACCCCACTGAAAAAAAAAAAAAAAGGTATGTGATATGCCATTGAATAGCTGGGTATTTAATAGCTACTTTGAATCTGTATTTCTCTTAGTGTAAGGTTTCCAGAACTGCCTGTTTCAGTATTTGTTCTGAATATTGCATGCCAGGTAGACACTGATGTACTAGTATTAAACTGAAGAGATGAATGTCCGTTCCACGTATCTCACTTCTGCACGTGTTTCCTGAATGCGCACGGAGGACTTCGGGCATGTATTTCCAAAATACGAAAAGCTAGATGTGTCTATTCCGTGGAATGCTGTCTTCTTTCCTATCTTTAGAGAGGCCTCTAATTCCTCCTGGGAAATACCAATAACTATCTCAACTAAATAATTTTGGAAGTCATGCTTAATGCTATCAGAGGAACCAGAGGGTGAGCAGGAAACACCTTCTGAGGAAACAGGATTTGAGTGGTCTCAGCAAAGTTTTACACATTGTTTCAAAATATGCCTTTTTACATTTAAAACAGAAAAAAAATAAAAATCATTCAAAGCACCTCTGCTAATAGTTTGCTGCCTGGTTTGAGGCAGTTTAACCTTAAGGTGTGGCAAGCTCTGGAAACTTACTGTGACTCACTGAGTAATAACCAGCTACAACATAAAACATCAGCCTACACAGAATTTTCCAACCTCATTCTGTAAATCTTTCACTTGAAAAGAAAAATAAAACAATTATCTCATTTAGTCTGTTTTTAATCTTTACAACAAAAAGTAATATACTTAAGGGATATTATTATTTCATGGAAACATATTAAGATATTAAAGAAATTTGCAAACACGTCCTTGAAAATATTACTTGAAAATCTAGAGTCCATTTCTTCACCTAAAATTTATTTTAAAGAGAAATATTACATCTATGATATAATATGCAAGTATCTACAACACAGGAAAAGAAACTTGCAATATCTATGGCGTTATTATTGTTGGCAAAAAAAGTAAGAGTGAGACACACAGATTTCTAAAAGAAATTTTAAAACCACACCAAAAAAATGTATTTTTTCGTTATGCTTCCAGACAGGACAAGGGTTATATTAACACAGACACACCCCCTTCATATGAATAATCTTTATTCATAGAAATATTCCAAACGGCTCCAGGCACAAACCAAATGAAGAACTGGGAACGGTAAAGTACTCTGAGAGAATCTGCTCAAGACTTAGTGTTCACATACATAATAGACACATAAATCTGTACATCCCTGCGTGAGTATGGATCCTAAGGCCACCCACAGATACCAGTATTTTCTGAACGCAACCAGGTAGCTATGACCTTCCAAATACAAACTTCTCTCCTGCACCTGCTCCAAATGCCTTTGCCAAGAAAAATAAGTTTATTCAAAGGTAAGGGAAGATGAGTCTAGTGGGGAACATCTTCATAGCTGATGGACTGTGGTGGGCTGGCCCTGGCTGGAGGCCAGGTGCCCCCCAAAGCTGCTCTGTCACTACCCTCCTCAGCTGGGCAGGGGAGAGAAAATATAACAAAAGGCTCATGGGTCAAGATAAGGACAGGGAGAGATCCCTCACCAGTTACGCTCATGGGCAAAACAGAGTCCACTCGGGGAAAAATTAATTTATTACCAATAAAATCAAAGCAGAGCAATGAGAAATAAAATGAAATCTTAAAACGCCTCCCCCCACTCCTCCCTTCTTCCCGGGCTCAACTTCATTCTGGAATTCTCTACTTCCTTCCCTCCAGTGGGGTTGTGGTCAGCTGATAACACGTCCTCTCTGCCGCTCCTTCCTCCTCAGGGGGAGGACTCCTCACACTCTGCCCCTGCTCTAGCGTGGGGTTCCTCCTGCGAGAGACAGTCCTCCACCAACTTCTCCAGCCTGAGTCCTTCGCATGGGCTGCAGTTCTTCACCAACTGCTCCAGCGTGAGTCCCCCACGGGGTGGAGACCTTCAGGAGTAGACCTTCAGGTGCCTGGAGCACCTCCTCCCTCTCCTTCTTCCCTGTATCTGGGTGTCTGCAAAGTTGTTTCTCTCATGTACTCTCACTGCTCTCTCCGACTTTAATTGCTCTTGGTGTCACACAGGTTTTCTTCCCCGTTCTTAACTGTTACTCCAGAGACACTGTCACTGGTGGACTCAGCCTTGGCCAGCAGCAGGTCCATCTTGGAGCTGGCTGGCATTGTCTCTATCAGACACGGGGGAAGTTTCTAGCAGCTTCTTATAGAAGCCACCCCTGTAGCTCCCCTGCTACCAAACCTGGCCACACAAACCGAGCAAAGGCACATGCGCTGCCAAAGGACTTGGGAAATGATGAATGGATGTCGTCAAAACAAGAAGCATTTTGGCAGCACTGAAGGGGCTCATCCTGCTGAGGACTAAACTCTTGGGCACAAGTGTGAAGGTTCAGCTTTTCTCTATGACCTTGGCTATCATAAAATATACTTATTTTGAAAGTCTTTGGGATATAATCCACTGTAGTATTCTGTATCCCCTTTCCCAATGCCAGAATAAATGCAGCCATTTCAAATTCTCACCATTTTACACCTCCTCTTCAGCCACCTTATTCCAGGATTTAGGTCAACAGGTTTAGGAAGGTGATTTTCTTTCAGGTAGGAAAGAAAATCTCTCTCAGCTTGGCTTTCTTGACTGACAAGCCTGTGATTCCTGTCTTGGATAGCTTCTTCTGCTAAATTAAACCAAATGGAAGGGATTAATCAGTGACAGGAAAAAAAAAAATAAAAAATGCAGAGCTCTCCAGAAAGTTTAAGTTCTTTTAAAAAATAGGAGATTTTCAAGTCCAACATCAACTGCCTAATTTTGGTAGGAAGCATGAGGTTACTCCAAAGAGGAGAGGCAGCGAACCATGTATTTGTGGCATTCAGATTGGTGATATAATCATGTAACTCCAAAACAGGAATAATTCGCACTGCCAAAAGCTACAGAATTATGTGCAATCCAGACGATTGACAGAGGTGTGCGGGCACAGCGGGCTGATCGTCTCTAGTGACTGCTCCAGCACATGCCAAGTGTATAGGTAAGGTACTATTGGAGCCCAGCACTTTCTAGAAAGAAGTGTAAAGACAAAGTCTGCCAATGTATAGGAGAGGAAGTATTAAACACACCAAATCCAAACTGTCAATCCTTTTAGGATTTTTTATTTTTTTTTTGAAAATCACCAGGGCTTTTCCAGCTGTGTGTTAAAATCCCAAGTGAAATTGCATGGCTAATTTAATGAAATTGCCTTCGCGCATGTGAACCAGGTGACTGCGTGTGCAGAACCCCTAAACTAGCCGAAAAGCCACAAAGGCAGTCAGCCTATGCCTATAATTACTATAACAACACAGACATGGTCTGTGCAAGCTGTATTTTGTCCTTTGGTGTTTACTATGTGACTGCTAAATGATAAAAGAAATGAAAAAAAAAAAAAAAAAGGCAGAAAATAGTTTTCCAAGCCTGTGGAATGATTCACATAAGGGTTTGGGGGACTGAGCCCCAAGTGCAGGAAATAATATTCTGTGTTGGTTTTAAATTAAAAAAAAAAAAGAAAAAGAAAAAAGCAGTCTAAATTTGTAGATGGCACAGGGTTTTTCACTCTGCAGCGTCTCACACAAATTTTGCTTGTGGCCATCTTGAACGCCTACAGCTCCAGAGACGCTGTAATTACCCCAACCCATGTGATGCTGCATGTGCTTTCCTCTGCCAAATGACAGATGTCTTTTCCATATAGCAGTTTCCTAGCAGTATACTCCACATGCAACAAAGCTCATTCTGGCTGCAGTAGGAGCATGATTGGCCAATGCAATAGGAAAACAATTAATCTGGATAATTTGCATGCTTTGAATTTCCTAGACATATTTAATATGAAGCTTACGCAAGCACTGTCAGAAATAAAGCTAAGCCATTCCGGCACACACATATAAAATCTTGTTTCTGCTAGATGCAGGAATACCACATAAACCACATGTTCAGTTAGAATACTATTAAAGTAAATGTATTAGTGCATTAAAAAAGTATTTTAAAAGATAACCACCCAAGACTACAGGTAAATGCTTATGGGAATTAAATCTGTAATCGAAACGGAAATCGCTTTGACGAAACATGATAAGCTCCAAGGAGTTAATGGCAATGATCGTAAGGAAGGAAAACAAGTGCCCAGCAGTCCCCCTTTCCCGAGCCAAAGAAAATACAGACAAAAGCAACAAACTACAACTACAACAAGAAATCAAGAAATGTAAAGAAGCCCATGCAAATATTTACTGCTGAGCTTGAAAGCAAGCCACTGGACATGACCACCAAACACGGAAAAGTCTGCCCCAAAAATCCCATGAGTCTGAATTCTCTAACTGAGCAAGCAAGATTTCCAGTCCAAAAGTATAAATATTTTTAAATATAGTTAAAATACAAATGATAATATGTTTATTTGGATAGATGTCACATCACTATGGCTTTCAAAATTAATAAATTCATGGCTAAAAAAACCATAAAAAATGCCCACCATGCTTAAATTCAGCAGCGTGGAAGAGGTCTGTTGATATATAATGTCTGGAATTAGACATGCAGTCTAAATGGCATCCATGTGTTGCCTACATGGATGAATTCCATTGAAGCACTTCCGACTATCCTTTGTCCAAACTTTAGCTTAATGAAAAATTAAGACGACCTAAACAAGGCAATGAGTAATTTTATAGGTACTTGTTTGCATTACTAGCAACGGACAATGGGGGCAAAGTTTTAGCATGGATGTTAAATATGTTCATGCAATCTCAGTCACTGAGCAGTGAGGTTATTTTTGGCAAATTGTTTCAAATTTCTGAGACTCAAGCTGTAAAACATCAAGTGAAAGCAAGAAGTTATAGTAGCAAAAAAAAAAGAGTGATTAAAGAACATTTGCAAACATGCTAAAAATAATTATACTCCTTTCATAAGTACACACACAAACATGGAAGAGACAGAAAATATCCAGTTCAGGCACTTCTTTTCTCAAATATGGACTTGCAGAAGAGTTGAACCTCTTAATCAGTTTAAGCTCCAGTTGAAAAAGTAGTTATCTCTGGGAAAGGTGACAAAAAAACTGATAGAAACTCTGACCATTTTTTTCACCACTTTCAAAATGTTATCTTGTCGGTTTGTTGTTTTTCTTTTTCTTTTTCAGAAATAACATCTTTCTTTCAAAAACTACAGAGAAATGGGGGGGGGTTAAATGACTGAAAAGGATGTGTAGCATATGAAACATAAACATTGTCATGTATAAAAAATTTAAATTGATGCTCAATTATTCATTTATTCAAATATTTGAATTTTTACAAGTAAGAAAAAAGAAAAAAACCAGCCATTTTTTGCCCAAGCTTCCTTTGGATGCACACTCATCTGCTTGTTTTTAAAAGCCGTCCATAAATTCGGTCCAAGTGGCATTGTGGCTCCAGGGTTCCTAGAAGTAAGAGATAACAAAACACTCTTAGATCACCCAGTTCATCTCACTGCTAATGTCAGACAAAATAACAACAAAATAACAGCTCTTACTGCCAGGCTGTTTCTCTCACCAGCTACCAATATCATTTTCTTTCACTGTTTCACTCCCTTGCGTACGCCTCGTGCACGAGCCTCAGTTATTCTCTCCTTCGCCGATATTCCGCCCACCCAGCGACACGAGGCTGTCGTGCAAAGCTACCCTCCACTGGGCATCCATTTGGTGAAATAATGTTACTGTTAACCTCAGGAGTTCAGGAATCATAAGGCAGAACCCCAAAATAACCAAAAATCAAATTTTTAAAACGTTATGCATTTGAGTTCTCCTCATTCAACCTTTCAGGACCTTGCGAGTCACAAATTAAACTTTTTTTTTTCCCCTGTAGCTTTAGAGACTTGGTCTTTTTTATGTGTTTTTGGTTTTACATAAATGAAAGCTTAGATTTCTTCCATTTGCTCAATTGAAGGGTTAGAGATATTAAAAATAAAAGCCTACACATTTTTAAGATTTGCAGAACATTTGCAAGTTTCGGCAGTCTCTTACTCCTTTCCTGCATGTTCCCCAATATCTCTGGATTTATCAAGAAATAGTGCCCTGCCCTTCGGGCAGATAAAAGAACTGGGTTTATGATTGCTGCCATAGACTTGTCACCTTACCCTGCATTTCCAAGACTCACATTTACTGCAGAACCAATTTCCTGGGAGTTTCGTGCATCTGGGGAGGGAGAAGGGAAGCGACTGCTGACCTGTTATGGGAGGCACGGTCTAGTTCCTTCTCTGTGCAGTTCTGATTTTACTAGAACAGAGGAGTCACTTGGGTTTGTGTCCACCTTATCCCGAGCTGTCTATTAGCTGCGGGTCTCTGGACCATAACCCACCCCCTCCCATTTTTATTGAAGACTTTTATTTTCCTGTGAGCGCAGAATAGAAACAACAATAGAAACCTCAGAAATTGCCACACAGTGAATTTTTCTGGCAGCTCTGTTCACATGGGAATTTTCAGAGAGCGTTTAATAGTCTCAGATCCAAAAATATTCCCATGATTTTTTTACTTTCATCGGCAACGGTCAACCGTTTCCATGAATTGCAGCATAGGGGTAAGTCTTTCCAGAGAAAAATCGCTGCCTGCTTTCCCAAAACGTTGAAGGAGTAACTGAAGGAGCTGCCTCTGAGGAGGGTTGCCGTCTCTGCTCACTTCCAACGAGAAGAAATCCTATCCCACTGTTTCGGTTAGGATGACTCTTCCCCCTTTTCTATGTGTGTTCTGTGTGTGGAGGAAAAGTCAGCAGAAAACCGCAGTTGGATGCTAGCTTGATCCAGAAGTATCGTCTGGGTGGCAGGAAAGAGGAACCGAGAAGGGATGGGGAAACAGCTGGACAAGAGAGAGCAGGGTTTTAGGGACGCGGGGATGTGTGAAGCGAGAAAGCAGATTGCGCAGGGGAAAGCGCCTGGAGCTCCAACAAGAAGTGAGTGGAAGTTCTGTGATTCTGTCATTCTATGAAGGATTTGGTAGGGGCAGCAACAGCGGCTGAACAGTGGCAGTGGAGTGAAAGAGCAATGCAGGAAGAAATGACAGACTTACAGTCTTAATTACTAGCCCTGAATATGATCTTCTTTCCTAGAGAGCTGGTGAGATGGCTGGACCTGCGTGGACGCGTTTCCCAAGCAATGCCTTGGCAGGCAGAACAACGACAGCGTGCATTTGTTCCCTTTACTTCTAAAATCCCGGATTTTAAGACTAGTTCGTAATCTCTGAATATCTGAAGGAGGTGACGGTGTAATGACAAGACTGAGGATGCCTAAACGGCAATTTTGTTTCGTTTAAAATACTTGTGTGCCAGCTGCTGTTCAGACGAGTCTTCAAGTGTTCTGGTTTGAAATGTTTCTCAACCAGGAAAGACAGAGGGGCTTGGGAAAAAAGACATTTCCCTTTATGGGGAAAAACATGTTTCAAACTTTCAGAACCATGAGCTGGCACTTTGGGCGATCCTGGGGTCTAGAAAAGATTTGTTGTAAAAAGCAGAATGGGGATATCTGATACAATGAAATGGCAAGGGTCATATTTTGCTGAATAAAAAAACCTTCCTTCATAACCAAAAACAGTTTTGATAAAACATCGATGTGTACAGGAAAAAATCTGCTGTATTCCACCTAGGAATTTCCTTAAGTCAAGAGAGTGACCACTGAGACTCGTGTAATGACTTTTTACTAATCTCCACCTTCTGTTAGAAGAGATTAGCATCAAGCTAGGAAATTGCACTTACTTGCATCAGAAAACCTCACTCACATACCAAAATGTCAGAGCACATCAGAAAACCCTGAATTGCGCAAAGCCACAAGTGGCCTACTGTGTATTATATTTTTACTACGATGAATTAATACATAGTGGTTTTCTCTATTTGTTTCCTGTTCAGTATTGTCTTTAAAAAAATACTCACTTATTTGCTTATATTACTTGAGGGAACGGTCTTGATTCTATCCTCAGCAGAATTTGAAGGGCAATAATAGCATAGAGCTTGAAGTCAAGCAGCAATACACTTCTCAAGCAGCTCTACTTCTTTCATCTGGCTGCACTTTAAGTAAGGAGGTCCTCAATGTGAGCAAAGAAGTTGGAATTTGCCCTACCATTTCTATGATATCAAATATCAGCCCTTTGTGGCATCTGCAATCTTCTCAGGATCCAGTTCAACCTAAGTGGGTACGGGGAGATGACTGGAAATACTCTAACCAGGGGTGGTTAACTGCTGGTGTGCTCAAAGCTTTTAGAAGCCATGAAATGTGACTCATCAGCATTTGTTTTAATTCTGCAATTTGATTTATGCTCCTCTATTTCTAACATTTGGAGTTACCAAAGCAATCCAAAGGCATTCAAGGGACGATGCCATCCATAGCAGTGCGTCCTGTGTTAGAATGCAGTTACAGTAACATGAGATGGCAAACTTTTCTGAGAAGAGCATTTCTGCTCCTAAATGTCTGTAAAGATGACTTTGTGCGAGCACACGCTTGCCCTTCTCCGTATTACATATAAACTACTTGTGAATGAGTGCATATGAGAATGAGTCAGAAAAACACTTTTAACAACAGACTGCACATTGCTGGTTTTATAGCATCATTTTTCAGAGCTGAAGCACAATGACTTTACATTGATTTGGGAATTCTGATTCACTTGACTACTTTTTTCCCAGAATAATTGAAAAAAAAAAAAAGAGAGAGAGAGATGGGAGGAGGAAAAGAAGTAAAAGCATCCCCCTGTTATAGTACTCTGAACAGTGCATTTTCATCTTCACATGCCAAAAAAAAACCAAAAACCCCAAACTCTTAGCATCTTTAAGTAACCTGAGCTTATCTTCCAGCAACCAAGTTCAAATTTATCAGCAAAGCCTATAGGCTGTCTGGTGATGGGGCTCACATTTCTGAGAAATGTGGAAGAATTGTCATAGGTCCTCGCTGAGTAGCAGATACCTCGCCCCAGTGTCAGAAGTGTAGGTCTGGACTTGTGAAAGCAGCGTTGAGTCCCACAGCTCTTGACTTACCCTCTGATCTACAAGGATGCTAATGGAAACCCCACCCAAAGATGCCATGCCTATCCTAAATTCATTTCAATAAACTGTTGCTCCTTTCAGTCCTCGAAGTGCAGGGGTCACTCCAAGACAGTCCTTCAAATATGCAGAAAACTGAACTGCATCAGACAAAGTTTTAAAAGGGTGTGGAGCTTTCTGCCAGCCACGGCCAATCGTTAGGACATGTGTATGTTCTTCAACCATATGTCTGCTCTGGTACCACCAGAGCACTCAGGTTCTTGGCAAGTGGATAAATAGCTGGCAAACTCTTTTGTGCAGACAGTCAGCATTCATAATCGTACTTTTCTTGCTATTATTTCTATTACATCTAATCCACTGCTATTTGGTTCATCTGCTTACTGCATCTTACTTTTAGCAAAGTTTATAGGCTGAGGGCTGCTTTTGCTTCTCACGTGTATGATACACACAGCAAAATGAGGTTCTGTTTTGATAGCAGCTACTGAATGTTACAAATAATAACAAAAATATAACTGCTGCTATTATTTGACATGACCCATTTCCAGATAGGAAATGGTCTATCATAGCGTAATTGAGAAGATAACCCATTATTAACTCCTGTCTCCAAAACTTCCAAGAAGACTGATTATATGGTTCACCCTGAAACACTGCAATTTCACTAACATATTTGTTGGAGGCAATTATAATCTATACAGTACTTCATAGATCTTGGAATACAATAGCTGTAAATGGAGTAAATGGCTTGCATGCCCTGATCGCAAACGAAATGTGACACTATTATATCTTCAGAGGTTACCAACAAATCTCTTTCTCCTGGGTAAACAAAGAAAATCATGACCAGGACAGAAAAAGAAAATATTTTTAAAACTCGCGAGCCTAGCTGCTCTCTGCCAACAGCTATGCAGACACTGGGGCTGACTCCTTGCCAGAGTCAGCACACGAGCTAAAAGTCTCACGTTCTGCCGGCAGCGGCTTAACAATAAAAAAGGAAAAAAATGTTTCCCTTCTTGCTGCCTTCAGCAGATGACCCCAGCCTACAAGGGAGCCAACCCAAGCGTTTGCAACAGCAATTTGTCAAGTTTTCGCTCATTAAAAACTTTGCCAGAGCTTTGCTCCATGACCCGAATGTCTGGCTGACGGAAGGCCTCTTCCCGGACTGAGGAGGCTGAGCCAGAGAGGCGATACTCTCTGTTAGCCTCATGTCTTAGAAGGGGTTGACGAGGGTTTTCCACCTCGCAGGCAGACAAGGCTATGATGGAGAACTGTTGACCGGCTCGCTGGCACAGGGGCCACCCAGGGCAGGGCAGGAGGTGCTGTTCCAACAGTGCGGCAAGCAGCTCATCCCTCAGACACAGCAGCGAGGGCCCCAGTATGCTGCATTCAGAGGACACTTAAGACAAACTAGTGGCTTAGGAAGCTACAGAGTTATATTTTTGTCCTCTCTGCCATTCACGTCTCTTCCGCCAATTCTCATGGGCCTTGCTGTGCCAGTAACATTGACTAGGAGAGATAGGAGAGCAGCAGTGCCAACAGGCTCATGGTTTTGACATAGCAAAGAGTGGGCCTGAAAGCAAGGTGCAGGAACGGGCTGTCCCTGTGTGTCGTAAGATGAGCCGGCGGGGTAAAAGACCGGCGTGGCTGAACAGGGAACTTTTGCTTAGCCTCCGGGAAAAAAAGAGAGTTTATGCCCAGTGGAAGAAGGGACAGGCGACTCGGGCAGAATACAAGGAAGTTGCGAATGTATGCAGGGGAAAAATCCGGAAGGCTAAAGCCCAGCATGAGCTCAACCTGGCCATGGGAGTTGGAGACAACAAAAAGTCTTTCTATAAATATATCAACAGCAAGAGGAAGGNTGAGGTCACTTCCAACCTTAATGATTCTATTCTATTCTATTCTATTCTATTCAAGACCCATGTCCTGACTTCCCAGTCCTACCTCTAGCACTGGGCTGAGACAAAAAAAGAACCTGCCCAGTATGGCTGTCAGGAGAGAAGCTGGCCCTCAGGAAAGGATTTAAGGCTCTGGACCCCAAGCAGGATGATTTGGATGAGGGAATTG